>JAJJMC010003557.1:456183-536372 GCA_023531435.1 Papaver californicum
TGCACACACACTCAAACACAGAGAGGTGAAGTCGCCTGTTCAACAGACTGCCCTTAACTCAATATTTGCCAGGTACACCTTCAGGAAGATGCTGCTATACCCTTTCAGTGACAAACTTGAATTCAGGATAAAATCACCTGATACCAACCCAGCTAGCAAAGCTCGTTGGCCCGTTGTGAACTTAACAGAAGATGAAAATAAGAATGTAAAACTAGTGCGCAAAACAAAGCAGGAAGATGATGAAAAGCCGTCAGGACAGTGGCTGCGACTGGGGTAAATGAAAACCTTAGTAATGTTGTTCTTTTATAGGAGAAGAAATCTTTTGAGTTTTAAAACGGTGAAAATTTAATTTGAAATATTAAATCCCCATTAAAACACAAACGTTAAGATTCTTTTATTAAAAAATATTTATGATTTTATTTTTCATTTAATTCAAAACGGTAAAATATTTATTTAAAAATAAAGAAACGTTTTCTCATTGATGGGTACACGTGTGCACACGCAAGCACGCGCCAGGCACACGTCAAGCTCACGCCAATGGTCACACAAATGGTCACGCCAAGGCTCACACCAATGGTCACACCAAGGCTCACACCAAGGCTCGCACCAAGGCTCACACCAAGGCTCACACCAAGGCTCGCACCAAGGCTCGCACCAATGGTCGCACCAATGGTCACACCAAGGCTACCAAAGGTCACACCAAAGGTCGCACCAATGGTCGCACCAAAGGTCGCACCAAAGGTCGCACCAAGGATCGCGCCAAGGGTCGCGCCAAGGCTCGCGCCAAGGCTCACGCCAAGGCTCACGCCAAAAACACACGCAAAAGCACACGCAAGCTCCGCAAGTCCACAAGCTCCGTAAGCCCGCAAGCCCGCGGCCTGCGGTGCTTCGGTGCGAAGCACCGCACATGTATGCATTTGCCCACTAGTCCATTTCCCAAGTCCATATCCAATCCACTAGTTCTTTTCCTTTTATAGAACATTTGTGGTAATATGCATGAACTTCCTCCTTGATTTACCCAATGTGGGATAAATCAAAGGTTTCTCATTCACTAAGAAGTGAAAATGGATGGCTTTAATTCCACCCAAGTTTGGACTAGTG
Source organism: Papaver californicum (assembly GCA_023531435.1). Taxonomy (NCBI): domain Eukaryota; kingdom Viridiplantae; phylum Streptophyta; class Magnoliopsida; order Ranunculales; family Papaveraceae; genus Papaver; species Papaver californicum. The sequence goes on from JAJJMC010003557.1 coordinate 457,285, forward strand.
TTCCTAGCACCCATCAAGCTAATTAAAGTAACAAAAATTAATTTAAGTAAGAAATTATTAATTTTAGTAATAACCATTTTTTATTTCCCAACATTAAGTTTATCTTCATCCCAATACCTTACCGGTCCTGCCACAATATGGATTTTCGCTTGTAGAATCCCAAATACTCGTTCAACATCCTTTTGTTTTCCTATTTGGTGATTGTTGAATAATTCTTGTTGATGTGTATGCGGTTGTTTGTAAGATTGTACAGTAGTTGATAATTTTGGGTAGATTCCTTCGGCTAAGTAGTAAACCATATCATATCGATGACTATTTATCCGAAAATCAACTTTTGCGGCAGCCTCTGCCAATATATTATTGAATAGTGGTGATGCATCGAGTACATTGAGATCATTACATGAACCGGGCATACCAAAAAATGCATGCCAAAACCATCCGTCGTAAGATGAAACTTCCTCTAATATAATAGAGGGCCATGGCTTATATCCCTTTTATTGTCCAGCCCACGATGTCGGGTAATTCTTCCATGGCCAATGCATGCAGTCAACGCTTCCAAGCATACCAGGAAAATCTCTTTTATCATTCTCCTTCAAGATACGTTTTAATCGTCCGGTGTGGTTTTCTCAAGTACCTCAGACCAAATAATTTCACAATGTTTCTACAAAACCGCTTCAAGTAGAAGTATTGGGTTGTCTTTCCCATTGTAACATAATCATCATTGGCATCGGCTGCGATACCATTAGCAAGTAACTTGAGCAAGCAAGCATTTTCATATGGGAAGAATGCCCTGGTACACCTCTGCAGTCCGGTGTTTGAGGCCATAGAGGATCAAAAGCACACATCTCACCCAAGATTCTGACAAACAGTTCTCGCCTCATACGGAGACGGTCATGGAAGTTTTTGATTGAAAACACACAATCCGAGGTGAAATAGTCACGCATCATCTGTGCATCATGAATAGTCAAGCACGTAGTAGAAGAAAGTTGAAAGAAGAAGTGAAGGCAGGTACAACATTTGAGAGGAACTGCTATGTCTCTTATGTTAAATATATACCAGTATACTACTCCATGAGTCATTAGACTCAACTGACTAGGCAGATACAACTACATCCGGTACGTGTACATGATATGCTTACTGTTAGCCGTTTTGAGCTGACTTGTGAAAATAGTATACGTTCCATTTGTAGAACAATATGAAAAAATGATTGTAGATGTTGATGAACTCATACATACAAATACATGTATTCCTTGCATAGATGAAACAAACTTTCTTTCGCATGTTTACTGAATTTTCTTTCATTTGGTTATACTTTATCATTCTTTAGAAATGTTTCTATATGCTAGCTTAGGTGTAATCATTTTTCTCATTCTATATACGCGCAAGCATATTATTGTTATATGTTTGGCCTGAACATCTGGCCTGAATATATTGTTCAAATGGAAGACTTCTTTGTTCAATGCGCACATGTCTCTCTTAGTAGGTAGTGTTATATGTTTTCAGTGTTGTGGCCTGATTTTGGTCTGAAAATGTTGTAGGGAACTCTTGACTGGTCAACAGTAAATAAACTTGACTTTTATTCTGTTGCAAAAGTTTAGCAACGGCGACAAACTGTTGCTAAATTTTGAACCAGAATAACAAAATCCGGTCCGGCTAAGAAGAGCCATTCTGTTTTTTGGTTCCAAATTTCGCAACCACTGAAGACCGTTGTGAAAATTTAATTTCACAATTGTTTCAAGTCGTTGCGACAAAAATATAGCACCAGCAGCAAGCTGTTGTGAAACCTGTTCGCAACGACTGAACCGTTGCGAAATCACAAAAAACACACTTGGCAAAACCAGAATCGTTGGAAAAACTTTGCAACGGCTGGATGCTGTTGCAAGTCCAGTTAGCAACTACTTGCTGCCGTTGCTAACCCCAAAAATGGTGTAGTGCTAATATTCTTAGATCTCATCAAGGACGTCGAAAGGAATAACACATGTGACACATTAAGATTATGACACGTGTAATGTCACTAACTGGACGCTAGGACAAATCAAGTCATTGTTATAAAAGATAAGACTAATAAGGTAATAACATGTATTCTGTTACGGGAAATTAAGATGGCTTGGTCAATGTGCTAACTTGCCATTCAATGGCAGTTTCAAGTAGTTGGATACTAAAGTCCGCAATTAGTTATATTTATTGGGTGACCATCGCTTAAATATCTTTTGATATTTAACTGTGTTAATTAGCAATTTATTTACATAATTGAAATGTTTTTTCCATTGATGTCATGGAAGATCCAATAAGTGGATTTTTCTATTTTTTATTTATAGTCAATAAAATTCTATGCGGGTTAAGTAGAACCAGAGGAAATATGAGCCGGAGAATATTACAAAGGTTAAGTATTGATGTGATTATAGACAAATGATAAAAAAGTATCATTCACTCAGATTTGAAGATTTGATTTTAGATTTAAATACTTACACTAAACAAGAAAATAAACAAACGAATATGATAACCTTTAGAGATACTGGGACTAAAGATTCCACCGTTATTGATACTCGAGTTATGTATATATCAATTCTTAACAATTAAAGCTCTTCTATGGACTCTATTTCTTTGCCAAAGGTAGGTTTTTAAAACATTAATTGTAAATCCTAATCATAGACCATGAAAACACTTAAGCTAAGCATGACCCATCAAATTAAATGACAACCAATTAGTAAAAATCATAAATCACATAAAGTCATAAAGAATTAATTATAGTTACCACGTTTTACGACGTTGTTCTTCGGTTTTACGACGAAGTTCTTCAAACGTTTGGCAATACTTTCTTCATCCTTTCAATCACAGTTTCTTCACCTTCCTCACACGACCAAAATTTTTTAGAGAATTTTTTTCTATCTTTTTGGCCGAAGCCCAACCCCCTTTTTCTTCTGCCATGTCTTCTATTTATACTACAACAACTTCATAACTCGATTATCTTCAAAATCTTCACAAAATATTTTCTTTTAAATAATGTAATCTCAGCAGTAAAGATAGTTTTGCTGATATATATTTTTTTTCCTCTTCACGACTAATCTCGGACATTCTGTTTTCTTTTTTATAGCTGTAATTGTCCTAACATTGTTGGATAGAAATATGCGAGTTTAGAAATAATTCTGAGATGATTTCCTTACCCTGTTTTGACGAGAAGATGATTCGAGATATTCTGTTCGATTCTTTTAACATTCCTAAGATTGTAAAACTCTTGTAGATAAGGCAAGAATAAACTTTTTAAAAATCTTCCCAAATCTCGATTACATTACTTCACAGGCGAAAAAGAAATATTCCCGCCAAAAAAATATTTTTGAGCTCGAGAAGAAGAGGGGTGCCGTCAACGAAAGTATGGATTCCTTTAACAAAATTCTTCGGGGTGCCTTTATCAATTCTTGTGGGTGCCTTTAACACTTTCAAGGCATCTTTTCCACGATTGTTTATTCTTCCAAAAATATCTAAAAACACAACAAATAACAATATTAGTATAAAAATCGAGAGATAACAATATACAAATTGGGAACAAATCAGATACGTTATCTCTGTGTCGATCAAACACCCCCAAACTTATTATTTGCTAGTCCTCGAGCAAATCTAATCTAAAAAACAAAAATAAATCCTAACTCACTTTCGCAGGCATCGCGATTGCACTTAGCGTGTGCAACAAGCCTTTGAACCCATAGGTGTTCCTATCGGACGAGTTTTGTCTCGTGAGTGTTCACAAGAGATATACCCACAAAACCTTTTACTCCAAACCCTAGTTACTTGTGAATGATTGAGGTTAGACACTAAACATGTTATTTAGTTGGCTACAAAATTCTTTGGCTATAGGAGGAATTACCCTGTTTTGAATCCAATTGATGTACACGAGTTTGCACTCAGTCATACTAAAATTCATATATAAGAAAACGAATCACTACTCAGAAATTCGTACAATGGACCACGATACTCGGAATCTAACAAACAACAATCACATGAATAGATCAAGAAGATGGATATGGAGATGATGAAGTGTTGACTAAGGTAAACGGTGCTTCCCGTATCTATATGAAGGTCACCGCCAGGATGAATCCTGATGGACTGAGAAATGCTACCACTGGTCTTTATCCTTATACTAATGTCGACTCAGCTGGTATATATAAGGACCCCAACAGTCGATTTATTGAAAATAAAATAATTATTCACTTATTATTTTCCTCATTTATATTTTATATTTTTTTTGTCTAAATAAAATACAATAATGGGGCTTGATCTCAATCATTCTACTTCATCCCAACAACGATAACAAGGCGATGTTGGTGCCCCACCAAATCACTTAGAAACACAAAAAATTTACAAAAATAAAAACAAAAGGTGATATGGTCGAGGTAGACTCCAAGATATGGTGACGACTATCATGTTATTTCTAACACCTGATCTCTGTCCTTTTATGAATAGACCTTTTAGCTAGGTTCCTCAACTCCTATAGCCAAGAAATTTGTTTCCATCTACTTAGAATGGTTAGTGTCATCCTGAATTGTTCATAAGTTTCTAGATTTTGGAGTTTTTGGTATAACTAAATTTTTAAAAATTTTCTCCCTTATTCCCAAACTTAAACTGAACATAGTCCTTGATGTTCTAAAGATAAATGAATGAGAGCATGAACAAAGAGAATTACCGAGCAAAGTAAAAGAGATAGGGAAAGATACTACTAGTATTGTGTAACAAAAGCATATGGGTTGCCTCCCATAGAGCGTTAAGTTTAAAATCTTCAGCCAGACCAAGAAAGGATCAGCCACAATTTACGAATCATACAATAATAATCTGAATAACTGCGTATCCTTGAATTCAATCGAATTTGATTCACTCAGTTGACCACAATGAAAGATACGAAATTAGTGGTCATTCTTAGAAACATGTTTTGATTCTAATTTCCTAAGGGTTTAGTTCCAAAATTTATGAATTGGCACATTTGACATTCATACGTTCCCACATTTGAAAGAAAAGTATTTCATGGGAAAACAAAATCAATTATGGTATTATCGCCCGGGTAAACCACATCAACCAGAGGATAGATTTCTAACGACTGAATTTCTTTTGGACAGTATTAGGTTCATAAACAGTTCTTGAAGATAATCTCTTAAAATGGTAAAGGCACAAATGTCAATCCCAAGTGAGGGACCTGTATAAGAGTCAAAGGTAAACCACAAGGAGAATGATAATCACCCCAAAACTTAGAATTTTGGGTGTCTCTAGATAGACTAGTCACAATTTCTCTAATTTCTAGGTCATCAGATTCCTGAAAATGGTCAATTGCTTCTTCTAAGTTATAATCAGGTGGTACATCCTCACTCACATTTAAGATCTCTACGAGTCTATCTTCTTCATCGGGGACTATGGTCTTTGAATCGTTGGACTCTAAAACACTAGTCTCGGGATAAACTCATTCCTCTAAATACATCATCGTCATCATAATAAAAAGGAAATATTTCACCGTCTATAATAACGGTGTCTCTAGTTAAATCTTTTTTCCTCTTGAATAAACAAATAATCATCAACATTATTGGGATTGGAACTAGAAACATCCTTATTAACGTGAAGCTCAATTGTTGTAAAAATTTCCTCACCATTATGACTACGGATTTCAATCTCCTCATCAACAGTATCCTCATCATCATAATAATATGAAGATGATTGAACCTTATCTAAATAAGTAGTGTCTTCAATTCTAACCTCGTCATCTAAATTAGGTAAATATTCATCATTATCATCAAGGGTAAAATTGGCAACACTTTTTTGGCAATTAAGATTATTTTTAGAAATCATTTCTTTCGTCTTTAACACAAACCTATTTGTATTCTCAGTCAACATCTTGAGTGATTCTTCTAGAGGCATAATAGGTTCATAAGGAGTACTAGGTCGCAACAACTTTAGTGATCTTTCTAGAATGGTATTTGGGTCACTATAAGGAATAGTATATCCCATCCGCTTCATAGAATTTTCGAAATAAATAGTACTCAATTGCAACTTCTCGAGGGCATCCTTCAAAGACAAAGAACTCGAATTTTGCTCGTTTTCCCGTTCATATTACTGGTGCACGTACGAATAGTAATTGGGATCGTCATGGTATGAACCAGAACCCTCAGAGGTTTGGTAGTGATCCCAGGTACTATCCATATTATGGTCATAGTACGGGTAATGTCCGGTTTGAAACTCAGTCGGGTATTCATTGTATTGGCTATCCTAATACCAGTTCGACATGTTTATTTATTTTTTATGAATGTGCAAATGCAGGTTCGACTAGAATATGTAAGCTCAGGTTATCTCAGCAAAATATACCTACATTCAAAGACTGGTCAAAGGTACATGGCTGAGGTTTGTGGTGTTTCAGATGATAACGCCCAGAGGGTTCACCGTACTATCCCACAAGTTTTCCTAAAAATCGGTGCCGGAAGATGCAATATGCTGTGTTTGCACGTGTTTTTTTTATATATACACAAAATAAAATACTAAAAATAAACAAGCAAGCAAAAAAAATATACAAGTCCAAAAATAAGAAATAAGGAAAATAAAAACTAACAAAAATAAATAAAATCTTGGATTTTCTGCACTTTTGTAGGCAAGTCCAACTTTTCCACCTTTGGTTTCAAGTAAAACCTGCACACCAAAAACAAGAATACCCAGAGACGTAACATAGAAAAAATAATAAAAATATAAAAATAGACTAAAAGAAATACTATTAAAAACTAAAACTAAATCTAAGAGAAAAAAAATCTAAAACTCTAAACCTAAAAAAAAGTCTGCGTCGGCGGCGCAAAAAATTGATATGATTATAGACAAGGGGTTAAAAAGTATCGTTCACTCAGACTTGTGAAGATTTTATTTTAGATTTAAATGCTAACACTAAACTAGAAAATAAACAAAAGAAGATAATAATATTTAGAGACATCGGGACTTAGGATTCCACCATTATTCATACTCGAGTGATGCATATATCAATTCTTAATAATTAAAGCTCTTCCATGGACTCTATTTCTTTGCCAAATGTAGATTTTTAAAACATTGATTGTAAATCCTAAGCATGGACCATCAAAACACTTGAGCTAAGCATGAACCATCAAATTAAATGGCAACCAATTAGTTAAAATCATAAATCAATTAAAATAAATGCAGAAAGTCATAAAGAATCAATTATAGTTACCAAACAAGTGTGAAAAGTAGCTTCCTCCATTATCCCAGTGTTGGGGTTTTGCTCATCATGCTCAAAACACTCTCAAAAGATAAATACATAGCTCAAAAAGTGTTTGAGAGGACGAAAAAAATAAAAATAACTGACACAGGAAATTTGAGACGTTTATAAACTTTACAAGAAGATTAAAACATCAACAAATATAAGTGTTTCTTTTCTGTCATTGAAAAGCAACAGAAAGATCACAGAAATTTTTACGACGTTGTTCTCCGTTTATACGACGAAGTTCTTCTTCAAACTTTTGGCGACGCTTTCTTCATCCTTTCAATCACAGTTTCTTCATCTTCCTCACACGACCAAAATTTTTTAGAGATTTTTTTTCTAGCTTTTTGGCCGAATCCCAACCCCCTTTTCTTCTTTTAGGTCTTCTATTTATACTACAACAATTTCAAAACTCGATTATCTTCAAAATCTTCACAAAATATTTTCTTTTAAATAATTTAATCTCAGCAGTAAAGATAGTCTTGGTGATATATGTATATCATCTTCACGACTAATCTCGGACATTCTGTTTCCTTTTTTATAGTTGTAATTGTCCTAACATTGTTGGATATAAGGAATCGTGCGAGTTTGGAAATAATTCTAAGATGATTTCGTTACCCTGCTTTGACGAGAAAATGATTCGAGATATTCTGTTCGATTCTTTTAACATTCCCAAGATTGTAAGACTCTTGTAGATTATTCTTACCTTAAACTCTTTAAAAATCTTTCTAAATCTCGATTACACTTCTTCACAGGCGAACAGAAATATTCCCACCAAAACAATCTTTTTGAACTCGAGAAGAAGGTGGGTGTCATCAACCAAAGTATGAGTTCCTTTAACAAAATTCCCAGGATTCCTTTATTAATTCTTGTGGGTGCCTTTAACACTTTCAAGCCATCTTTTCCATGATTGTTTATTCTTCCAAAAATACCTAAAAACACAACAAATAGCAATATTAATATAAAAATCGAGAGATAACAACATACAAATTTAGAACAAATCAAATACATAAATGTGTCGATCAAGTATATACCCTTTTACTGTCTCAATTTTTCAAACAAAAAAAAAAATTATATGTTGGCACCAATTTTACGTTAAAAATGAAAAGCTCATTAAATACTAGGAAATAAAATGAAAACGCCATCAGAGTGCTCAATCTTGTGAAGTGATCATTATAGAGTCGTGCTTGAGACAAATGCGAGGTGTGCGACCGCACAGGGTCACTAGTGGAAAATTGAAGTTAAACCACTGCCAGCACAATGAGGTAATAGACATAGTGCACAAAACGACTGTGTTCATCAGCGCTAATCTAGAAGTGATTTTTTCCAAAACGACTGTGTCGCACACAGTTTGAATTCTTTACAAAAACCACTGCTTTCAAAAGTCACAGTTTGAATTCTTTACAAAAACCACTGCTTTCAAAAGTCTAACCGATATCAGTTGAATTTAAAAAAAATACTCCCTCCGTTTCAGGAAAAGAGTTACTTTTCCTATTTGCACAATTATTAAGACAAGATAAGAGAGAATAACTTTTATAATTTATTTCCATATTTATCCTAATAAAAAGTTTAATACTACATATATCTTTATAATAAGAATAATAACATTTCTTAAAATAAAAGGGTAGTTTTGAAAATTTGGTATGTTTAAAAATGAAAGTAACTCTTTCGTTGGAACAAAAGTTTAAACAGAAAGTAACTCTTTTCCTGAAACGGAGGGAGTATAAAGCTAGAATTATATTTTACAAAAAAAAGGACTTAATTCAGCTGAATCATAAGAGTCAGCTGAATATAAAGCTAGAATCAAACCAGTATTAGATTAATACTGACTTCAGAACTGAATTTAAAAAAAAAAATTTGATAATGACTTCATAATTTAATCTGTATTAAAATGCGTTTTTTAGAACCTCTACTATCATACCTTTTTCTAAATCTGAAAATTTCAACAGTAAGTAAAATATGCTCAACCTATATTCCTTTTACAAACTTAACAAATCAAAAAGCTTCAAAATCTTCCATTGGAGTAAGCAGCTTATTACCAACAAGACTTCACTACCTATACCTTCATTTACTAGCTCAATTCAGGTCCATCACTCCAGCCTTAAGCTGCAAATAAAAACCAAGACTATATCAATTAACAACCACAAAAAGAAAAAAAGACGAGGTATCTACTTGATACCATCACCACCTACACATACACAAATATCAACTGAAATTGAAATTTACAGAAAAACAAATGAATTGCAGCTACTGTGCATACAAAACCAGGAGTGAAAGAGAGGAGATTGCAAGAGAATTACATACCACGATTCCAACAAGTGATTGAAATTACTATAGAAATGAGAATCCTTGTCTATGGCTTCCTAGTTCCTACATTCCAAACAAAGAAAAACAGAAACCCGATTCAGACTTGTTTTACAACATACAATAAATATTTAAAAATGCTCGTCAAACACAGGAAGTCTTAAGGCATTACTAACTTTCAAAAAGAATGCACCTGCCACCATACCAACTGGTTAGATGCCCAGATCAAGCTAGCAAACTGAAATAGGATGGAAAACACTTTGCTTACCCATGGAATGACCAAAAGCATGAGCTTTTCGCCAATCTAAATGACCCATTAATGCCAACGCATCCTTTGCCATATTGGTGTCCTGTATCAACAATCCCATTACAGAAATTTTCATAAGTATAACAAAAAAATGCATTAGAATTACACTTTGTTTCTATTTAGATTTGACTCGAGACTCACAGAGGTAGGCCATATTCATCACGAGCTTTTTCTCTTCAACTAACTTTACTTCTACCAATCTAAAAACAAACGAAAAAAATGGTGAATATGTCAACCACGAAATAATTGGAAAACGGTGAACTAAAGATTGCGATAACTGATGCAACACAAAAAGAAAAGAATGCAACCAGAAAAACCATTTTTATCAAAACTGTAACAACACAATTGTTTTAGTAGATCATCCATTTCTAAGGTTCTCAAAATACTCATTACAGTAATCAAATAATTTTAGTATCCCCTAATATCTAAGCAGCCCCATCAAAGTGCTAACTTGAACGAGTCAAATGGTCTATAAGAAGAACATTCACGGTTCAATTACCAAAATGATTTTCCCATTGTTATTTCAAACTCGATGTAGCGTTCAGCCCTATAACAAAGACTATTCTATTGACGACAAAATACAATAACTAAAAATCAACTCATAAGCAAACTGTATAAGTTTGTATGAAAGGTTGATACTAACCTTGGATACTAACCAGCTGTCATTTTTTCGACTTTGGGTTTCAAGTAAATGCATTTTCTGCACCAAGTTGCCATCCTATGCATCCAACATAAAAATCTCAACTTAAAGAATCCAATAAAATGAAATTAGGTTCCCCAAAATATTTTATTTACACTCTAATTTAGGGTAAGTAAAGAACTAAATATCGGATTAAGCAAAGGGATTAATTAATTGGTATTAATACTAATCAAATTAAATCCCCTTACCAGACAATAATCAATAATTGACCAAGTTGTTGAGCTTCACTCATAACAATATCAAACTGTTCTTTACTAACAATTGATTGAAGCTCTACAGAAACTGGTTTCGAATCAAACATGAGCATGTTGTTAACCTTCTCCTTTTGCTTTCCTTTGTTCCAATTCTGTAGAAATCACAAAACAAAACAACTCATCAAGAAATAAAAAAAACTTAAATTCAGCATAAAAGAAGAACCCAAGATAGATTTAAGTTTGAGGATCATGAATTGATCTTCTTCTTTTGATTACCACCACCAGATTTAGCTGGCTTTGAAGATGGTGGTGGAGCTTTATAGTTCTTTGGTGCCTGAATAAAAAGAGAATACACACAATCAATAAAATGAAACTAAGAAAAAAAACAAATAAACTAAAAAGATGAACAAATGCACAAACTGATAATGAATCAGAAAAGAGAATTGAGATGAAATCGAAGCTTTTAGGTTTACTAACATAATTTTTTTTCTCAAATTTCAATTCGAGATGGATAAGTTAATCGATTGAACTAAAACGATAAAAAGAGATGATACTTATCGTTCAATTCAGTTTTTGTAGATGAATCTTCGTTTTCAGTTGTTGATGATCTTCATCGCCACTTTTTCACCGATTCAAAACAAAGCTGATATTGCTATGATAGGCAGGAAGAGGACGCAAAACCTAATAATAAAGTTTTGATTCACAAGCAACTACTACCTCCGTTTCAGCAAAAAATGACAGTAAGACTTTTGTTGAAACGGAGGAAGTAATTGTTATGATAGAGAAAAAAATTAAGAGAAATAGAGAGTGGGTTGGGAGAGAGAAGAGATTGCGCAGCAGACGAGATAAAGAGATAGGGTTTGGCTTAAAACAAGTTTAATTTTTCGTAGAAAACTCTAACCCTCACAGTGGTCCTGAAGCCCTGATGTTTTACAAAAATACCCCTCTAAATTACTACTGTGTTAGAAACATGTTTTAAGTTTTCCGTGTTTTTCCCGAATAGAACTATTGTGGGTCACGGCACTATAAGTATGTCTACCCAGAAGCAGTGGTTTTTGTGAAGCCCAGGAAGTGGTTAAAAACCCATACTCCGCTGGTGTCTGTTTAAACTTAAAGTTTGAAAGTACCAAGGAGGTTTTTGTAAAGTTTCCTGATTGAATGATGCATTTGTGCTTCCTGTAAACACAAAGAGACTAGTGGAATTGCACCAATAATGAAGTTATGGAATAATCATACATGCTTCTAACCATTGGTTAAAGTAATAACATCCTTTCAACCTCATCATCAGAACACGGTAAATGTCATCCATAGGGTCATAGGCAACCAAAGTCCCAACATCGTCTTGAGAATCTCGATCGCTCATTTCAGTCTGTACCTATAAAAGATCAAGCACATTAGGGTATCATACAATGTTGCATTTGTAAGCACTATGGTAATGTGTTTCGCTTAAATATAGCAAATCAACTACTATGAGTCATCGTTTGGTTTAAATCTGGTCTAAAGCTTTGGCTTGGTTAGAAACTTTATCACATCTGATCTCAGTTATAGCCAAGAGATGGTTGGTATCCGTCAAAAAACAATAAAATTGGATCCCATTATTTTCCTTTATGTTTATGCTTTATTAGTGTGGACCTAAAAATCATGTATCCGTCGATATAAGCTTGGATGTCATTATAGCCAAGAGAAAAACCATAATACTAGTTTTTAGACCCTTCTTTCTCTTAGGTACAATTAAACTATAACCAAGAAAAAGACCTCACCATAGTACTTGGCCTAACAAACAATCAACCCTAGTGAACCAGATTCGTGAATAATATGAGCAGTGTATCATTTTCTAGAAGTTGGGTCAAGCCATCCACGGATCCACATATTTTTCTCTTTTATTAAACTTTTAAAAAACATTATGCATGGATAAAATTGAACCCAAGACCTCTAGGTTGTTATACAACAATCCAACCACTTAGCTAATACTCCCTCCGTTTCTGGGAAAGAGTTACTATCATTTTTTTAATTTGATCTATTTTTAGTTAAAATGAAAAAATAATAGTAATATTTTTCCAGAAACGGAGGTAGTATTATATATCATATTTGTATCGTATTTCTATATAATATTATACTCAAAAGATTTTTTCATATAATTTTACATATGCGAACTTTAAATGCCGAATTAATATCTTAAAAACGAAATTTACATGTATGTATGTCGTTCCAAATTACTCCCGAATCACGAAGCGTTGACTGGATTTTTAATTAAATTTGACTTTTTACGAATCCGTATAATATTCGTACGTTTGCCATTCTGTATGTTTTCTAAATTTCGTATTGCTAACTAGGACCCAACTACAAATCAACCAAAGTGCACATGTGTGTGGATTACGGGCACCCTTTCTAGAGAGACAAAAAGGATCCGCAGCAAGTGATTGGACATAAGACGCCACGTTCTGTGGAGGTAACAGCTCTAATCTCTTTTTAAAGTATTTTGCAATATCATATAAAACACCCAAAATATTACAATCCACCTACGACATCTATTTTCTGATGACATATTTTTACAAGAAAATATAACGTGGATTATATTGTTCTCATATCTAGGTGATACAAGTAAGTCTATTGAGTCTGAGCTAAGCAAAGTAGTATATTCTCCATATGCATTGAGTTCTATATTCTGAGTTTCTGGAACACAATTGTTTATGTCAATTTTTCCATTGACATTAACAACCAATGATTTAATAATTATACAATAAACATAAAATTTTAACTAATGAACTGATACACAGAATCCTCTTTAAGAACAATGATTTGATAAACATTTTAACAATTCAATCATTTACAGATCATAAATCTGATCAAAACTACCGTTACAAATCCACCATCTTTAAAAAGCAAGAAAATGAATCATGAATGTCCTCTCTTTTTGATCTATCATCCACAGTACATACCTAATAATCTTTCTCCTTCTGCTTTGATAAATCTTCCTTAGCCTTTTTTCTCTTTGATTTTCCGACCCCCTCTTCGTTGAATGTTCTCTTCTATTTATAGATTTATTAGTGGGTCCCTCTTGTCCCGATACACTCTATCGTTCTCCTTATTATATTAGGATCGGGACGTTTATAAGATTGGCAGGTCATGCCTTTTGCTTTTTGGTCCGTTACCTTGTATGGTTTACACGTGTTCCTCGTTCCTTGAGAATCAGCTTTGTCCCGATCATACGTGTCATTCGTATAATAAAAGTAATTATCGCCTTACTTTCCCGCTCCATGTTCATCATTATTCTTACTTTCCCGCTTCATGCTCATCATTACTCCTACTTTCCCGTTCGATACGCATTTAATGCTATCTGTTTCGATCAGTGTGATGTTACTTTCCCGATCTTAGGTGTCGATCATGCAGAGATTTGCTCAGTCTTTCACATCTGTCCCGTTTCAATCCTTCGATACGGCTTTGATTGTGTGCTTCTCATTCTTCTTAATTTCATTGTTCCCTTCTTAATCGCCTTACACGTGTCGCTCTTCTTTTATTTCCCAACATCTTGCCCCCTTCTTCTTCTTTTTTCAAAAACTTTTAACGGTCGATCCAAGGTCTTGAAAAAAAGTAGAAGAACAATTATTACTCCCTGCTTTTCCATTACTTCTTTTCACACGTTATGCGAACTTTTCGGAAGCAGTAACTTTTATTATCACGTTTGTGTCAGTAACTCCTTTTTTCGAGGAAATCAAATCTTTGCCTTAATTAATGCCTTTCCAAATTGTGACGGTTTCTATTCTTTGCTTTAAATACGATGCAGTCTTTTTCATTTTTGTTTTTACCTCTTAAAGTTGTTGCTCTTTGTCTTCCTTGAAATTTTCAAGTACTTTCGTTCTCCCAATTGTTCAGGAACTTTTAGCATCAATCATATTTACTTTTCCTTTGATCAAGTAATTGTTTATCTTCTTTCTTCAGGTATGTTGAAGATTTTACTTTCAGTATCTTACTTTAACGTTTAATCATGATTAGCTTTTCACAGATATGATTGAATTGATTCCTTCGTGTTTTGATTCTTTGAAACTTTCTTTCCAGATAAAACATCATGTCGTCCAGGAATCCCAATGTTTATGGTGATCATCAAGAATCTGGAAGACCTTCTAGAGTTTCTTCTTCTAGGTATGCCGTGCCTCGGCCTGCTCGTAACCCGGCTCCTGAGGCTTCTGCAACTGCCAATCCCACCTCTAGAAATAAGTGTTCTCAAGCGTCTTATAGTTATCAAACAATGAACATTGAGAGCTTTAAGAAAATACATGATCTTGAGGACTTTAAAGTCTCGTTTTATGACCAGAATTCCGATGTGTTAACTTTAGGAGCGATGCAGAAGTTTAACTATTCTCCCAATTGTTTATTAATTTCTGCTGGTGCATTACAGGCCGGACTTTGCATTCCATTATACGAAGAAGAAAATCCTTTTCAATTCGAAGTCCTTGCAACTCGTGGTAATTCTCCTCACGGACTTGCTCGATCCATTACTCAGTATAATGGAAATTGGTGGCGTATTCTTGATGAGTGTTATCTCCAGCGAAAGGCGGACTAACCTTACTTTCTACGTTCCAGATTTTACAGAACGCAACAGTTATACTGTTGAAAATTTTCATAACACATATGGAGATTTTATCACAAAGAAAAATTATGTGAAATGGAGCGTTAGCCCCGTTCGCAAATGTCATTCGGGATTTCCCTTATTATATGAAGTTGATGATCCCAAAATCAAACATATTCCCAAAACCAACCTTGATTTTCCCACTAAGGAAAGAATTCGTCAGGATCATGACTATAAATGGTATCGCACTCCAATTGTAATTGAAGGTCCCTGGATTTACGGTAACATTTCCAAAAATGAAATTTCAAGAGCTCTGAAATCGTTTCCCAAGCTATTGCCCTTGGCGGTTAAATTTCGAGGACTACAAGTTCGATTATAAAGTTTGTATTATTCTTTATTTCAATGTTGTTCCGAACTACTACTGAATTTTTCCTTACGGGACAAATGTTTGTGTTTCAGATTGAACCCGATTCTGAACTTGTCAATGATGTCCCTCCTCCTCCTCCACGCCGAAGTCTTGGTATTCAAATTGTTGAGGGAAGACAAAGAGTTGAAGAAGAAGTTATTGAAGGTAAAGGAAAGCGAAAATTAGTTTTCCCTGAAGAAACGAAGAAGAAAAGAAAATTGAGAAGACCAATGTACCCTTCTGAAGCAGAGGAAGGGGAAATTAGAGATTGTTTAGGTGAGGGGAGCAGCAGTTCCGTTCTTATAACTGCTACGGGACAGAACGCTAAAGGTTCGGCCCGTACAGAAGTGTCGGGACAACATGTTATCATCAATGTTGTTCCTGTTAGCGTGGGGGAACCTATTCTTTCCTCAGATCAGCCTTCAATACCCCAATCCATTTCTGAAGCTGCTCCTACCGCCACTGCTCCCTCCGATATCTTCGATTCCTTTTCTCCTCTTCCTTTTACCTTTGAGATAGAGAACGATACTCCGTGTAGCGGTACAATAACAGTTTTTACTGGATTACCTCAAGAAGAAGCGGACGGTATTGCTATTGAGGAAGAAAATATAGAAGAATTGATCGAAGCTGTTGCTGTTGAAGAAAATGTTGAAAATGAAAATGTTGAAAATGAAAATGTTGTTGTGGAGGAACAAAGAAATGGAATTTCTGAAGAAGCCAATGCTGAAAATATAGTTCCAAGTACTTCAGCTTCAGTTGTTCTTGATGTCCCGCGCCCTGTTGGGGATGAAAATGCTCCTGGAGTTATTCATGCATCAAATGCCCCCATCGGGACATTAGCTCGATCTGCCGCTCCTGCTAATGATAGTGATGATGAAATGCCTGATGCTGAACCCTCCATTCAATGGCCTTTCTCTGAAGAGGATGAGGGAATCACTATTGCAGGTAAAGAAGATGAAGCCTTTCAATGGTTTGTTTCTAAAGGGTTTCTGAATACTTTCGCTCAGCACGACTCATCGAAATCCGATAGTGCTTCAATGGCTAGGCTGCGGACTTCATTTAGTGCTTCTTCACGGAATAGTACTCGGGATGCTTGGTTCGAAAGTGAGTGCTTCGATCAATCGTACTCGCTCAGTCTTCCTTCTTCTTTGAATGAAATTCTTATTATGGCAGAAGGTTCGTCGTACTCTTTTCCACAGCAAGCTCTCCTTCATCTTAAATACGGTACCGATTGTACATTTGCAGCGTACAAATTTTATAAAGCTCGGGCCGTAATGATGGAGCTGATGCTCAAGAATGAAGTAACAAAGGCGAAAAGTGGAAATGAAAATTTGCAGCGAGAAATTGAAAATCTCAAGCATCAAAACAACAATCTTCAACAACAACTTTAACAACAACAAGAACAACAACAACAGCAACAGCAACAGCTTCAAAATTTTGAGGATCAAAATCAAAAGCTTCAAGATCAGAATCAAGGTTCGTTCCTTACTTCTTAGTTCATATTATATTTTGGGTTCGTACCTCTATAGGTTAGATCGTACTTATATTGGGTACGATCCTACGGTTCGTTCCAGTATTAGGTGCGAACCCTTTTCTCTTTTTTTTTTTTTTTTTTTTTTTTGGGAAATTCTGCCCTTCATATATGGGATCAGAGGGAGACTTGGAACCCCTGTTTAGGTTCCAGCGTAGGATGACTCAGTTGAACATTCATGCAAGAGAAGTAAATATGGATATGAAACTGGTTAAGGGGAAATTAGCACAGTTGTCCGATAGTATTGAGTTGAATACCTGGAGACGTAATAGAGCTGAATCCAAGTATCAGGAAGTTCTGAAAACTTTAACCCTTAAAGAAGCAGAGTTTAAGTCTGTAGTTAGAGGTATATGTTTGAGTTATATGCTTGTTTTATTGAAGGTGTTATATGGTTTATCTAATATTCATTCTGATTTCCAGTGCTAGAAAAGAAGATTAATGAAGCCAATGGCCGAGCAACAGTAGCAGGAGCCGAACTCAACATTGCAAACAACACGATAGCAAACATTACTGAAGAGCTGAAGACTTCAGAGAAAAATGTGGCCCTGAATACAATCAAGTTTCGGGATTTACAATCTCAGCTGAGTGCTCAAGAAAAGGAAATTATAAAAGTACAATCAAGATCTAATGAACTATTAAAGGAATTAAATGCTAAAAAATAGAAAGTAGAAAAGGATCAGCAAAAGATTAAAGATCTTCAATCAGAAATTGATTACAGGCACGCTTATATCGTCTAGGTGAGACAGGATGCCAAGGCAAAAATTGCAATGTCATTCAATTCTGCCTTGGATCGTGCTCAAGCCGATCCTTCTGTGTTGAATGGTCGTGCTGTTGTTCCAGTGGTTCCTCCTCAACCACCCCGACGGTCCAACCCTGAAGCGTAGTTGTACTTGCTTTTGGCTTTAATGTTCTTAGTTCATCTTTTGATATTATGTTCTTGTGTCCCGATCCTCTGTTATTTTGAAGCTTGACTTATTATCGTTGAAAACGTCATTTTGCGATCTTTCACTTTTTACTGGATTGTGCTCTGAATATTGTTCCTGCACAAAATATGATATTTATAAAATCTTTAGGTTAATCATATTGTTTCAGTAGTACAATGGATTGAAGTGTATGTACCTCAAAACATATAATTTGAGATCCCACACATACAAAACAAACCCGGGCCAGGGGTAAGCTACAGGTTTGGTCCCGAACGTACTCTGAAAATGATAACCATAAGTTATGCATTCCCTCTTTATTAGAACTTTTGAATTTCTTAAATTCTAATAGGACATTTACCTCTTTGGCATTAAGATTGAATTTTGATTATGTCGCTAATCGGAGCGTTTTCCAGAATATGATGTTCCTGGATTTGAATTTTGATTATGTCGCCAATCGGAGCGTTTTCCAGAATAAGATGTTCCTGGATTTGAATTTTGATTATGTCGCCAATCGGAGCGTTTTCCAGAATGAGATGTTCCTGGATTTGAATTTTATTGTAAGTATAAACTCACAAAGAATCTGATTGTGAAATAAAGGATCGAATAAAGACTTAAGTACCTGTGTTGGCCTCCAAAGTTGTGCTAATATTTATGGATAATAAATCTTTAGGTATTGTGCATTCCAAGGATGTTGTAAGGTGTTTCCTTGCATATTTCCTAGATAGTACGATCCTTGTCCCGCTGATGCGTGTATTATATATGGACCGTCCCAAGTTGGTGCGAACTTCCCAGCATCTTTGTCCCGATGGTATTCTGGGATTTGCCGTAAAACATATTATCCTTGGACAAAGTTTCGGGACTTGACCCTTTTGTGATAATCCCGTTCCAACCTTCTTTGATAGTTCTCCATTTTCTGGAGTGCCACTTCCCGCTTTTCTTCTAAATCATCCAACTTTTGTAACATTAGATCTGTATTTAAATTTTTCTCCCATGCTTCTGTTCTTGTCGTGGGTAGAATGACTTCAGTTGGTATTACTGCTTCTGCACCATATGCGAGAAGGAAAGGTGATTCTCCAGTGGATTCTTTTCTCGTGGTGCAATACGCCCATAATGTATTATGCAATTGTTCACACCAACGTTTGTGATACCCATCCAATATCTTCTTCAGATTTATTGCAATTGTTTTATTTGTGGATTCAGCTTGTCCATTACTTTGGGGATAGAATGGCGTGGATTTGTATTGTTGAATATTATATGCTTCAAACAACATATCGATGTTCTTTCCTTGAAATTGTTGTCCATTATCAGAAACTATGGCCGCTGGGATCCCAAATCTGCATATGATATTTTCAAATAAAAATGTGAATACATCGGAATCTCTGATCCGAGCTAATGCTTTAGCTTCTACCCACTTGGTGAAATAATCGGTAGCCACTATTAAATATCTTCTCTTTTTGGTTCCCTCAACTAATGGACCAACAATATCTACCCCCCATTTTGCGAATGGCCACGGACTGAGTATAGAATTTAGCTCTGTGGATGGTGTTTTGATCTTCTTTGCAAATCGTTGGCATTCTTCACACCTTCGTACCATGTTGTTTGAGTCCTTTTGCATGGATATCCAATAATAACCTTGGGTTTTGGCTTTTAATGCAAGTGATCGTCTTCCACTGTGGTTTCCCGCATCCCCATAATGTATTTCTTTGAGTATCCGAATTCCTTCCTGTTGTGATAGGCATCGGGATAATGTCCCGAGAAATGATTTTCGATACAAAATTCCATCCCGAAGTTGGTAGTTATCTGATTTAAGTTGAATTTTTCTTGCTTCTTGAGAATTGGTAGGTAATACGTTATCTTGTAAGTATTGATGAATCGAAATCCTCCAATATGATTCACTTGATTGATCACCTATTTGTTGAGGCATAGATGGAGCATTTTGTATTGCAGGATCATTAATTTTTTCTGTTACATTTTCTTCTATATTATGAAGTGCTCTTATCTGGATGGATGGTTCATATATCCTTCCGACTTTTATTGCCGTGATATTAGGGTCGTTTACCATGGAGGAAATGAATGCCAAAGCATCAGCATGTCGGTTTTTGTCTCGGGATAGATGCCGGAAAGTAATGTTTGGGATTTGATTTGCTAGAATTTGAACAAGATATTTATATTATGCTAAATCTGCATCAAGTGTTTGATATTTTAATTCGACCTGTCGAATTACCAACTGTGAATCACTTGTAAGTCGAACATTGCTGATTCCTAGTTCAATGATGAGTTTTAGAGCATGAACCACAGCTTCATATTCTACTATGTTATTTGTATGTTCTTCAAATTCAAGACGAAATGAATGTGTCATTCGATCTCCCATTGGTGCAGTAATCGCAATGCCAATTCCTGCTCCTTCTTTGTTTCGGGACCCATCAACAAAGACTTCCCATCTTTGAGAGTTTGCTGAGTTCAGAATATCTTGTGAGTCCTCTTCCTCGCATCCTGGTAATCCTTTAATCATAGATAAAAAAAAAATTGTTAGTGTGATAGAAATTTTAATAAAAAAGTTTTTTTTTTTAAAGTAAACTGCTTTTTTCCCAGTTATCGGACCTTGAATTTCATATTCTTCTTCAATCGGGAAATCTGCAAGGAAGTCAGCTAAAACTTGAGATTTTTGTGCGGTTTGCAACTCATAAATGATGTTGAATTGTTCTAGCTGTGCGTTCCACTTAGCGATCCTTCCCACTTGTCCTGTATTTTTCAATACTGATTGTAACGGTGCCTTGCTCGGGACACGAACATAATGTGTGAGAAAATAAGTACGTAACTTTTGTGTGGCAAAGACTAATGATAAGATGAGTTGTTCGATCTTAGTGTAATTTCTTTCTGCCGAATTAAGGGTTTTGATAATATAATAAATTGGTTTTTCTACCTTCTCATTGGTACGTACCATCACTGTACTGATTGTATTTTCCGTTGCCGATGTATACAAAGTTAATATCTCTTCTGGTTCCGGTTTCTGTAATGCTGGCAATGTAGCTAGATGCTTTTTTATGCTTTGAAAAGCTTGTTCACATTGATCGTTCCATTCAAATTTATTTTTCTTCTTGAGTATTTCAAAGAAGGGTTTGTACCGCTCTGATGATCTGGCAATAAATCTGCTTAAAGCAGCCAGACATCCATTTAATTTCTGTACACTTTTAATACTGCGGGGTGATGGCATATCTGTTATTGCTTGGATCTTTTCTGGATCAACTTCAATTCCATTTTTTGTAACCAAATAACCCAAGAAACGCCCCGATGTAACACCAAAAGTGCACTTCTCCGGGTTAACTTACATCTTGTATTTTCGTAATGCACCAAAGATTTCAGCGAGGTCTTGTAGATGGTTAATAGATAATTTACTTTTTACCAACATATCATCCACATAAACTTCTAATATTTGTCCGATCCATGGTTTAAAAATTGCATCAACCAATCGTTGATATGTTGCTCCCGCGTTTCTTAACCCAAACGGCATCCTGGTATAGCAATATAATCCCCGAGGAGTGAAGAACGTTGTGTGCTCCTGATCTGGTTCAGCAAGTGCAATTTGGTTATATCCCGATTGACCATCCATAAAAGATAATGCTTCATGGCCTTCTACAACATCTACCAACTGATCAATATTAGGAAGTGGATAGCTATCTTTTGGGCATGCTTTATTTAAGTTGGTGAAGTCTATGCAGATTCTTACTCCACCGTTCTTTTTCGGAACGATCACCATGTTAGAAATCCATGTTGGATATCGAACTTCTCGGATGAATCCTGCACTTAGAAGCTTTGCTAATTCCTTTTCAACTGGATAGTGATACTCCGGTGCAACCTTGCATATCCGTTGTCGAAATGGAGCATCGGGACGTATTTGTAATTCGTGTTGTACGATGCTCGGATCTATCCCGGGCATATCCTCCATTTTCCATGTAAATATATCTACAAAATCATGAAGTAACTTGATTAAACTTTGCTCCATGTCTTCTTTCATCAATGTTCCAATTCGCACTTGCTTAGGCCATTCTGAAGTTCCAATATTTACAATTTTAGTTTCTTCTATAGAAGTGAAAATTGGTTTTGGATTCCGATCGAAGTTGGAGTTCCCTTTAATTGCTATGAGGGTCCTTCGAACTGCTGACTTGTTGAATTTTCTTGACTCTTGTTGCTTTCTCCTAACTCATTTGCTGACTTTTGTTCGATGTTCCTTTTCAAATACTGATTGATTTCATCTTCCTTTGCTTCGGTCCTACGATTTTTCTTCCTTTCACGTTGTTGTTGTTCCTGCTCTTCATGCATTCTTACCTCCGCCATTATACAAAACTTAGCATCATCTTGATCTCATTTGATCTCCATTTCGCCTTGTGGTGTTGGAAATCGCAAATATTGATGATAAGTGGAAATTACACCCTTTAAATGGTGCACCCAACGTCTCTCAATTATTGCATTGTACGGAGATGGAGCATCTACTACACTGAATCTTGTTAAAATGTTGATCGGTCCAACTGATACTTGCAAGTCTATATCTCCTTCTGGTCTTGAGGCCATTCCATTGAATCCATAAATTACATACCGGGATGGGAGTAGTTGATCTTTTGTGAGTGCCATTTTGCAAAATGTGTCATGAAATAAAACGTTCAATGAGCTGCCCCCATCCATAAGAATTTTTCTAACATTCCATCCTGACATTGGCAACGTGAGGACTAAAGGATCATTTGCATCTCAATTTCTTGATTTACTTCCTGTGCTGAGAAAGTTAAAGGAGATGCCATCCAGTCTTCCCAGGCTTCCGTTATCCTTCCCGATACCTTAAAAATTTCATGATTTCGAATCCTTTTACATAACTTTTTATTAATTGCAGCATTCATATCTGTATCTCGTTTTTCTGAGAATGATATCATATTAATGCTGTGTTCATTATACGGAATATGCACTGCTTTGCCTTTGTCGGGTCTGGCTATTGGTTCGGTCCTTTGAATATATTCTTTTAACTCTCCTGCATCTATCATTTTTTGTACCAGCATAATAAAATTCCTGCAATTTTCTGTTGCGTGTCCTTTATAACAGTGGTACTCACAATAATCTTTTGATCGTTGCGTAAACTCAGGCTGATTGCCTTTTGATGATGGCCATTGAAAATCTGGTTTAGCTTTTATGATTTCAAATAATTCAGTATATGAGATATTGAGTTTTGTAAGCACTCTTTCTTGAAATCGTTGGACAAAAGTTTTATTATCCCCTTGCCGTGGGCGCTTTGATTCCTTTGGTTCTGATTTATGAGGAAATTTCTTTTTCTGTTCTGGTGATACCTCAATTGAATTTGTCCTTTTCATGTTTCCCTGATTTCGTGAACTGCTTCTTGGACCTTGTTCCTGGACATCTTGCAATCTTGCACATGTTTCTATTATCTCTCTGAGCTGTCCCTCGGTCTTGGGATTATTACGATGAATTTCAATAAAAAGCTGACATCTCCGGTCAGCGATTCCCCACTTATAATGATTTATTGTTGTACTTGAGTCAACATCTCCAATTGCTTGACAAACCGTATGCCATCGGGTTGTATAAGACCGGATCGTTTTCTTCTGGCCACGATGTGAGGGAGATAAATCTATCTATTCCCGAATCAACAGGTTTGTTGTAATTATCGCCTGATAAATTGGGTAAAAAGTCAAATTTAATTAAAAATCCAGTCAACGCTTCGTATTAGCTTTGTCCCGATCATACGTGTCATTCGTATGATAAAAGTAATTATCGCCTTACTTTCCCGCTCCATGTTCATCATTATTCTTACTTTCCCGCTCCATGCTCATCATTACTCCTACTTTCCCGTTCGATACGCATTTAATGATATCTGTTTCGATCAATGTGATGTTACTTTCCCGATCTTAGGTGTCGATCATGCAGAGATTTGCTCAGTCTTTCACATCTGTTCCGTTTCGATCCTTCGATACGGCTTTGATTGTGTGCTTCTCATTCTTCTTAATTTCATTGTTCCCTTCTTAATCGCCTTACACGTGTTGCTCTTCTTTTATTTCCCAACAACAATCTTGAGGAGAAGCTTCTGACAAGACGGGATAGCTAGTAATTAGTTTGAGCTGGTTGTTCCACAACTCCAAGACGTCGTTGTAGTAACTCAACTTCCCTTCGCAGTGCGATATATCACTTTACAATGCCATATTCTCACTGCGCAATGCCATATTATCACTTCGCAATGCGGTATCATCCATAAGTAGGCTGCGTTGACGGATATAATGTTCATTACTTTTCTTGAAGTCCAAATCATATGGTTGCGCCGAAAACTTTGGTCACTCGTACACATAGGCACTTATTATGTTTTGAAGGTTTCTTCTTCTGTGCAAAAGGGAAAAGACAAGTATAGTAAAGTGCAACAGATAACATTTGGATACTACTATAAAAGAAAAAGAAGAAAGTTCCGGAGACATAGTAAACTAGCTTCAAAATTTAGATAAAAGAAAAAGAAGAAAGTTCCGGAGACATAATAAACTAGCTTCAAAATTTAGATAAAAAGCATATTAACACATACTGGTAAGATCATCCACATTCCATTAAATGTTAATACTCTTCCGCTACTAGTCTCGCCTAATGATTGATAGAGACGAGCCAAAATTGCACTACCCTAATCATATGTACCTACTTTCTTTAGGTCCTCGAGGGATGCCAACCATCCAATCTTCACAATTGATGAACTATTGCAACAAAAAAAAAAATTACCCGATAACCCAAGGAATGCTCTAGTAATCTCTTGCCAATGTGGTTCCATAGCTTCGACTTCAGCATCTTCAAATTACACAAGCCATTGGCATAAGTGCGAACAAGGGATTCCACCACCCTAGAAGTAATCATCTTTTAATTTTAAATCATTTGTAGCATATACATTACCTAAATAACCGCTTGCCATAGTTAGACTATTTTCCATTTCATCATCTTCCCATGAGGTAAACAAAGGATCAATCCCTCTTCGCACCGAAATACCGGTCAATGAAGTAAAATCATGTGGCGTAAAACCTATTTCAAACTCAGGAAAATGAAAGGCATTGGTGGATTCCTACCACCGCTCAGCAAGTGCATCCGTAAGTTGTTTGTCACAAAGTGGAACATATTTATCAAACATTCTTCCCCAACCACAATTATTAATTATACGTTTACATTGTCCATGTAGGGTCACAATGTCATACATAGTTTTCAACTCAGGCCATCCACCTCTAAATTTAATATCAACTTTTCTACCATTAAATTTCTTAGAGAATCCACAGTGGGACGATCATATCCAAAGAGTAAAGATTAAAAAGATTTAATTTTTACTACGTCTAAAACGCAATGGGCAGGGATTAAACTTTAATCGGACGTAAATCTAAACTAATGCATGGAGTTGTGCGCATATACAAGTATACGTCTGTTGAAATTGTGTTTTACGGGTGTACGCCTGTGAAAACGCTTGGTTGGGCGGACGCTGAATGAACGCTCGGTGGGTAACGCAACCCAAAAGAACGTCTGGTGATAGACGCACGCTTAGCGGCACGCCTCAGCGACATGCGTGTGTTTAGCCGAACGCCTGATGGGGCGTTATCCTAGCAACACGCTCGGTCACTTTTCTACTCGTGCAGCTGGTACGTGTTTCAAAGAAGAGGGGCGCTCGCTTAAGGTTACGCTTGATTCATCGAGCGCTTCTCTAGCCATACGCGCGTCTCACTAGGCATTTTTCTGGGTGAACGCCTGATGGGGTGGAGCCTTTGATGTTTGTTCTCCTCTCTTCTCCTCTCCATATTTTCCAGACTATCCTGAACACTTCCAACAGACGTATTCCTGTCAAGCGCCTACCACACCACTTCAAGTTAAACCGAATTCTCCCTCCACTTCAAGCTTAACCTCTTTTTAAATTTGCAAAAGCTAGTAAAACCGTGGCATATTTGATACAAAGTAATCTAAGTTAGGTTTATTTCAAAGCAAGGTAATAAACTCAAACTTTTATATGAATTTTAATGGATTTCTTATGTTTAGATTATGATTTATTGTAATATTTTGTTAATTAAATTTGTATACATATGTTTAAAGATTAAAGTTATGATTATGAAATAAACATATTAGATTTTACAAATTGTAATTTTGTAATTGGGTATAATTCTAGGGTTTTGGAAGTTGTAAATTGGGTATAAAAAATTGATGAAAATTAATTGATTTGAATTTAGAATTTATTAAGTTGTTGGTTAATTTGAGTTGGGTTGTGGTTAATTTTAAGTTATTGATTAATTGATTTAAAAAGATTGGTTATGAAATTTGGGAATTATGAATGTTTATGTTCCTTTTATAAAGCATGTTTATGGAATTATAGAATTAGGGAATTATGATGAATTTTTGTAAAGTTGATGATTTGATTAGTAGTGGACTATTTTGTGAATCATGAATTTTGTATTTTGGATGATTTATGAATGTTTGTACATTTGATTATCTAATTAGAGGATTACTTTTTTAATGATGAAATTTGTATTTTTGTGGATTTACGGATTCATGTAGAGTTATATATTTGTGCATTGTGAGGATTACTCTTGATTTTGAAACTTGTATGTACCGTTTGCACATATGTTGAGCAATGTCACGACGAGATTCGTTGGTCGAAAAATGAGGAACAAGAAAGCTAAAACTCTTGAGGATCCATAATTAGACCCTACTACTGAAGATATGGTCGATGTTCCCGGGTTGGCGAATTACAGTGTCGCGGAAGATGCTCAGAGTCACGCTTCGACAAATATTACATATTCAACCGATTTAAAATTCAAGTATTTATATCCTGGTTCCCTCAAATCGGTCATTCATACCTATGCATGTATTTCAAAACACAACCCTAGGGTTAAATACATTATTGAAAAGGCAGGATGGGACCGTTCATTGACCATGGATATAATAGATTCATCACATGTATTGATTTACTATATTGTTGAGAGTTTTTGGGATACTACGAACACTTTTCACTTCTCCTTTGGTGAGATGGGGTTTACACTGCTTGACTGGGTCATGTTGACAGGATTAAGTATTGGTGTTGGTAGTGGTATTCCGTATGACCCGGCGAAGTACCAATTTGAATATGTCCGGGTGCATATTTTTCCAAAAATTAAAGATAGTGAAGTTTGTAAAAGAGAACATATTCCCGCACAGAGGGTTTCAGATGCAATTAAAATTACATTTTTGAGCAAATATATTGATCCAGGAACGTTGGTTGCGGCTAACGATGATAGCATACTTGCTGAGAGAGTGGCGAGAGCCTTTTGTATGTATGTTTTGGGGAAAATTTTCTTTTCCAATGCTCAAAACTATATTGATGTTGGATGGTTAGCTGCTTTTGAGGATCTAAATGCAGTTGGAAATTATGACTGGGGCAGTGGTGCTTTTGAGAAATTGTATTCTGGACTCGCCGCATCTGGCAGGGGACAAAAGTCACTAGCCAGACCCTTCCAAATATTGGAGGTAAATTTCTTAGTTATATTTATATTTCCTTTAAATGTTTATTTGTTGCTAATTTATTTATTTGGTTGGTTGTATTCACATTCTAGTTTTAGGGGTATGAATATTTGGGCATATGTCGACCAACGAACCCAACGAGTGAGAGTGAAGCAGTGTTGCCTAGAAGTTCTCGGTAGAAGGGTACAAGAAGGAAGAGTATTGATATTGTCCGCTCTAGGACTTTTCTTAATCCGTTGACTATAGATGATGTGACCTGGCAACCATGGGATTCCGCCATCTTAGTCCTTGACACTGATATTGGACGGAAAGCATCGGAGCTCTCAGAGAAAAGGGTTATATTTTCTTGGCTAGAGACTGTGAGTTGATAATTTATTTTGATTGGACTTTTCTTTATTTTCTTGGATTTTTGGATAGTTAATTGGTTTATTTGTTGATAGTAATTTTCTTTGCACAACATAACGTGTACCTCGGAGAACGGTGTTGGAGGCAAAACCATTATACTTTTGGCGTTCCCAGGAACCCACCTACTCGTATTAGCAACCTCAACAATGAAGAAGCTAATGAGCTGAGGGAAAATGATTTGGTCCCTGCAACTGAATTAGTGCATGTTGTTACGTATGATTTGTATATGGATTATTGGCGACATGTAACTAACTTGCAGAAATATGCCACCAAAGTCGATTGGGAGTTTGAAACATACGGGCATGCTGGTGACTGTATTAAACACAACATCCAAGAACCTGATGAACATGTACCCATTCCGCCTCAACAACAATTGTCATATGTAAGTATACAACAAACCTTATTTTTTTAGTATATAAAAATACATGAGAATGTGATATATTTTTTTCATAACAGGTCGAAGCTTATGGTATGGTTCAACAATATGCTGATTTTACGCAAGAGTTTCATAAGTTTACGTTAAATGAAACAAATGAGAGGATTGAGTTTATCATGGAAAAAGATGAAGAAATGCGGGGTCAACAAAATCACATCAACAATTTGGAATTATAGATGGCCCATTTTCGTATGCAACAACCACCTCTTGGGTTTGGCACTTTTTCTCAAACTATGCCACCACAAATGTGGAATACCATGAGTCAGGGATCATCATCAACAATGCAATCAGCTAATTACACATCGAGATCATCTTTGCCTCCTTTTATGTCACCGCGCTCGGCACCTGGGAATCAAGATATAGATGGGTAGTCTTTCATTTGCATTGTATTGTCATTCGAACATACATTTATTATCTTTGATTTATCTTTTATCAGATTGGAATTGTCATTTCAAAACACTTTTCTTATCTTTGCAGTGTCTTTTACCTGCTTTGTTTTGTCATCTCCAGAGATATTTTTAATCTTTGGTTTGTCCTTTATATCTGCTTTGTATTGTCATTTCAAAAAGATATTTAATTTTTCCTTTGTCTTTTTTTCTGCTTGGTCTTTTCATCTCAACCGACACTTCTTATGTTTAATGCGTCTATTCCCCCCACTTGCCTCAACTCAGTTAATTTTTAAAATACCAATAGTGTGTAGTCATATCAACACTCAAAGACTTATCTTAATATGCCTATAAATTGAACACTCGATTCTCCAATTATACAAACCAAAACTGCAAACATCACCAACCAATGGCATACTATGAGAATAACAATCACTATTATGTTCTTGTTCTTCTATTCCTCCTCCTCCTCCTCCTTCTTCTTCTTCTTCTTCTTCTTCTTCTTCTTCTTCTTCTTCTTCTTCTTCTTCATTTGTTGATGATGATAATAATAGTTTGTACTCATCATACGAAGATTTAGTTTCATTGAGCCAAAATAACCAAGCAGTCACTTTGGGATTGATCGTTTCAAGTATGAACTGGCCACATACTCGTATCCAAATACTAAGAGAACGTGAGGCCGGTGCAGTACTTCTCTAGAAAGATTACTTTTGCAGAAACCCTACGTTTCCACCTAATGTGTTTTGTAGAAGATTTAGAATGCGTCGAGAATTGTTCAACCGTATTTTAGGATACGTCGTATCAGTAAATAATTATTTTTTTCAAAAAAAAAAATGTTGTTGGCATTCCTGGATTAACCCCTCATCAGAAAGTTATAGCAGCAATACGAATGTTAGCTTATGGATGTGCGGCCGATGCAATAGATGAGTACTTACGCATTGGAGAAACCACTATTTTAGAAACAACTCGTAGGTTTTGTAAGACGATTGTGCATTTGTATGAGAAAGAATATTTGCGCACACCAATTAAGCGTGATGTTGAAATGTTGATTAATGAGAACAAGGATAGGGGATTTCCAAGGATGTTGGGTAGTGTAGATTGCATGCATTAGAAATGGGATAAATGCCCATTGACGGAATCAGGGGCTTACACTGCGTACAAAGGGAGTGAAAGTATTGT
Source organism: Papaver californicum (assembly GCA_023531435.1). Classification (NCBI taxonomy): domain Eukaryota; kingdom Viridiplantae; phylum Streptophyta; class Magnoliopsida; order Ranunculales; family Papaveraceae; genus Papaver; species Papaver californicum. Next base: position 487,349 of record JAJJMC010003557.1, read on the forward strand.
GTTGGAGGCAGTGGTGTCATATGATCTCTGGTTTTGGCATGCATTTTTTGGTATGCCTGGTTCAAACAATGATATTAATGTGATGAACCGTTCTTATATTTTTAAAAAGCTTATCAAGGGGAAAACACCCTCAGTGAACTTTGTTATAAACGGACATCAATATGATATGGGATATTATATTGGTGATGGAATATACCCAGAGATTGATACTATTGTGATGTCTATCAAACATCCAGATTCCCAGAAAAAATAGAAATTTTCAGCAATCCAAGAGGGTTGCCGAAAAGATGTAGAGCGGGGCTTTGGTGTACTGCAAAATCAATTTTCCATCGTCAAGCAACCTACAAGAATGTGGAATCGAGACGTATTTGCATATATCATGAAGACTGTTATCATTTTACATAATATGATAGTGGAGGATGAGCGTCTACCCGGTGATTGGCCACATGAATATGATCAACGTTGCAAACATGCACCGGTAAATATTTCGAGACAACATACTGCTGAACTTTCGAGAATGAGAGTTGAGCAACGCCGACGTGCAGTACACAAAAAAGATACGCATATTCGTTTGCGAAATGACTTGATCGAACACTTATGGTGAGATTTTAGTGACGAATAACAATTTCTAAACCATGCGGATAGGTTTTGTGGGTATATCTCTTGTAAACCCGCCCAAGAGACCACTCGGACGCTAGGGGCACCTAGGGGTTTAAAGGCTTGCCGCACATGCTAAGTGCAGCCGTGATGCCTGCGAAAATGAGTTTAGGTCTACTTTTTAGCTCTTGTATTATCAATATGCTTACTACGTTGTAATGAATAAATTAGCGGAAGTATCATAAAGAACCAATATCACTTATTCAGAATAACAATACATCAGCAGATGTTAAGATATCTCATTTTCGCAGGAGTCGTGGTTACACTTAGCACGTACAACAAGCCTTTAAATCATTAAGTGGTCCCAATGGATGAGTTATGTCTCGTGAGGGTTTACAAAGAGATATACCCACAAAACCTGTAATAAAACCTTCAACTAGTGGTATGAGGGCCCGAATGACGATCTAAACATCTTCGAAGAACAATCAACACAAAAATATTGTATTTTTCGATCACCCTTAGGATTTCGAAATGGGGTTGGTACCTGAAATCTGAACCTTTCCATCTTCTCCATTCCTCCAGAGATCATGCAACAACTTCGTCATCAGTTTCATTCCTAATTCTTCTTTCATTCACCTTAGCGGTTAAAGTTGAAAATTGTATTACTGCCCTACTTATTTCCTGAAATCGACAAAAAAGGCTTGCTCTGTTCCGGTTATTGGGGTTACCGATTTCATTACAGAAGTTAGCATGGATATATTATAACCATTCCATGCTTATTGAACCATTCATCCGATGTTCATGACCATTTGCTAGATAATATAATACTATGTTTCGATAAAGAGATAAATCTTCCTTTATGGTAAAATTATCTGCATTAATACTAAAATTTTCGTAAGCCATAATTATGAAAAGGAAAGATAAAAATAATTTTTGTATTAGGTTATTTGAAATGTGGAAGGTGTGGTTTCCAAATGGGAACGAAAGGCTATATATATGGCATTTTTTGAATGGAAATAATTTTCCAATATTCAATAAAAGATTAAAGCTTGATATTTAAAGAAGTGACGACTCTGTTCTGTTCCAGCATGGTGGGTAATTAATAACAGTCTATTCAAAGGTAGGCTATGTTTCCTTGTGGACGCCTAATTATGAAAGGTGTTTGGTCCGCGTGCAACGACTAAAGCATGATATAGAAAGAAGTGACGAGTCTCTTTTTTTCGAGACTGGTGGGTCCATAATAACATTCTATTCAATAGATCCAATGTTTCAATTATTTACTTTGTCAATCTGAAAATTTTAAACAATCTCACTTATCTACTCATGTAGGAGAAGAGTAGATAGGCTCGTATCTTGAATGTGTAGTCTTTTATCGTGTTGATGTTAATGCGAAAAAATGAGTGGTTGGTAGTTCTTTTTCATCTATATTACTTAATTACTCAAAATTTAAACTTTTCATTAATTCAAGGAAAAAATACATGGAAGTTCATTAACATTTAAAATAGCACTATTAATTCAAAACTAAACTGGAAATATTAACCTCTTGCTACTTATCTGATAAATAAATATATAAATCATAAAAGTAGAAACTGAAACTGTCAATCCATTAATAATCCAAATAATTAAGGTTTCAGCTAATCCGAGAATGCTTTAAGCTTGACTTCTCCTTCTCTGCAAAATGTCTGCCTTCCTAAGTTCGATGTACTCTTTTGTTATGGCATCCAACCCGGAGACATCCATCATCATTATGCGAAACTCGTCATCTACTTCTTTCTTTGCGTCAAGTTTTTCTTTCCTAGCTTGTTTTACTGCAAACTTTGCCGAAGACTCAGCTAGTTTTGCTGCAAACTCGGATTCTCTCTGCGCCATCTTCATTTTTGTTTGTTTTGTATAATTGATGTTGATGTTTTGTTGCTCTTTAATAATTATTTCCATCATTTCCTGTTGGCCACTGGATTTTGCTCTCCCTGATTTCTTCAGTTGTTTCACCTCTTTTTTTCCCATATGATGTTTATATGTTTTAGGTATATCTTTTATTTCTTCATCGCCACTGGAATGTTCTTGTCTTATTTCCTGTCTTTCCCGGTTTTCCTTGCCACTTTCAGAATCTTCTTCAGCTTGTGATGAATCTAAAACAACTGTCGATCTTCGTGAATATTTGATATTTTCTAACATAATTGCGTAGCACTTTTCATGCTTAAATATTTTGCCATCATTAGCTTCCTTGAAAAGCTTCCTTACTTCTTCAATCTGTTATTTTTTTAAAAAAGTTTAGTGGACGATATACAATCCAAAACAATAATGTAGGGATAAAAATTAAACGGGTACTTACCTTTGTTTCGGGCCCCCATATAGTATCACGTTCCACTTCCGCCTCTTTTGCAGAGTAAAACGCCACATCTTTACTTATTCCCTGAAATCGTTTCTGAATGGAGATCTAAGTGCGCCCTGGCATTGTAGGTATGGATTCTTTCATCCCACTTAAGATGCGAGACCATAATTTTTGTTCTGATTGATCGGAACCAACACTACAATCTTGAGATATTGATAAATCAATTCTACACATCGTTACATCTTCAAATGTAGTAAAATTTGGACCTCGTGGTTTTGGTGTCATAATTCTAACTGATTTGAAAGACAAATATATGAAAAAGAACGAAATTTTTCTCGTATACAAATGAAATGGAAATGGGTTAGTAGTATATGAAATACTCAATCAACCAATTCATTTATAGGTATACCAAAATATAGTCGTTACAACGGTAACAAATCTCAACAGCTATCTCAACGGTTAGAAGAGGCGCTCGCTTAGCGGCACGCCCCACATACAGGCGCTCTCTTAGACTCACGCCCACAACAGGTGTTGTCTTAGCAAGACGCCCAACACGAGCGTTAATCTAGGCGTACGCCTGATTACCAAGCGTGCTTCTGGCGTTACGCCCCGTTGGACATGCTCTTGGGTGAACGTTTCATGAGGCAGCATTCTGGTTCACGCCTGACAACTGAAACACATATCTAGTTAAACGCATGGCACCAGACAAAGAGCCACCGTCACGCATGACACGAGACGCACAACTAGGTTAATGCTCCACCATAATATGGTTTGGTCCAGTTCTGGGATCATTTTTGATCCCAAACAGTAAAAATACTGGACCAAAACCCAAATTTGGTCGCCCCACTGTGATTGATTTTGGGTGGACCAAAGACCAAATTTGGGTTTGGTCAATGATTTGGTCGCACCATTATGGGTGCTCTTACATATATTTGGTTGTGGCCAGTCAATTGCTGAAACACGTTCATACATGTCATTCATACTCATAGATAGTGCAATAAACTGAGAGAATTATACTATAGTCACTAAATCCTTAAATCTTACACCTAAACCTAATTATTCTTAGAGATAAATCATCAAACAATTTGTATTTACGTTCAAAGTTCTCAACATTTGCATATGAAAATTATTAGGATTTTGATAACAACACCATAATTATTGAAATTATAACAAACATACATCCCAACAACATCATCACCTCTTTTTTACAAGGCAACAGAATCATGCAAACCAACGAACTAGAAGCACCAGTAAAAAATAGAGACATACCTGATGATGAAGATGAAGATCTTCTATGGAGAATTTGAGCAGAATTTCGAACTTGTTTACCAAGAAGCAGATAAATCAACAAACCAAAGACAAACCAGCGAACACACTGAAGAATGAAGAACAATCACTTTTATTTTGTTTTTATGAAATAGGAAGAAGATATGTGTGTTTTTTTGAAATAAAAAGAGGTATGTCTTCCGGTTGTCTAATGGCCGAATAGCTTTTCTATATATAAAAAATGATCTGGTCTCTCATGAGCCGGATGGGATATCCGGACTGTATATGGTCGGATGGGGTATCATCTTGATTTTTCCATGGTGGGCTTGGGCTGGGTTTGGGCTCTACAAATTGCCAAGGGTCCATACATATACGGATGCTCCTTAAGTTATGGATGCTTTTACATCCATACCATACGAGTTTCTCTAATGAATGCCATTTTTCAATGACATATATATGTATAAGAGACTCCGGAAATATCGTAAACCATTAACTTAGAGACTTCAACTAAAGAGTTAGCAATGTAAACTCAAAAAACGAACCATGTTGTACAAACATTAGTACGAGAAAAAGTACATATGTTGTGCAAATACAATTATATATGTATTTCCTTGCATATGTAATTTTTTTTTTAGTTTACATTGATCAGTGTACCTGAATCGTTTTCTTGGTATTCTTATCACTATCTAGATACCACTAAACCTAGAAATTTCTCACTTGGTTTTCAATTATGCAAAAATTGGCAGCTAAAAAGCCTGAAATACTTTCATGCTTAAAGTTCTCATGCAATCAAGCGTTACTTTCAAATACAAACTTGGATTTGGATCTACAGTTCTCATGCAGTATTAACTCTATCGAAATTGGACATGAATAATTGTGCATTTATTATACCACTACCAAGATCGTATGTAAAAAAGGACGATGGTTAATCTATAGATAACTATAAGTAGGGTGATAAAATTTGTAATATACAATAGACATTTGAAGATCGACATTTGAAGATCGTATGTAAACAGCCAGTTGTTCAGACACACACCTTATAAAGATTTCTTTGGTAATGATTCATTTCCTTACACCCTGATACGGGTATAATTTATACATTTTTATTGTCTAATTTATTTTGTTAATACTTATAATTATATTAATATTCTTCTTTTGTATTTTTGTAAGTGGTATATTTTAAACCCAAGCTTACAAGCGAAACACGGCTAAGTGGACCAAAATACTAAGACCAGTGACGCCTCTATAATGCTGGACCACCCGAGCCTCAAATGCAGTCAATTTCTCTCATGATTTTTGTTAACTTCGTGGGATAAAAATAAGAGAGCTGGCAGCATGTACCAAATACGTACAAAATAAGTGTGAAGGGTTTTAACGGTGGGAAAATTTTGAATTTGTACAAGTGTGCTACAGATCTGGAAGCGGTGCAAGGAGACTTACGAGCTATACAAGGGGAAGTGCTGATTTGAGATCATTTTACGCCGGTAGGATACACAATGTCTTGGTCTGGCTCTTTTATATTGGATCTCCTAAATTTGAAGTGGGTTTCATGCAAGGCATTGATTGGGAATTAAGTAAAAGACTAAATATATGTGAGCACTAGGTGCGAAATGATGTTTACTGGATAGTAGTCCACTATCGCACGTGTATTGGTGGAAAACTAGTGTTTTATTTCTCTTTTACTTAAATATCTGTGGCAGTGAAGTATTAGTGGGCTTGAATGGGTTGAAGCAACAAAGAGAAGAGGGCCTATGAGTGTTAGAAGTTGCAAGGAATTGTTAGGTTTATATACCCATATTGGACAGAACGGAAGGGAGTTTTTTTGGGGAGAGGTTGGACGGCTGGTTTCTGTTTTTGGTTCTGGACGTAAGGGGGGACGGAGGAGTTTTGTTGGAGGCTGGAGTTTTGGGTTAGAGGACGGACAGAGAGAGAAGACATCTATAGACAAAAGAAGAGGAAGTAGATTTGTGTCAGGTGACGATGGTGATAACGGTTTAATCTTTCTATTCTTTTGTTAATTATTTTTATAGATTTTGAGAGATCCATAGCCATGTTTCACTATTTGCTCTGTAGGTAGGGTTTTTATGTTGAATCCACTTTAAGTTTAAAGCTAATTGAATTGATTATTTGGTAAAAGACTATTATGATTTGAATAGATTAAATTTCATGATTTTGTTTATTGATTTATCAAAAAATTAGTTGTTGCTTCACCGGTTCTGTACGATACAGTAACCTTTGTGCGTAATTTTTAGGATCACAAATTTATTTGTCTTATTTCTGATATTCCATGCTTGGATTAATTCTTTTGATGGGGTATGCTTAGAGTAACCAGGTATTATTCGTGAACCTACATTTAGTTTCATATAATTTTCTCGCTAACGCAATTTGATGGTTGTGCTGAGACTTAGAGCTTTTGATGCGCCGCGCTTAGGGTGTCCTAGTGATATTTGCGACTTTAATACATAAAATAGGTGATGTCGATAGAACGGACAATAGATAAATATTCAGAAGTTATGTTTCACTTCAGTAATTGAATATAAATAGTGGTGGATACTAAAAACCCTGGTTATCGATTCTCCCAGTGCATTTATATTATCAGTTTAGTTTATTTTTATGTTATTATTCTTTTGAAAATCCCGAAAATATTGTTTCTGGTTAGTCAATTAGAGATATTGATTACAGTATTGTCCCCGCTCCCTGTGGGTTTGACCCGTTCTTGTCGTTGTCTGTATTGAAGACACCGTGCGATTGCGGTTATTATTATATAGGTTTCTCGGAATGCTATCACACCCTATATGATATAAACAACAATAGTATTTCTGGAATTACAATAATTTTGGTCCCCATTACTCCACCCGAGTTTGTTTCTTTACCTTTTCAATTGCAAGAAACTGAAGATGTCATAAGTCCCAGATTTGGGTAGGATACCGCTTCCCAAATTATACCTTAAAATGTTCAAAAAGTATCTTCCGTACATATTTATTATTGTCGTGTTGAAATACATTTTACTTATTTTGCAGTGGTTTTGTTGGGTTTGAGATAGAGTATTCAGATTGGATGGAAAATATTTCAGTCACTCTTAGTGCCAAATCTGGGATTGTCTCTCTCCCCCATGTTGATGCAGTTTTGGCAGCCTGTTTAAAGAGGACTGGTAGTGGGGCGAAGAGGAAATGAAGAGAAGACTTTGATCGTAATAGGTTGTGTTGAAGCAATTAATTCTGCCAAGGGTCAAAATTAACATACAAACACGTGCAAAATTACTTATTATTTATTCAGTGCCGTTACAACATCAGTAGTCATACTAAACGGTTTGCAAAAGTTCAGAACTATATTTTGTATGTACCTAGATAAGAAGAAGCTAGACTTGGTTTTAGGATCGGTTAGAAAGAGCCTAATACATTCCTTAGCTCTCTCTTTGTTTTCTTTAACTGAAGAATGGAACAATAAAAGAAAAAAAAACTCTGCAAAGTCACAACTATAAAACTTCGGATATTGTTGATTGATTTACTATACGAATTTATTTTTCTATTAATATTTTTATTGATATTTTTATATTACTATTCTTGATATTTTCTAGAAATCAAAACAAATTATCAACTAAACGACATGTTGTATCTTTACAACCATTATAGCTTCACATCCAATTGATGGCTACCACATTAGGATTGATCACCTAAAATCATATGCATCAAATTCTTGTATGCAATAGGGAAGTTGTTTATCTTATCATCAAAGCATGTGCAAAGAAGTTTGTTGGTTTTAGAAATGTCACCAATCTATAGGACCTATGGAACAACTCTGAAACATGATGAGAGCACATTGGTTCATAATGAGATTTCCAAAATTTTAAAGAACACATTGTTACAATGTACAAACCTCGTGCCGTTACATCACGGGTCATAACTTAGTAATTATAACAAATATTAATATGGATTTGACACTGAAATCATATAAATTATGCACTTCTCGCTGATGAAGTGAAGACGAGTTCTCCTTTCCACGGTTTTGCAGGAGCTTTTCCAGATATTCACAAGTGACGAAATTGGGTTTTGGTTATTTGATTGTTCACAGTGGGCACCAGGAGGTGTTAACATCTGTAGTAGTCTCGGGGTAATCTTTGGATTGTTCCATCTGGTGTCACTGACTTTGTTGCTCTAGTGACACATGCTCTATCACAATCTTGAAGAGGGTAAGCACTTCCTTTTGAGTGTTCACCATATTTATTTGGTTTTCAGCGAGAATCTCTTATCTCTCAATCGGATCCGCAATACTCGGTTGTCCTTCAGTACTCGTAACTTCTTTAGGAATTCGGCCGGCGTGAGAGTTGGTGATACTTGAAGTAGTACCGGGCGTAACAAGAGTGGTACCAGGAGTAACATGTGTGGCGCTATTGGCATTAGCATTAGTAGAAACATAATTGAGATTAGAAGCATCTGAACCCGACCTAAGATCTACCATTTTGAAAAATTTGAGAAATTTATTTTGCAACCGAAAAGTTGATCTCCCACTGTGGTCGCCAATTGTTTCGGGGTAAAAACTAATGTACAGTAAGAATACTTAGATTCAAGAGATCAAGTCATACAAGACTGGCCTAAACCACGAAATGGTCGTTCCTGTCTTGCTTCGAGTGCAAAGGAGGAGAATGGATTGGTCTTAGGGAGGAAAGCAGAGAAAATGTTGAGATCAGAGTGTAAGACTCTTTGTGGTGTGATTGATTGTTCGGTTGTCATCCAAACAAAATTATTTCAAGTTCTTATTTCACAAATTTAAATTAGAGTATAGTAATAAGAACAAGTTCGATCTATAGGGAAATATGGGTTGTTAAGAAACTTTTTGATTACTTATATAACTTAGGGGATTCATAACGATTGTATATAAATTTAAACTAAAATGATAGAAGAAAACAATTTAAGATTGTAAACAATATAATGAAAATAATTGTTAGAAAGTTCATCTTCCGTCATCAAACATGTTATCAACTAAATCATAATCAATATTCAATTTTTCTCAATATCAATAACCCTAAGGCATCCTATCGCAGATCTACTCCGGAAAAACTCATTTTATTATCAAAGGCACAAGAGCCACTCTTTGAACCATTTTCACTAGATAACTTGGTGCAAGAGCCACTCAAGTTTAACCCAATGAAAGCAATGGTATTTATGAGTTGAGGTTACTTTAAGCAATCCGGTTCAAGAGCCACATAGAATTAACCTAGGTCAGGATTCTACATATAATCGCATGACAATATCCCGTCATTAGAAATTATGCTATGCTACTGTAACAAGGATTTTTCGACAATTCCGGTTCTCAAACCCTAGTTTATCTATAGATATGAATTTATGATTATTTAATTCGCGATTTAAACAAGCAATAATTCAACCATACATGACGTTATTAATAGTAGAACATAAGAGATATTTAAGAAAATATGAATACTAAGAATAAAACTGTAATTAATTATCATGTTCTAGACTTCGGACTACATCTCTAACCAATAAGATGAAATTAGTTCATAATTGATTTCTTAAAATCTATGCAAAAATAAAAAGTAGAAAATAAAAGCAAACCTAGGTTGTAGAAGAGTCTCCAACTCCAAAGCTCTTTCTCTTCTCTCCAAAAAGATATGATAGATTCCAAATAGAAGTAAAATTTTCCTTTAAATAAATATCCAAAAATAAATATGCCCGTGCTCGAATCCCGGTTGAAATAGGTCATTGAAACTTGCCAAAAACTATCAAAAACCAGTCTAAGTCGTCAAAATAATTCAGACAACTAACAGGGCCACGCACATGAATAGGAAGCCCAACCCAAATTCGGTTTTCAGCTTAAATCAGCCTGTCTGTCCCAGGGAACTAACAGGCATAATCTTCATATTCTAATAGGTCTTTTACTGAAAATGTCCCTCGATATCTTTCTTGTCGCAGACTTTTTTTCTTCTAAACTTTTTCCTTTCCCTTTATTTCCCTCGATGTCTATCTCATCGAGCGTTTTATTTTCTTCTGACTTTTCCTTTTTCTTCCTCGATAGCTCTCTCCTCGTAACAATCTATTTTATCCGAGTTTGCTTAACTCAGTTTCCTACATTCGCTCCAACTCTGTAACCAACCAGAAAAACTTATTGGTCGAACCTCACTGACAACATATTATTAATAACCCTTGTAGGTTTTGTGAGAGAATAAATTCTGAGGTACACGTGTGTAAAAACTATTGGAGAAGTAACAAGGTATGATGAGATGAGAAACACTGGAACACAGTCTTTTGAAAGCGTAGAATTGACAGCTGCAAAATTTTTAAAGTTTGAACCTGACAACATTAATGCATGACCAACACGTGGGTTACGAGAAAGTAAGGTACACTGCACAAAAAAGATAACCTCACTGCCTGACCGACACGTAGGTTGTGGGAAAGTAAAGTGCACTAATCAAGACAGACGACTTTAATTGCTCGACTGACAACAGGTTGCGGGAAAGCCTGACACAATAAAGAGTAATAATGAATATTGATGCATGACTGACACGCATCGATTTTATAAAAAACTAAACGCAAAGAACTAAAGCATGACGATTCACTTTAAAGAACTACGTGTCAAACATGCCATGATTCAAGAAAGATCGCAACAACCATCCTAATCCAAAAAAGAATAACATAATTACAATACCGCGGAAGAGCTGCGAGATAACCAGTAAGAAATTATAAGAAGCAAGATTTTCCTCTCATCCGATGGCTTCTAAACATGCCGATGAATATTCATTTCCTCTCATCCGACGGCTTGAGGGCGATCGGGTAAAGGACAGCTACCATCATAATGGCTTCTAAACAGATTTTCCTCTCATCCGACAAGACCGTAACTCCATGACATTTCTCTCCTTATTTACCTTGAACAACATACCATGTAGCAACAGTAATCTTTTCTCTATTATATAGAAGTACAGTTTGAGCTTCATTACCTGGTGGGTTAGAGCCAACAAGATCTGGATTTGAATTGTGTTGAGGATTCTCATCATCTGGGACTTGATGGTTGTTGTCAGGCGCTTGGTTTTGTAGTTGTTTTCTCATCTCTTGAATCACAGTCTGGAAAAATTGCAAAACAGTTGGTCAATTACATAAGAATTGCAAAACAGTTGGTTAAAACAGTTGGAAAAATTGCAAAACAGTTACCTATGTAACAATAATCAGCATGAAATAACAAACTTATAGATGAAAACCTTACATTGGTAATACGCTGTGTATACTTGAGCAACATAGTCTCATCCATAATCAGCTGAGTCTCAACCCTTGGTGCGTTATCAGATTGGGTTTTGTTTGCCGCAATGACTGCAGCTGCAAGACTTGCATGTGATGCCTGTTTCTTCGATATGTGAGAAGAATAACCCACCAAACCATTTCCACCTTTGTCATGGCCAAAGATTTCTGCAATTTCATCATTCTCAAAGTCTAGAGGGATATCAAACCTGCATCAATTTGGGACTGCCTTTTTTCTCTAGCAGCCTTAACACTTTCCTGTGGTATGCATCAAACGCAAGTGTTAATTTCAGAACTAAACAAGTAAACTACAAATTTAATTAAAATTAACCAAGTATACTCACAAATGTCTCAGCTGCCGAAGCATTTACAGATCCATCTTTCAATGTTTGACCATCCATCCAAGCAAGGCCTTGCCCAGCCTCAGCTGCCAACCCATCTGTTTTAGTCTGTATATACAATATATTATGCACAAGTAATACCAAATATGAACTGAACTGGCGACAAAACTAATTAGGATGTACTTACAAGCTTATGCATTTTGTTTGCATATGACTCACGGCCGCATGAGTGATGAACTTTTCTCTTCTTTTGGTTATCTGCATATTTGGCATTTAGTTCCTTAACACCAGGTTTGCTTTCATTTGTAACAAACTCTTTCCAATATTCTAGTGTATAATTCTTAGGGCATGCATTAAACTTTTCTTCCATCGTAACTTTGTCCTCGAAGCGCTTTCTTAACACAGATTTGAATGACCTAAACATTTGTGGACACCTGGCCATGATAACATCCTTGACCAAATGACTTGGAACAATGAACTCGTACTGCAGCTGAAATAAACAAGTTCAAATTTCATTAGATAAAATAGAACATCATACTTAGAAAATCAAACATGCTGTGAAAATAAAACATCAAATGAAAAGCAAATGTTTGGTTTGTATACCAACAACATTCTCCAAACATCTAGTTTGAAGTTTGAAGGAAGGACTCTCCAACTCTTGTATTTTACCGGGCAATAGGTACGAACAAGCTCACCCAGGCAGGTAGCAAACTTGTCTTGATGTTCACCTATAACACGGCCAGTTTTATCCACCTGTATCAACACCCTTTGGGCATGAACAACATCTGTGGAAGAAGCATCTGCATCCCCACTAGTATGAGGTGAAGTAACATCAGTAGCTCCACTAGTATTAGCAATGTTAGAAGCCTCAGCACTCTCCTAAGTACATTCAACCATGAATACCATCAAATCAAACATTCTGAAGAAGCAATCCAAGAAATTTAGAAATTCTCAAGTGAAACCAAAAGCAAATGAACCATGGAAACATGTCGTTTGATTTTTACGTAGTTAGCTTAGGCAGTTCTCGACTTATCTCACACTAAACCAGTCATTCCAAAGACCTAAACTTCAAATAATCATGCTTGAACAAACATAGCTTGTACCCGAACAACGTGGCAGTGAAAAAAATCACAAACAAATAATGTTAAATTCAAAGATTCTTAGAATATGAAGCATACTTTCAGAGATTCATACAAATCTAACATACAATGTACTTATATTTACATCAAATGAACTAGACACATCATAATCATGGTTAAAAGAAAATTCAGAGAATATAAACAGTCTATATTTCTAGCAGTAAATTCAGAGATTTATACTTGCAGCATATGAACATTCAACACAACATGCAGATGAGCAGATGAACATATCAACAGAAATCATGCTTAAAGTAACATGGTTAAAAGCATATTAAGTAGTTGAGCATATTAAGAGAAAGCATATTAGGCATATTCAACACAAATCATGCTTAAAGTAACAAAAATAAAAAATACCTAAAATCAGCACCTAAACTCAAATCAATTCCTAAAATCAGCAAACCCTAAAATCATATGAAACAATGAAACAGAAAAGCCACTTTACTCAATCACATGATAATTATCAACCCCCACCAGAAAAAAAGAAAACCATAAAAGAAAAATTGAGAAGGAGAGGGAAACTCACATCCATTTTGGGTTTAGATAATTGACTATTTGCTTATACCACCACCAGATAAGATTTTAGATTCGGGATTCAGAAAGAGTATGAAAGTGACAGTGATATCCTGTAAACATCAAACAAAAAACAAAAATCATAAGAACCCTAATCAAAAATGAAATCTAAAGAACCCTAATCAAAAAATAAAATCATAAAAACCATAATCGAAAACCCTAATAAGTTTGGGTGAAATCATCACCTTTAGATTCTGCCAACTTTTGTGCGACCAATAGTTGAGTAAACGAAACAAAATTTGAATCGAAGCCATGTTAACAGATATATAGATGTAATTGTGGGGGGAATGAAATTTCAGAAAATTTGAGAGAATAAATTCTAAGGTACACGTGTGTAAAAACTATTGGAGAAGTAACAAGCTATGATGAGATGAGAAACACTGGAACAAAGTCTTTTGAAAGCGTTGAATTGACAGCTGCAACATCTTTAAAGTTTGAACCTGATAACATTAATGCATGAACAACACGTGGGTTGCGGGAAAGTAAGGCACACTGCACAAAACAGATAACCTCACTGCCTGACCGACACGTAGGTTGCGGGAAAGTAAAGTGCATTAATCAAGACAGACGGCTTTAATTGCTCGACTGACAACAGGTTGCGGGAAAGCCTGATACAATAAAGAGTAATAATGAATATTGATGCATGACTGACACGCATCGATTTTACAAACAGCTAAACGCAAAGAACTAAAGCATGACGATTCACTTTAAATAACTACGTGTCAAACATGCCATGATTCAAGAAAGATCGCAACAACCATCCTAATCCAAAAAACAATAACATAATTACAAGACCGTAGAAGAGCTGCGAGATAACCAGTAATAAATTATAAGAAGCAAGCAGTACGCATGTTAAGATTTGCGGGAAGAATAATTAGGCCTTGCGGAAACCGCAAATAAACTTTGTGAAACTATACGTAGCAGCAAGAATGGATAAGAATAAATAGGTGGAAAGGAAGATTGGCGGGACCCAGCAATTTGGATATAAATACCAAGCTCATAAACATGAGAAGGGGTGGGAAAATTTTAAAAAAAAATTAGACTGAAGACATTGAAGTGATAACAAAGAGCTTAGGTATGAAATTTATGTAATTGTTTAGTTCATTTGATTCATGATTAACATGATTATGATTTATATGAATTCATCACATTGGAATAGAAGATTCCTCTTCTCTTTTCTTCTATATCGATGGAAATTTGATCATATTAATGAATCCAATTATTTTACTTGTGGACGTAGACAGTTTAACTGTTGAACCACGTTAAATCTTTGTGTTATTTCATTTCTGGTATTGATTAATTATCATCTTAAAAATGTATTGTGAAACGATTTAAGTTAAGATATCATACTTCACTTTGTTTTATTTACTTTTGGTTGTGATTCAAAGTTCGCCAGATTTTTGGTAATCACAGGTTTAATTCTCTTAACCATAAAACCATTGTAGGGATAATCTCTTCACTGCCAAACTTTATTATCCACAGACTCTCTCGTCTTCAACATCACTACAACCTATTTCGATCACTGTAGCAGTCACCACCTTCACTTTTAGACTCTCTGTAATTATCACTGTCGTCCTTCTCGAGTTGACTACAACTTCTACCTCCGTCAACCAACACAACAGACTTCGCTTAATCATCATCGATCAATCATGATCAAACACAGACTCGAGCTCCATCTTCCACCCTTAATCACACAAGAAATTCTGACTAATAACCCATGTCTTTTATCAGTTCCCTTAAGTCATTGATGCTCATTTGAACCCTAAAATCAATCATCATCAACACCATGATCATTATGATCAATCACAACAATATAACTATCTTTTTTACCGTTGCTTCCATCACTATTCTTCTCCAAAAAATCCTAGTCGAGCTCACTGATACCCTCATTCTTTCTGCTATGAATGGACCTAACAACCTCACTACCAATTCATCATCAATTACCATTAATTGTTACCCAAAAACTACCAAAATCAACCTAACCTAACTTCGCTGGCCGAAGGTGACCTTTAGAAAATTGGATGGTGCCATTAAAAACATTCAAATAATTGACATCCTCGAGTAGATGAACGAGTGCCTTTAGCAATTTTCTTATAAAAATTGTTTAACTATCAGTTTCGTGAAACCGACAAGTTTAACTTCTCATTTTTCCCATAAGTTTCTCATACGGAGTCGGAATGACTTCATTCTTTCGCCATTGGCTTATTTTTCTCATTTCCTTAGAAATGGTGAGAAGAAGTACTGGATTTGACTGAGTACCAATGGGTCTTTGGCATTTCTTCTTTTGTAATCCTTTATTTCCACTTCTTTTAGAGATGTAACCTAACAAAAGACATAAAATACAAAAGTAATAATAATACAAGGTAATTCACAGAAAATCTAGCAAATAAGTGTAAGAAAATGATACTTAAAATATGTAAATTATGCACTTATCATTGATGTGTATTACATTATTTGAAGATTTATGACCGAGAGAAGGCTTATGTGAAATCAGGTTTTTTAGAATTGTACGCAAGTTATGTCTGTCTATCTCTTATGATTTGAGAATAGGTTAAGTGACCTGTTTATAGTATAGATGTACACACTGATCTCGTAGGAAGTGGAAGTAGTGAAGTAGTGGAGGGGTTGAGATCGTGGAGAATGTGTTAAATTCATGTTCGTCTTGTCAGGGAAGACTGAACGGTTACACACCCACTACTTCTCTACTCTGTCAACCGTTCGCATGTCATGTCATCTTCTCGTAATGAGTGTATTGCTACACCGCATGTCGTAGACTACTAGACCAAAACTCTGAAGTATATCCTCATATTTTTGATATGCTTGATGTCTCATACGAATTTAGTAGAGTTAAGTACTACTTTTATAAAGTCATACATGACTTGCTTAGTCATCCAGTTGACTTGCGGCTTATCATGCCTGAATTGACTTGACTGACGAGTCTTGGCAAGCCTGTCAAGACTAGCGAGACTTGATGAGTCTGATAAGACTTGTGAGACTAGCATAGCATAGCTAGACTAAAATAAATATGTATTTATTCTGACCTTATGTCAAGTCTCTGAGAAGCTTAAATAAGCAGTGAGATCCAAGGTGTGTCAATCAGTATTGACATGCCTTAGTGAATAAATGATGCCAGAAATTAGCATTGAGTGAGACAGGTATTGCACATCATGACATCAGCGTGAGGTGATGAATGAGTATAGAAGAAATTATATGAGTACTGAAGTGGTACAACATATTTGGTAGGTCACATATGTCCAATTACATGTGTTTAAACAATGTGATATGACAATAAGGGTGACATGAAAGTGTGGACCAGCACGGGTGCACATATTGTATAAGGACTTAACTGAGAATTTACCATTTCTAGTTAAGCTCCATACAACCATCAGTATGAATAGTTATCTGACTGATTTAGAAATTGTTTCGTTATCGAAGCAAGTCTGAAGTTTTTGGTGATCCCAAGTGTTGTTGTGATTTATTAGATCCTTGACAGTATTGATGCTATTTTTAATATGGTTAGGGCGCTGAATAGGAGGTTTTTCCCTTGGAATCCAGTAGTCGCTCCATATATTGATTTCATCTCCCCTACCCAGTTCCCAAAAGCAATTCTTTTGAATTTGATTTATTCCACTTTTAATTCATTTCCATATCTAGTTTTCCTTTTGTTTAGGTTTGGTATCTATATGCATAATATCATTACCTAAGAAATATTTAAACTCTAGGATTTTGGCCCAGAGAGAATCAGGGTTTTCTTTAAGTCTCCAACCTAATCTTGCTATCATTGCCGAATTAAAATAATAAATTTTGAAGACCCAACCCCCATTTTCTAAAGGATTGCATATAGAGCTCTAGGCTTTCAAGTATAAGCCTTTATGGTTTTCTATATCCTTTTCCCACCAGAAATATCTTTGTATTTTGTTTAATTCAATACAAGTTTTCTTAGGTAATCTAAAACAATTCATTTGATAAATCTCATAGAATTAGTGGCATGTTTTATAAGGGTTGTTTTGCCAGCTGTAGAAGATGAGTTTTGACAAGGGTCGGAATATATAATCGCCCTTTCTGCCTAGTTAAAGGAACATAGAAGTACCCGCACATACTTGTGCGCATACTTCTGACTTCACATTAAAACATAAAATATTGTATTCCTTCTTATATTCCACGGGCGAATTGAGGATGAGTATCTGGAAAAGGCTACAGGTATTCTATACTGATCTTGTAGTCTATAATCTCTACATGATAAGTCTCAAACCTCTTAGATGGGTTGCCCACTAGTGTAGAGCAACTTGAGCAACTTGAGTCTTCTCTAAACAACTACAAACATTCTAAACTGTCCTTGTAGCCTCCCTAATACTCACAATATTTATGCCATATCGGGCTAGTCTCAAGTCGTATAAATTCCACAGCTGAATTCCTTGAACTTGCCTCGAGTGCGCATCGATGTTCTGGCAATATCTACCAAATTCAGGAATATGTAATCCTTAAACCCAAAAAAAACACTTTAGCTTAATGCTTCGTTCGCAGCGAACTCGTCTCAAATCACTCTTCTGAGCTCAAATACGCTATTATAGCACTTTGCTTAAATATAAGCCATAAATTATGTGTCACTCCTCTTGGATGCGCCTCACTCAATAAGTAATGCCATAAAAGACGCATTGAACCTATGATCTAGGCTAACCCTATCCTTTTCTCATATTAACGCCAAGTTAGCACTAGATATTTGGCTTAGCACCATATTGGCACCAGTTAGCCACACAAGCGCTAAAAGCGCTAACTTCCCTGGTGCTAACCTTAGCACCTGAGAAGCGCCAACTAACCTAAAATAGTCTTAGCTAGCACATCTTCGCCTAATGAGGCCTTACCTATCACATCACCACCTTGGAACCTCAATCTTAGCACTAAAATTGCTAACCTAACCTTAGCGCAAAGGGAGCCAACTTCTCTCGGCCAAGTGCCTAATTAATGTGCTTCTTTGGCTCTAGCATGCCCCAACCTATGCTAGTACGTCCCTAGTAGCTAGGGCGTCTCTACTAGTGGTCAATACCCTCTAGATTATCCAATGCGTCTCCAAGGCCAGCGTGTCCCAAGCCATTATAGTACGTTCCTAGTGGCTAGCGCGTCTATACTAATGCCAATGCCTCCCTTCCAAGTTAGCGCGTCCTAGCTCCTTGGCTCCCTAGATCCTATGTACCCCTAGCTTCTCTAGCCCAGTCCAATGCGTCTCTCTTCTCTCCATCTCCAACGCGTCTCTCGGTTCTCCAGCTCCAGCACGTCCTCGAGAAAGCATCCTCGAGCTAGGGCGTCCCTGAGCCACAGTGCCCTCGATCAAGTGTCCTCGGGCAAGGGTGTCTATGATACACAGCATCCTCGGGCAAGCCTCTAAGCTAACTAACATCTTGTAACTAGCTCTCTTGGCTTATCTAGCTTCCTTGACTTTAGAGCAGGTCCCTCCTCGACTTTGGAGCAGGTCCCTCCTTGAATTTGGAGCAAGTCCATCATTGACTTTGGAGTAAGTACCTTCTTGAATTTGGGATAGGGCCCTCCTTGAATTTGGTGCAAGTGCTAGCCTTGCTAGATACGTCCCTCATGATTACGCCCTTCTTTTCAATATTGGTCTAATACCAAATCTTACATGGTTTTATAACAGGCCTTCTTGCTTAAGAAGCCCTCTACAATATTTTGCTTCAAATACCTTTCGTTTATGCTAAGTCACTTCTAAGTTGATATTTAGTCGTTAAATATGCCATGTTACTCCTAAGATAGTACATGATCACTGAACTTACCAGACTCGACACTACTCAGTCTGATCATCAATTTAGTAATTTATGCAACTTGCCTCACTGACTTAGCAAGTCATTTGACTTGACTTGACTTAATCAAAATAATAGTGCTTATGACTCCATTAATTCCATGAGATATCAAATACAACAGATGGGGAGATTCTCATTGGGGTATTGGTCTGGCGGTCTACGACATCATGGAGAGTGACACCACCTCCACGAACAAGATGGTAACAAGAAGTGGGCGGTTACAAAGCAGTTGAGAGGATGCAAAGTATTTGTTAGATAGGTCTTCCCTACTTTCCGGGCACCACCCCACTAAAATCTCCATAATCATCACTTCTCCATCTCTCCCTAAATTCCACGACTTACGAGAAATCAGTGTGTCTTCTTTGAACTATAAATAGATGATTCTCATCTATTCTAGACAAGAACAGACAAGACAATCGGTCTGGAGAAACAAAAAACATACACCAATATTGATTCATCTCAGAGAATCCTTTCTTATTTACATACTACTTATCACACTGATATTTTCTCAGCCTTCTTTGCTTCCATCCCCTAAGACCTACCCAAATCCTTTCCATCTTTGTAATCGAAGCAGGACGTGAACGGTCATTTCTTGGTTTAGGCTCGTCCTATTCGAACTTGATCTCTCGAACCTACTTGAAAATACAATTTTGCAGTACATTTATTGTCACCCTAAAACACCAGCAGAATTTAGTTTTTTTATTTTCCAACTTAAGAGTCTATTTTTCATGTTTTTCACAATTGGTTTAAAACTTTTAATTATGGATATGTTGGTAAAAAATGGGGAACCTAGATACTTGTCCTCTAGTGGTATAGAATGGATTGTGAGGATATTTTGAATTTGAGAAGATATGTTAGGGTCAATTCTTGGGCTAAAGAAAGCACTCGACTTGGAAAGGTTGATAAGTTGGCCAGAGTTTTCCCAAAAATCATTAATCAGTTTAAACAAATTCCTACTAGTATTTGTAGTTTCCTCACAGAAAATAAGGTAATCATCGGCAAACAAAAGGTGTCTGACAGGTGTGGCTAAGTGACATATTTTATCACCATGAATAAGATTCAGGTTTTCGGCTTGGGTGATAGATCTGGACAGATTTCCATACAAAAAAAAAGAAGATAGGAAGACAGAGGATCCCCCTGTCTAATTCCTTTTTTTTGGTTTAAAACAACCACAAGGGGAGCCATCCAACAAGATGGCCAAATTTGTAGTAGAGATGCATTGAAAAATGATTTGACACAATTTTTCCGAGAAACCCATTTTCTTCATGATTGTAATAAGGAAAGTCCATTCGAATCTACCGAATGCTTTATACATGTCAATTTTAAGACCCATGAGATTATTTTTATGTCTCATATTCTGAATCAATTCATGGGAAATAGTAATATAATCGGTTATCTGCCTTCCGGGAATTAAAGCAGATTGTTAAGGGGAAATTATCTTATTTAGAAGAGGTTTCATCCTGTTAGCAAGAAGTTTAGTGATTATTTTATAAGATGTGTTGCAAATCCCTATAGGTCTGAATTCGGCCTGAGTAAGGGGTTTTTCAATTTTAGGGACTAGAGATATAAAGGTTGAGTTTATCTCTTTGAAGATATGACCAGTTTTAAAGAAATTTTGTATCATATTAACAAGATCTTCAATAATTGTTTCCCAACCCTTTTGAAAGAAGTAGGGAGAGAAGACATCTGGTTCCAGGCTTTTGTTAGGTTCCATAGAGAAGAGGGTATTTTTTATTTCTCGTAGGTTGGGATTATTTAAAGGGTAGTATTATTTCTTTCAGATATATTAGTGGGAATTAAATTTGTCATTTCTTCTTCAAGATTATGGTTCACGATAGTGGAAATGTTTTTAAAGTTATTTGTTTGAAATTCCGTTATTTCTCTCTTGGAAGTTAGCCATATATCATTGTTGTTTTTTATGGTATAATTTTTTTTTCTATATCTTTGTTTAGCATATTCATGAAAATATTTTATGTTCCTATCTCCCAAAATTAGGGATTGTTCTTTACTTTTATTTTTCCAAAACATTTATCTAATATTGTACCATTTTATCAGTTCTCCAGTGAGATTTTCCAGTTCTCTAGATTTGTTAAAAGATGGAAGGCTATTATTCGCCAATTCAAGTTTCCTTTTTAAGTTAATTATATTTGTGTATATGTTTCCAAAAGTATTTCTGTTTCACACTTTAGGGTATGTTTTATGTTAAGCATTTTTTTTCTTAAGCAGTAGGCAGCAGATCCTACTATGGGAGTTTTCTAGACTTGGTAAATTTTAGTTTTGCATTGTGGATGTTCCATCCAAGGACCAAAATACTTAAAGGGTTTAGCACCATCATTCCATGGTGTGAAAGTATTTAAGAAAATAGGAACATGGTATGATATTAAAGGAGGCATGTGAATAATGTAACTAGAAGGGAATGTTTTTAGCCAAGCATTATTTCCGAAAGCTCTATCTATTTTCTATTCAGTGAAATCAATCCATATTCTTCTATTATTCCAGGTAAAGGGGTAACCCTTGAATCCCAGATCATAGAGACCTATATTATCAAACTTATCTAAAAAGGTATCAGCTCCAGATTAGTTAATGGGGGTTCTACTTTGTTTTTCATAGTCATGCAGTACTATGTTAGAATATCTTATGACTATCCATGGTTCTGTTGTAGTTTTAGCCATCTCTCTTATCATTTCCGAAGACTCATATTTACTTTCTCAATATGGGATACCATAGAAACAAGAAAGTCTTACTGTATTGTCAAGGATTCTAGCATTTATTTGGTTATGTTTATAATTAATGATAGTGAGATTAATATTTTGTTTCCATGCCAAGATTAAGACTCCTGCAGTAACTCTTGGGGGGAAAATCCAGTATTTATGAATTTTTATGTTTCTAAGGATTTTTTTTAACATTATGTGTTTGTTGTTTTGTTTCTGAGATGAATAAAATATCTGGGTTCCCAATATTTAGCATGTCATTAAGACTATTTTGGGTTTATGTTTTGTTTTGTTTCCTATCCCTGGCAGTTCCAAGATATGGCTTTAATGAACTGCCAAAAATTGAACACTGTAGAATAAGAAAAAAAATTCTAGATAGATTGAGGTAAAAGGATAGGAAAGTGTTAACAGATTCTTAAGTTGATGTTTTGCTTCTAAAAAGAGTATATGCACTGATTTCTATATTAATAACATATTATTAGGGATTATGGTATTGGCCAAATTTTTGTAACAACCCAGGCAGAGATTTTTGCAATTTATAATCATAGGCATTTGCCAAAGATGAATTATAACAAAATAAATTGGGATCTTATAGTTGTAGATATTAAAGCTAAAACATGTTAGAGATTGATCTATGTTGTAGTAAATTATTGATCTAAAGTTTGTTTTTGGAGTAGCAAACACAAAGTTTAAGCTAGAACTAAACTTATAATAACAAAGTAAATTTATGCTACAAATAGTTAAGCATTTTATGGTTAAGTAGCAGTGGATATAGACATATAGATAATCTTGAGGCTGAAATGAGAAGAAAGAGTTTGGGAAATTTAGGATTACCTCCATTGCGACTGACAAAGAATAAGTCTTTAAAATTTTCCCTTCAGGAACATTAAGATCAGCAAGTAAGTTGGTGTGGGTGTTGTTTATATCTCCTTCAGAGCAAGAATTTACCTCATTGATCAACTGACCTTTAAGACTGTTGGGATTTGGTTTGATTTGTTCCAGATTTGAATTGCTTACCTTATCCATTTCTTTTATATTTCTTTTATTGAGATCATCTTCTTCAGAATTGAATCTCTTCTTTGAAATTAGGTTTACAAAGCTTAGATTGTCTTCAAAGACCGAAGCAATTTAGAAGATTGACTGAGTAACATTGTCTTTTCTTCTAATCCAGTAACAAGGGATAGCATTTCTCTTAGAAGAATTTGGATTGATTATGTTTACATTGTTTTTGATGATATCATTTGGGGGAAAATGTTGGGTATTCTGATCAAAGTCAAAGTTTAGACAGACGGGATTTTTTTCTTTAGCTTTTAGGGATTTAGGATTAGTTTGTCTCTTTTTTTGGGATCGGGTATTGGCTTTGTTTTGAGAGTTTCTTGCTCTTGATGGGTTTGGTATATCTACTTTAGAGACAATAATATTTCGTTGTAATTCCTGGCATGCTTTAAGAAACTTGGCTTGGGGATAATATTTAGTTGGTTAGCTCCAGCCGTGAAAGTAACCATTTGTTGAGTATCATTTCTGTGAGGATTAGGAAATGGTGGGGATCTGAACTCATTTGTAGGACCAATACTTATGATTTTTTCTTTAGAAGAAAACTATAAAGCCTATACATCCCCACTTTCCTTAGAACATCACTTTGTTGAATGGTCTAACCATCTACAAATGTTGTAGATATGAAGGTTAAAAAGTTTATAGAAAAATTCTATCATAATTGGGTTGTATGGGTTTGGGTATACTTCAGTACGACAAGGAAGGGGTTCATTAACCCAAATATTGACCAAAAATTCTACATCCTTCTCTTCATATGCCCTACCGTAGGGTTTTTTGTGAGTAATATAATTACTTGCAGGACAACATATTGCTTCTAGGTTAGCTTCGGTAATGAAGTTTGTAGGGCAGTTCTTAATGTGCTTCCAGACTTTGATCTTGAAGAAGGAATCTTCTTTAATTAGGTGTGGACCTTCTTTAGGACATTCAACTAAGACCACTAGTGTTCCCATTAACCACCAGGCTCCGCCTTCCTTTAGTAAATCAAAATCTTCTTTAGCTTTTAGGTGAAACTGGTAGTAGTTTCTCCTATGGTTATACAATTTGATAATAACTCCATATTTTAGCTTCTAATTTTCCTTGATATCTTGTAAAATCTCAATTATATTAAATAATAATTTATTATATAATCTTCCCAGGACTGTTTGGCTCCAGTTTTGAGTTGGCATAGGTTCACTGTTTTCTGGTTTTAAAAATAATTTTGGGGTCAAGTTTGGTGGGATAATCAATTTGTTCTACATTTTGTAGGTAAGGTTATCTATGTTTTAATCAATGTTCGAAGAGGATGCATTGTTAGTTTCCATAATAATATTTGCAGATAAGTTATTGAGAATAAGGCTGAGGACTTTATGGGTATCTTTAAGGATGTTTTTGTTTTTGATAGAGAAGATAAAGGTTTGAGGTTTGAGTTTAACAGTGGTAAAAAAAAAAATTCAAGCTGTACTGAGGGTTTTTGAAATTTAAAAGAATATAGGATGTCAAAAGCTAAGCTGATTTGAATGGCTCTGTGAATCATCATCATATTAGTTTTTAGGAAAAGTAACTTAGTTTGGGGGATTTTGATAGTGATATGACCGGGCATCTCATGGAATTTTTGGGGTTTAGACATTGGACAAAACTCATCTAAGTAAGGGCATATGATATGTTCTAGTTTGTGCAGTTTGTATTCTTGTTTAAAGTAATAAAATTTTGAAGTAGCAAACCTTAAACAAAAATAGTTTAAGGATACTCTTATCTCTTGTTTTGAGGGGGTAGTGTTTTTTGTGAAAGTAAAAAAGATAGTTATAATAGGTTCTCCAACCACTTCTGTGCTGAATGTCTTCGGAGAAATCAAAGCTTATAAGATCGATTCTTTTTTTCTTTCTGAAATGGGAGTAACATAAACCTTTTTTTTATAAAAAAATTAAGATGGGAAGTACGAAATTCCTTAGTATCTCATACGAGATTTATAAGGATCGTGTAATTCTCTGATAATGTCAGGTCTCATATTAAGTTGATTTATCAGATTGTCTAGTTGTTCATTTTTCTATTGTTCATTTTTTTATCTTCCTAGAGTTATGGATTTATTACAATACACAGCTAGGTTTGTTGTTATATCATTAAATTGTTTGTTAACTAGAATAAAGGAAGTTGCTTTAAAGTTGGGAAATTTGTTTATTTTATCTTCAAAATAGGAGTTATTTTTGAATCTCTCCTTCTTGGATTTAGCATACATCTCTACTCTCTGGAGAAGAACCGGTTCAGAGTCATATTGGAATTCAATATTATGGCCATTTAGTTCTATTTCCCATCTGAAAGCTTCTTCTGCTACATTAATTTTGAGCAATTCTATGGAGTTCCAGCTTGATGATTCTCCTTTTGCTTTTTTGCACCTTCATGTATCATCAACAAGAGTTAGAGCAAATGAACAATCACAAGTATCATCTGAAGTAGAGATATCTTTATTTATTCTTAGGTTCATAAATTGTGGGTATTGAAAAGTATTTATCTTAGTTATTACAAGATTCTGGTCATACAGGGGGTTGTAGTACAGACTTTGGTTCAGGTTGTAGTCCTTATTATTTATGTTTATACTAGTGTTTATGTACTTTATTATTTCATTAGTCGTTACTAAGATGTTTTGGTTTTTTTTACTTATAGATTTATTGCGTCTTGCCTTTCATGTGTGCCATATTATGGTGCTACAGAGTTTTGCCCATGTCATTACAGTACCATCTTTTTTTGTGGTGATAAACCAGTTGTCCATCCACTCATGGCAGTTAGTTGCATTTCCCCTGACATAATGAATGTTTAGATTCAAATGATTCCAAACCTAGTTGCAAAAACTATATTTCAGGAACATATGGGTGAGGGTTTCATTGTGATTATTGCATAGAAAACAGGTTGTCTTGATGTTTGGTAAAATTGCGGCCACCCTCATATTGTTAGGAAGGATAGAGTTTGCCATTTTCCATAAGAACATTCTAATTGAGAGAGAAATTCTTAGCTTCCATATTTTATTCCAGTTTCTGTTATCAGGTTGTCAATTGTTTAGTTTTTTGTATAAAGAGTTTACTGTAAATTTTCCATTTTTAGTGAGGTTCCAAATGGCCTTGTCCTCTCTATTATCATCATGGATTTTTATTTGTTGGATTATATTTAACTGTTTTAGAGTCAAAGCAAGTATGGAGTTTGTTATTGTCCCATTTTTTATTGTGAGTTATTAAGTCACTGACCAAGAGTATGTTGTTTGGTGTGTTGGCTGGTTTCTGGATAGGTGGAGCCTTTCCAGGGATCCAGTAATCATCCCAAATATGAATTTTGTCACCTTTCCCAAGTTCACAAAAACAATTATATTTTACATGTTTTATGCCACTTTTAAAACCTTTCCAGATCCAACTGTCGGATTATTTTGGTTCAGGGTCAAGATGAAGAATATCTACATTAAGGAAGTATTTGGATTTGAGAATTTTAGCTCATAGAGTGTATGGGTTTTCTTTAAGTCTCCAACACATTTTTGTTATCATAGCAGAGTTGAAGTGGGCAATGTTTTGAATACCTAGACCACTTTTTTTAAGGGGTTTACTAAAAGTTTCCCAAAATTTGAGATAGACCCCTTTGGGAGTTTCTAAGTTTTTACCCCACCAAAAGTCTCTTTGAATTTTATTTATATCTTTGCATATTTTCTTTGGGAGACGAAAACAATTCATTTGGTATATACTCATTGTAGAAGTGACATGTTTAATGAGAGTTGTTCTACCAGCTGCCGTGAGGATTTTTTTTATTCCATCCCTGGAGTTTGGTTTTCATATTGTTTATCAAAGGAGTAAAACTTTTTATCTTAGATTTGGTTGTAAATAGAGGGGAGCCTAGGTATCTGTCTTCTAGGGGGGATATGTTTAACATTTAGATATTTTGAATTTGTAAAATAGTGTTGGGATCAGTTTTAGGACTAAAGAACACTCCGTTTTTGTTAAGGTTAATTAGTTGGCCTGAGTTGGTTCCAAAGTTTTCAAGGATTTTTAGCAAATTGCTACTTTCTTGTTGGTTAGCTTCACAAAAAATTATACAATCATCTGCGAAAAGAATGTGACTTATAAGAGGTGTATGATTTGTTATTTTGTGACCATCAACAATTGAGTTCTTGTGGGGATTGTTCATTTCACCCTCAAAGATAGAATTTACCTCGTTAATCAGCTGCTCTTTCTTCATCGATTAATTCGGCTGATTGAGTTCAGCAACTGAGTTACTCAATTTGCCATTGCTCTTTCTGCTTCTTTTGTTGGGTTCTTTTTCTTCAAAGTTAGCTCTCTTTTTAATTGGGTTTTCAGGGTTTTGAATTTCAACATTTATGATTTCGTTGGAAGAAATATTGGAGGGGCTTATAGCTTTTTCATCATCGCTTCTCCTGATCTAATGCCCAGGCATCGATTTCTTCCTAGGAGAGATTGGAAGGATTGTTTCCTTGTTGATGATTTTTATGTTGAAAGGGGAGATTGAATTGGGATTTTTGTTTAGACCGAAGTCTAGATGTAAAGGGAATTTTTCTTTGTTCTTTGCTGATTTGGGTATGGTTTATTTCTTTTTTTGGATACGGATTTGGACTCTGGATTGGGCTATGCTTTTTTGAGCTTTCGGTTTCGGAGGATTTGGGCTGTTAATTTTGAAAACAGTTAGGTTTTGTTGGAGTTCTTGACAAGCCTTAAAGGAATTTTGCTTGAGGGGTAGATTTTAATTGATTTGCTCCTGCAGTAAAGGTGATGATCTGCTGGGTATCACTGTCGTTTGGGTTTGATTTCTGGGGGTTACTCTAGTCTTTGAGAATGGTTGAATTGCTGGTTTTTGATTGAATTTCCTTTTCATCTCCAGTTTCTTCATTGCACCTCTTTGTAGAGTGATCTAAGCATCTACAGGATTTGCAAATGGGAAGGTTGAAAAGTTTGTAAGAGAATTCAAGCCAAGATGGGTTGAAAGGGTTTGGGTAGACTTCTGAGCCGTACGGCAGTGGTTCATTCACCTAAATGTTAATCAAACACTCCACATTTTTCTCTTCAATTGTTCTGCCATAAGGTTTTGTGTGTGTGATGTATGTTCCTGCAGGGCTACAGATGGATTCCAGGTTTGTCTTAGTGATGAAGTTTGTGGGACAGTTTTTAATATGCATCCAAATTTTGATCTTTTAGAATTCTTCTTCCTTTATTAGGTGTGGTCCTTCCTTAGGGCATTCAACCAAGACTACTAGAGTTCCCATCAGCCACCAAGCCTCCCCTTCTTTCACCAAATCAAATTTTTCTCTAGCTTTTAGATGAATCTGGTAGTAGTTTCTCCTGTGATTGTATAGTTTGATGGTAACTCCCGATTTGAGGTTCCAGTATTCTTTTGTATCTTGCGTTATTTTGCTTATGTCAAAAGACATCCTATGACACAGTCTCCCCATAACAGTCTGACTCCAATTTTGAGTTGGTAAAGGTTCAATATTTTCTGGCTTCAAAAAGACTTTTGGAGTTAGATTGTGAGGTATGATAAGTTTGTTTTTCATTTTATTGGATAGATTTTCTATGTTGTAATCAAGGTTCGATGAGGAAGCTTTGTTAGATGCCATTGCAATTTTAGCTGAGAAAGTACTAAGATTTAGGTTGAGGATCTTGTGGTTTCCTTTATCAAGTTTGCTGAGGAGAGAATGTCTTTGAGTTTTGAATTTCAAATTCTGAAACGATGAGGTTTTGGAGGAACGGTTATTTTTTCATTGAAAATTTCATAGCCTAGGTCAAAGGCTAATGATATTAGGCTAGTCCTGTTGGACTTACTTTGAAGAACGTCTTCTTCGAGTTGTTCGTGTCTTGAATTTATGTTGGAGAGGGATAATTCATTAAGGTTGTGATGACATGACAGATGTTCTTGTTTGGTCAAACTCAGGCTTTGCTGGGCAGTTTTCGAGTGTGTGTGTAACGGTTTCTCAGGGGAGCTAGAGGGATTATCCTTTGGGGTCAGTTTGAGAAATGATTTAATATAGGTTTAAGGTTATACTTTCTGAGGTTTTGAAAGAGACAATGGATGTCAGTCTTGATAACCTTAAACAGAGATTTTGTAAGGATTATCTTTCCTCTTTTCAAGTGAGACCTGTTTGAGAGATGAAAGGTGTTTTGATATGATTGGTTCTCCAGTCTTTTCTCAAGAGTTTTTCCTCTGAGATATCATAGGCCAATGGCTCCTTTCTTCTTCTTCTTTTTGTTGAAATGAGAGAAGCAAATGCCCGTGAAGCTTGTCATTCTAGTCTGCTAGGAAGCTGGAGACAAAAGAGAAGGATATAGGGTAGTTAGATTGTCAGACGGGAAAACACAGGAGTAGTCAAGCAGATAGAAATGCAGGAAATAGAAATAAACTAGCTAGAGATGTTAAAAGAGCTATCAAGGGTCTAGTTTAATCGATGTGAAAAGAAAGCACACTAAACAGTTTAAGCTAACAATAAATGTTTAGGGATACTATTGGTTCTGCGACTTGATCAGTCAATCCAAGGCTAACTATTATGATGGTGAGACTATTATAAGAAGCAGGGAAACAATAGAGTAACATAAACCCTGTGAGACTTAAACATACAGGGCTAATAAGAATCTGTATCAAGAGCAGAAGAGAAAAATAATAGTTGTCAGAGAGACAAAAAGAGGTAAGATAAATAAAAAACAAGTCTCAGGAAATAAACTTCCTAGTAATGAAACAGCTAAGGCTGAACTAGAAGGTACTAAGATTAAACAGATACTAGAGGTTTAAGACTAGCTTGAGTGGTGAACCTCAACTCAAATGCAAGGATCAGCAAAATTCATAAGTAAGGCAATACAAGAAAGTAATAAAATAAATTTAAACTTTAATTAAGTCACAGGGGAAAACAGTACTAGACTACTCAAAGGATTTGGAAAGGGTCAGGATAGAAAAAATGTAAGAATTTTGAAAGAGATAATTTAGCATGAGAAAGGAAACAAATATAGGTTGAAAATTAAACTCCCTGAGAAGGCAGGTTTGAAGAGAAAACCAATTAAATGGATAATAACCTAAAGGAAAAAGTTTAACTATAAATGCTGCCCAAGAGGTGCTAGAATCAAACCAAAGAAAGAGTAAGATAACAAAAAATGTCAGGCAGTAGTAAGAAAGATTCGAAATATATGTTTCAAATCCACACTTTGAAGAGCCTTCAAAGATTCGAAATATATTTTTCATTACTTTTATGTACAGAACTAAACATATGTACCCAAAAAACTACAAGTGAATGATCAAGAGAAGATAATAACTTTAATTCCTTCTCTTACATCATAAATATATGTGAACCAAAATTTAGCAGAAACAAAAACTCTGCAGGATTCAACTTCATTTTGCTGTTTTGGAAAGATCATGCTTGCCGGTGCCAGAATCTTGGTTGAAGTCATCAATCAGGTCATCGTAGAGAGAAAGATCACAGTCATCAAAGTTCGGTAAAATATCTAGTTCACTGAGGTTACAATTACTAAAGTCTAGATATATTGTACCATCGAGACAAAATAAATCTCCCTCCACTGATATACTGTTTGAGGACGTCGATGGTCCATGAAATTCTATTCCCTGTTGTCTCAACATGTCCTCGGATATTAGCAGCCTTCGATCTTCATCCTCCGCATGGGTGCTTTCATGGGCTCTCTCTAGACATGTTCGAGATTCTTTCTCTTCCATGTTCGGTTCTCCTTCTAGAGTTGGTCTTTGGGCCTTCTGGAAGGAAATGTACTATTTCACACAAAAAATGTATATTGTAAGATTTCAAGGACTATCACAAATGCAAGTGCACATCACACATACCACAACACTTCCACTGATCTTATATTATTTGTGTCGGATTAATTTCAAAGCAATGTCTTACAAGGTACAATGTAAGTGAAGACAAATACTCCTCTTGGAAAACTCAATATCTCAAAACTAATCCAGTGAACATCATTAATCGAACAAGGTTTTATATATGCAGCAAATTCACGCAGTCCCACATGTTAACTTAAAATGAAAGTATGCATAACAATGCAATACAACAAGTAGTGATCAATGTTTGTGTGCCATCAAATACCTATTATAATGGAACAAATGGGTTTCGGCTTCATTTATTTTGTCAATCGAAGTTGGAATGAACGGAAAAGTGCCATGGTTGTTCTAGCAACTATACTGCAAAATGCAGGACAAGAAACAGAAAATCTGTTCAGATTCCTTTGGCTGTTACTAATAGAAGCCAAACCCTATTAACAAACTCCCCCCCAGAGGTATACCCATATCCAAAACAGTGTGCTCACATAGTTTGTGGCAAGTGTATACTATTAGGTTGTAAGTTGTTGCACTTGCATCCAGCTGAGATGTAATGCACGTGCATCACCCATTCAATGTTCTGTCATACCAGAAAAAAAGACAAATCCAACTGCCAAGGATATTACCACAAATGTGTAAGTAACTTAAGCTTTTCATGTCTTTTTCCTACCACCTTTTGTTTTTTCCTTCAACCATCTTAGCAGGTATTTCCGTAATTATGATAACATTTTGAGAATTTAAGTCAGTTTCTATAAAATTTGGATTTCAAAACATATAACCTTTTTCTAATGGCATTTTTGCATTTAATGTGTTTGTTTATAGAGAGAGAACTCACAAGCTGTTTGTTCTCATCCTGATAGAGTATTACAAAATCTCCACATTTAAGCTCATTCTGCTTTACATATTCCCCTGTATAGAGACAGAAAGAGAACAAAATTAGAAACTAATAAACAGATCCTAAACAACAGTCTTCAACAGCAATTTCCAAAGACTGAGAGATCTATGAAGTGGGTTTTACCTGTATTTTCCAATACATACATTCTGCTCTTGTTATTAGGCCAAAACCTAGATTTAGCAAACACAAAAACAAACTTGCTTATAATGAACAAGAAATAAATTTTATTAACTTATGCATGCAAACACTGAAAAATTAAACATTGGAGTGATATTACCCACCTGTATCTCATGAACCACACTTTTGGAGAAAGGACCTCCCTAATTGCTATTTGGATGCCCTCCTTCACTGTGAGGCTTGGTAGATTTGCCTCTGAATCTTTCTGATTATCCACAATTTTCATACCAAAAGATAAAATGTCATGAAAAAAAAAAGTGTTTAAGAAATAAAAACAGGATCCGTATATATATGCGCAGGTCAACTATTCAGATTCCGTTTGGGGGGGTGTCTCTTTTAAAATGTACTTATGTATGTACACTATAGAGTGAAGCCCATATTTTAAAAAAGTTGTTTTCTACGAGGACTGGAAAGAACAGGAAGGGAGATGAAATTTAGTTATTGGGCAGTCTAAGCTACAGACTTTGCAGAGTCTTAAAAGTAAGTCAGAATGAAAAAAAATTTAATTGTAGAGGGTTCTCTCTCTCTCTGTCTCTAAAAATGAGAGAAACCCAGAAAGACAAATGAAAAAAGGGCCAAGGGAAAAATCTCACCTTTGGCAGGACAATCCTTCCTAGAGAGTTAACATCACTGTTTTTCAACTCCTTCTGCAGTATGAACTTCAATCTCTGCACAATTAAAAATTTCAAGAATTAATAACTACCAACTAAGAAACATGAATAGACAGTATTATGCATAAAAGCATGAAAGAGTTTCAAAATTCAAATAATAACTAAAACTTAGAAACTCAATTGAAAGTTTAATTTGAACCCACTTTGTTATCAGGAGTGATTAATGTGTACACATCTGCATTGTCTTGGTTAGTGGGAGTAGTAGACAACGGTGGTTTTCTACTAGAAGATACACTAAGTGCTGAAGTAGTATTAGTACTAGTAGCAGTAGAAGTAGCAGTAGCAGTATCAGTATTACTTAACAAACTAAGTCTAGCAGAAGCAGAATACGAACTTCTTTGTCTAACCAATTTTCTCTTGATTCTTGCTGCTTTTGTTACTGAAGGTCCCCATCTTCGTAGTCTTTGAATTCTGCATGAAGAATTCACTAATCTATGTCTAGTAGCAATGATTTGTTTCTGTGAATGAAACCCACAATGGAAAACCCCCATTGATGAAGTGGGCAGTACCCTATTTTGATCAATTGAAGGAAATAAAGATGGGTTTACAAACTCAGAACAATGTACATTTGGGTAATACTGAGATTGATCAATCTGGGGTTGTCTAAAATGGTTATAACAAGTTGATGCACAACTGTGATTTGAAATAAAAGAAAATTGTGGCACACCCTCTTGGGGCTTATAATGACCTTCATTAATGGTTCTCGGATAGTCTCCTTCACCTTGATAATCATGAAATTCTTCTCCGTATACATTTCTAGGATCCATGAAACAATGAAATGATTAGAAGAAGTTTTTTGTTTTGATTAAAGATATGAAAGAGGAGGGTAAGTAAAAAATAAGGAGGAGGTTGGGTTGGTTGGCGTTGTAAGCTGTATTGTAGTGGTGAAAAAAATGTAGTGGAGGTGGTGATGGGTTTTGATGGTGGAGAATGGCGGCCAGCGAAGAAGGGACAAGTGGAAAGAAGAGAAGAAAAACGCGTCAAGAAATGCAGAGGGTTTGTTGAAGAAGAGGAAGGTTTGTTTCTCCGTTAGAGAGAGAGTAGAAGAGAGAGGGGGAAAGGGCGTCTCGACAGGGTGGAATGTGTGACAGAGATGGTGTTGGGATAACCATTTGGCCATTCGGAGAAGAGATGCTCCAAACTTGGCACTCCCTCTCTCTCTCTACTCTAGTCTACTCTGGTTTTAAATGTTTGAAGTTCAATGATGAAGTCATGAAACGAGCTTTAGCACTAAACACCGTGTCTTTCTCACACGATTCGTCATGTATCTATGTATTGATG
This sequence comes from Papaver californicum, assembly GCA_023531435.1. Classification (NCBI taxonomy): domain Eukaryota; kingdom Viridiplantae; phylum Streptophyta; class Magnoliopsida; order Ranunculales; family Papaveraceae; genus Papaver; species Papaver californicum. The sequence continues at coordinate 521,224 of JAJJMC010003557.1, forward strand.
ATGGTATTCATATATGCACTATGAGCCAAAGAAAGATACGAGGAAACATAAATATGACGCATACAAGGAAAACATGCTTGTCCGTAGCCCTATGGATCTTACATCGTATCTCCTAACTCAGATTTTTGTTTCGAAATTATTGAAAATATAATATGTATTTTAAAAATCCAATATACGCATTAATTTCAAAATGAAATTGCATTAATATCTTATTAAATCGGTAATTTTATACTATTTTCGTTTTAGTTAATAAAAGTGTTAGTATCACTTTTTTATTTTTACCTATATCACTTTTGATATTTCTAAATTTTAAAATAAGAAAAATATACATTTTAATTTCTTACGATTATGTGCATGAAATCATAAGTTAAACTAAACTTTTTCAAAATAAAAATAAAAAAAAATTCTATCCTAGTACATTTAAAACATGCAAATCTGAAACAAAATATATGCAGCCACAATTTATTTTGTACAGTCTTAATAAAAAAAATCTTTGAAATATACAAACACAAACTGCTAATCTAATTCTCCGTTGCATCATCTACCATGTAGACCGAATAGGGAAGATAAAAAGTCTAATTAAATCATCAATTTCCAAACTTTCTACCCAATTTGGTACAAAAATAAATTGACAAACTATAAACCCTGCACCTCAATGACACCATTGAAACATAATAATTAATAACCATGTACCAATGCAGTGAGTATTTAAGTACCTCAAAGTTCTGCAAGAACTAGAGCAATTCTCAGGAGCAAATCTCAAACAGTATCAACCTCCAAAGCAGAAGGAGATGAACGGACAGTTTGTCATTTTAAAACCTATTCGAAGTTCTAAAGGACCAACTCCACAGGATAATTCAGCAACAGGGATTTTATGAGTTTCTAAACTGGGATCAAACCTGTGACCTCAACACCAAGGTTGTGATGAATAACATATATCAATTCAACCTACAAAATCAATAAGGAATAATGGAAGAAAAGGGGAGATGATAGCGTCTATTCCAAGCTTTCAGATATTAAGCTAAACTTATAAGCAGAGAAAAATGGAAGTTCCTGGCACGTACTGATAACGGAGATATTAAGTAGCCTAACACTTGCCAATTTGCATGCTTTGGCTTAACCGCCGCAAGCGTAACGACAAATTCCTCAGAAGCTGTATATTTTTTTAAAAATAAATATCTATATAAGATACCATAATCTCCTAATACTAGTTTTATTCCCCACCTCATTTCTTCCGTGTGTAGGTTTGATGAATTAATATAGGAACTTAATCCTCTCTACAGTGAACAAGTTTTCATAAAACAAAATGCACCATATTAAAAAGATAAAACTCCTCTAAGCACTTATTTTCATATGTGAGGTATATCATTCAGTCAGATTACCAAACAGATCATTCGACTTTAATTTCAGCAGCATCAGGTCTTCATAACATAATCTCAGTTTTATCGAATGACACCTAAGCCTTAAGGTTAAGAGAATATAATGATAAAATGCTGAAACTGATTCCGACTCTTGATGCCATTAGACAAAACAAGACATATAATAAAAGATGTCTGCTAACTATATTTCTTAAGCACTTCAAGATGACTCTTCAACCCATAAAAGTGGACCTTTGAGCCTATTTGGGTGTGCCAATTTTAAGCTACCCCACATTCTTGTAACAATTGTATTTGTAAAAGAATGAGTGCTAACACAAAGATAGAAAAGGCATACAGACGGTCAAATTGATTTGTAGCAAGTAACTATTTAATTTAACTGAAAGTGTTGTTATACGAATAAGCAGAGGTTTATTATTCATCTTGAATGGATTAACCACTCAGATACAGGACTAATAAACAGATGCACTAGCTATTGATAGTTTCTAACTTGCAAACAGTTCAAAGTCTAGACGAAGATTTGACTAATTCCTGTTGTTTACCATAAGTGTATACACCAATACCTCTTTTGCGTCCAAGTCGTCCAGCATCAACGTACTGCACAAGAAGCGGGCATGGCCTATACTTGCTATCCCCTAAGCCAACATGGAGTACCTTCATTATAGATAGGCAAACATCCAATCCAATGAAATCTGCCAGTTCTAAAGGACCCATTGGCTGGTTTGTGCCCAGTTTCATTCCGGTATCAATATCTTCTTTTGTAGCCACCCCTGTGTAGAGGGTAAAAAATGCTTCATTAATCATTGGCATGAGTATCCTATTCACGATGAAGCCTGGATAATCTTGAGAGCATACAATTATTTTCCCAAACCTGCAGGTTGGGGTTTAATATTATTCGTTGCTTCAAGGAGATGTTATCAGAATTAGCACGATAGAGAAAAAAAAACGATTGTATTTCAGAAAGTTGGTTTAGGGAAAAACTAACCTCTCTGCCATGGTTTTTACAGTCATAAAGGTCTTATTAGACGTATCTGCACCTCTTACAATCTCAACCAATTTCATAATAGGAGGGGGATTCATAAAATGCATACCTATGACCTGGTAAAATGAAAAGCAGGATTTAGCTTCTACTATTGAAGGCACTTGTAGTTTAATCTTTTATGTACAAACGACTCGCAGTGAGTGTTTGTGTTTTCATAATGGCCTTAAGATTTTGAGTGCAAGTTTAAAATTCCATTACGTAGACATGTAGACTATGTGTATCAAACAAAACTTTTACATTCGGATAACAAAATAAATAGTACCAAGTACTCGAGGGAAGACCTGGCAGGGTCGGCTAGTTGCAGACGCTATACGAGTAATGGAGATTGAACTTGTATTAGAAGCCAAAATTGCAGAAGGTTTTGCAATTCTATCTAGTTCAGAAAAAAGTTTCTTCTTTACATCTTCAGATTCCACAATGGCTTCAATAATAACATCAGCTGACTGGAGATCTTCCAAATTCGATGTACATTTCAGATTCTTCAGAGCATTAGTAGCTACTTCCTGTAAAACCAAATTTTAAGAAATCAGTAAAATATCATTAAGTTGTTTTGGTCAATACCAGTAAAAATATCATCTCTTCATACTTGATCCAAATGTTATAGCTAGACTACACCATAAAGCTGGTAAAATTACGGCACTTTCAAGGACTAGGGCATGGACATGCGCATTGAGCATATTACTTATGTTGGATCCAGGGAACAAATCGTGACAACAGATGGTTTGATCTTGATCTACATGCCAAAGAAGATCATTCTTGGAAACAAGCTGTTAGTTCAGTTTAATGTTGGGCTAAGTGAAGTGTATAAATTAAATAGTTATATACTTAGTGGAACATGATGGGAACAGCTCAGATGAACAATCATTGCAAACAGTAAATAAAATCTACCACAATAATTTCCATGAACCTTAGTAAGGATTGCAAACAGTAAATTATACTTTTAAATACAATTTAATACCACAAATATAACTGTATGTGAGAAATATGAAATTAAACAAACACAAACGTAATAGTTCCAAATACAGCAACTTTCTAGGGATCATAAAATCTCTTTCGAGTGTTGATTCAACTCCTTTTACCCTTATTACAAAAGAAAGAAAAAAAATTACAAGGAAAAATTTACATATCTACCGAGTTAAGAAAGATCGAAGAAAAATATACCTGAGAGATTTGTCCCTTAGAAACGAATCGTTGTACTGAGTTGGTGATTGATTTGGTTGCTCTTGTAAGTGCTTCTGAGTCTAAATCAACAAGCCAAACACTGATTCCAGCAACTGCAGCAAGCTGAGCTATTCCTGAACCCATCTGGCCTCCACCAATTACTCCAACAGATTTCAAATCCGCCATCTTCAATTACCAATTATGGAGTGTTGATTTAATTCGCAGGGAAAAGTATGTACGTACTCTCTCTTTTTTCTTTTTCTTTTTTTTTGTAAATCAAGTAAAGATTTCGTTGCTGGAAAGAATTTCCATTTGAAGAAAACCTTGGGAATTGAATCGGGAGAATTTAATATTGGGACCATCATTTAGTTGATGTACGGGATAAAGCAAAAAATGAAGATTGGATTTGCCTCGAAATGCCAAATGGGAGTTTGGATTAGGTTTACTAAAACAAAACATGTGTCAACAAAACATGCATAGTTCTTTTTTATTTTTTTTAAGAATGTAATTTTATTTAGATTGAGGAATATCTTGTACGATTTAAATCAAAGATGGATATTTTCACCAAACATAATATTTTGTAGCAAATTTTAGAACAAGTGTTAGCTTGTAAAGTACTAGTCAAAGAATTAAGACATTCCAGCTGAAGCTTCCTTGGTTGACGGTTAAGGTCATTCACAAACTGGTTGGCAATGTTGTATTGATTACTAATTCTGCTTCTTGGATTCAGATACCGATGTGAGGGGTGTTGCTGTAGTGATTGATAGGTGCATTATTTGCATTATTTAGATATTCTAATTCATTGATTTCTTGTTAGTTTTCATATCATTATGCTTTGATTTTGTTTGTTTATGAGTTTCTTAGGAGTTTTGAAGTGTATTCAACCAGAGAAGAAGAAAGGAGTTCATTACGACACGAAATGAACAAGGAACTTAAGTTATGCCATTGGAGAAGGGCCAAAGACCGAATTCAACTCATTTAAATCTAGGAGTTCTTAATATCATTTTGAATAGAATGAGAAGACGAAGCCAACGCAAAAAGAATGAGGTCATTTGGAGTTCGTATGAGGAAGTTATGAGCAAAATAGCCGAAAGAAAATAATGAAACACTTAGCATCACAATCGAGAGTTTACAAGGGAAAATAACCTACCGATTTAAGCGATTTCGGGTACAGGAAAACTTGGTTTTTGAGCTCCAACAATAGGTAGTTTACACGGAAAGCGAGCCTACCAATTAAGGCACGTTTTGGGTACATGAAAGTTATATTTTGAGCCCTTACAATCGGTAGTTAAGGAGGGGGTCTTGCCTACCGATTATGACTCGACGGGAGGCACTTATAAGGCACGTTTTTGACTTTCTAATCAAAGTATCATGGTCCCATTAGGGCTCTAACACCTAGATATGATGAAGACTATATAAGAAGACCTCCATAACCCTAGAAAAACATCTTTTACATCTTTGGACACTTTTGGAGACTTGAAAACACAAGGAGAACAAGAAGCTATGGCTTGGAGTTGCGATTGATCATCACGATTTCTAGGGTTTGCTTTACTTGTTTTCTTGATTATTTTCCATGGATTTTGAGAAATTCATGATGAACTAAACCTTTCTTATTGGTTAGAGATGTAGTCCTAAGTTGGAAAACATGTTTATTAATTGAAGTATTCATTCTCATATGTTCATAATCTCTTCAATATCGCTTATGTTCTGCCGTTTATAACGCCTTGTATGATGGATTGCTTGTTTGTTTAAGTCGCGAATTAGATGAGCATGCATTGACATATATAGCTAAACTAGGGTTTGAGATCCGGAATTGTCGAAAGATCCTTGTTACAAGTAGCATAACATAGTTGTTAATGACGGGATGTTACCATGCAATTATGTGTAGAAGCGTGACCTAGGTTAAATCCGAGTGACTCTTGCGTCGGATTGCTTAGAATAACCTCAAATCACAAAGACCATTGCTTTCATTGGGTTAAACTTGAGTGGCTCTTGCGGCAAGTTATTCGTTGAAAAGGATTCAAAGAGTGGCTCTTGCGCCTTTGATGATAATAGGAGTTTTGCCGGAGTAAACCTGTGATAGGATGCTTTATGGTTATTGATATTGAGAGTGCATGAATGTTGAGTATGATTTGGTTGATAACATGTTTGAATATGGAAGATGAACTCTCTAACCAATGTTCTTTATCTCTGATATTATTTTTAATCTATTTGTTTTAGCATAATTTAGTTATAATCACAACCAAAACCCCCTGTTTACATAAGTAATCGAAAGTAATTAACAATCACCTGCCTCTCTGTAGGAACGAACTTGTTCTTATTACTATACTCTAACCTATATTCATGAAGTAAGAACTTGAATTAATTTTGCTTGGCTGCCAACCGACCAGTGATCCTCGAACTTGAAGATAAACAAAGGTTGGAACGCCTTCTTCTTCAACGATTTTTTACAAGAAAAGCCAAATTTTTAAATGATCAGTCTCCTGCAACAATAAGTTGTTAACCCTATTTGGTAGACTAAGTACCCGCCGGAGGTAACAAAACCCGAATTCAGCACAGTCATCATCCCTAGTTGGTAAACAAAGTACCCGAAGATGGTAGGTTTGGTTGTTGGTGGCGGTACGTAGCTGAGTTGTTGGTGTAGCATATAAGTATTCAAAAGTACACAAAGCCTGCAAAATGATCCCCAGAATGTGCATGGAAGAGACCATAACCTAAAACTAGACCCAGAGAACAACTAAAACATAGAGACATAACACACTTATTTGCAAACAGAAAGGAAAAAGTGTACCTAACATTATGTGTGAGATCACGCAAAGTTTGGACTATCAAAATATTGAGTTTCCTTTGACAGTCTCCCCAGACATCACTCATTTTGCATGTGAGAGTTGGATCTTGTCAACCTCTGGTATTTCTCCACAAAGGGTCTCAGCGAACCTCTCTTCAACGGTTGAGAAGTACCATCCCGGTTGTGGCCGCCTTGGACTTGGTTTGATCGAGGTTGTAGCCTAAAATTGACACATAATGATATTTATTGCTGACTTCATTTTACCTTATTTGATAGCAGCTCGGTATGACACACGGGTGTTTGGTAAGACGTGGCTTGCAATTGGAGTAGTGGTTGGAAATAACCTCACCAACAGTATTGGTAGTGCGTCAGAGGTCCTTTTATCCGTCAAATGAGACATGTTTAAAAACTCATAGTTATTTTTTTTAGCCTGTGATATTGTCTGCTTTTGGTTTCATGTGGCAGTAGAGTTTACAAGTGAATTATTGGAGGATGGGGTCCACTTTACACTCGGTAGGACAATATCTTCTTCTAGTCGACTCGGTACTGAATGTTTTTGAGATGACTCGGAAACATCCAACACACTGAGTTTTGGCTTCTCTTCAACTACAACAGAGAAATTATAGGTATTTGGTTTTCCAACTTGAAGGTGATGAGTCTTGCATGTGTATAGCAGTGATAGCCCACAAATCCGATGTTGGTACCCATTAGTACATCTGGGGAGGAGACTGTGGAGACAAATTCCAGAGATTTGATCCAAGAATTTCTTCTTGACAATATGTAGAAGTTTGACCCAGTTCCTGAAATTTGTTAGAACTGATGCTACCCCCATAAACCTATCACTGCTACTTTTAATAATATTTTTTTTCTTTTTCTTCATGGTTACGAGGTAGCCTAAAATCAGATTTCTGCTGATTAATATTAGGTATAACAAAGAACCACTAAATACAAATACTGAGAATACAAGAGTGATTGATCTATCAAGGAAACTGAAGTGACAAAACTCACAGTTAGAACTGATGAGAATTAAAATCCAAACCCAAACTAGGACATCGTCTCTTGCTAGGTGGAGATAATTTGATTCATTTCAAACTAAACTGTAAGTCGAGCAAACACTACTAGTAGTTTGAAAAATTCAATTTCTTTGTTTCATTTCCTGTGAATTAAAAGTTTCATCTTTTTGATAGGTTTGATCAAGATGGGTATTTTCAGATTTAAAACGAGGTGATTGATGAAGAAATGGGTTGTTAATGGTGGATTATTGTGTTAATGAACAGTGCAAGGGTTGAATGTTGATGAAAGGTTATGTTGATGAAAGGTTTTGATCCACTACTATTTCCTCAACCCCCTTAATTATATTATCCAAAATATTAAATTTAACAGATCTTTCTTTCAATTCAAGAGATCTCCAATTCAAACCCTTAAAAAACATACCAAAAAAGTTTTAAACAACCTTCAAAAACCGAACAAGAACAAATTAAAAGTAACCATGTTTAATTTACATCAAAGAACAGTAACAGAAAAACTTATACCGCCCGGAAGTATTAGCAGCAACCTCCTTACATCGAAAAATAGTTAGCAAAAGAGATAAAAAGCAACAAAAAGATATGTTAGAGAAAAACAAAACAATCATTATCAAGCTTTTTCAAAATATTTTGAAATCTGATCTTTTTGATGTTTCAGGGATGACTATTTCTAGTCATCACCATCATAGCTATTCATAATCCTCCTCGCTGCAAAGGCTATTTTCACTGTCTGTCCATGTTGCTGGTTCATACCCGTCTGAATCCCCCTCATCAGATGTCTCGTCATCCTCTTCATCCCCTGCAGATTCTATATCCTCTATTTCCATCGGTTCTCTATTTGCATCCATCCCTTCAATCGTCTCTCTATAAGAATCAACATTCAAGGACTGGCTTTTTCTGCTAAGTATCTTTCATATAAAGCATCTTCCTATTTCTCCTCCCTTTGCCTATTTTCTTCCTCTGTCTCAGAAGCAGTCTTAGATGCCTCACTCTCATCTTCATATCCAAATCCTTCCTCCTCTAACTCCTCTGAATCGCTTTCAACTGCCCCCTTTTTTTGTTTCCATAGGGAAAATTCTTCTGATTTTCAGCTCGCACCCTTTCATGTTCTATCAATGGAGTGCCCTTATCTATCTCTCTCTAAATCATTTCCTTCAAAATTTCTAAATTTATGGTTTCGAGTGACAGTGTAACTCGTTTCGCATGATCGAAAACTCCAGAAACCTGGTTCTCATTTTGGTTATTTCCATTTGGAGCTACCATTTCTTAATTTTCTAGATTTGATATTTTTTCCTTTCATTTCTGGGTTCTATTTCTGATAATTTTGGGAATTTTCCCTTAATCTCCTTTTATAGCAGTTTAATAGGTGTCATTAATAGTCATTTATGACTGTGGTTGAAACATCCCGTCCCTTGGCTATTCACGCCTATCCAAAACCCTATTATTTGTATCCATAATCATCATTACTCCTCGCAGATTTCTACCACCTTCCGAGCTATCTGCACATTTTCAAGAACCATCATTACTCTTTGAATCTATCTTTTCATAGTCTTATTCTAAATGTTCTATCTTGTTTAAATCTGCTTATAATTGACATTAAGAGGATGCTAGTTAGATCACATAATCTCTTGGCGAATTTATGGGCGCTAATGAATTTTTTTTATTTATTGCAGGTCCGGATTAGGCAGCACTTGTCGAGAGGCAACATTGTTAGTAGGGGTGTGCTGGATAGGCTGCATTGCCAGCACTTGACCAATTTCCCTTACCTCAATTCAACAACCACTTTTTAATTTCCCCCCAAAAAAGAATTTGACTTTTAGTCAATGTATCTCGTGTTATTTGCTTCAACCCCATATCAATACTCTTAAAAGTAACCCTAATTCAATTCAAAATTCTCCCTCCAAAAATTTGCTCCTTCTTATTCTCACCAAAGAGCTGGTACCTTAATGACTTTTTGCAGTTTATATACTACTGGATTTTGCTTCTGTCTAGAAGACAGATGCATTTTTTATTGTTTTTTCATTGCCACCTGGAGATTGAGTTGTCGGTAATATGCTACTAGGGGTTGGTGTATGGATTCTTCTATCAAGCAAAATATCACGGATTGCAGAGTAAGATTGCAATAGGGTCATAATAGTCTGGACCACTTGGATCATCATAAAAGACATGTTGTTGCACAAATTCGAACATTCATTCCTTATAAGGATAAACTATTACATTTGAACTTTCCTCCGATTAAGGTTGAGCCTCTGAAATTGAATACTTTTTGTATTTTTATCAGCTTCAAGCTGCAAGGTCAGTTTCAGAGCACATGTGTTTTCCAGACATGGTATTGTCTTATCCTACTTCATGTGTATAAACCTATGCCCACCACTTATTTCACCAATTTCGATCAGCAGCCTTCCACCAACCTAATCTTTTATGTCTATATATATCTTGATTTATATTATGGAACAACCTCAAACTCCTATCAAACCCATCTCTGCTGAAGAAGATATTCAAAACCTTTCCTCTCAAATGGCTGAAAAACTCACCCTACCCACAAAACTCCCTTCAAGTCTCACTGAACCATTCTTTATTGACAAAATAGTTATCCTTTCATAAAATGATAATAACTGGAAATGGTGTATGGTCGGATATGTTTGCAGTGAAACCCTTGTTCATATTGCCTCAATTAGAAGCTATATTTGTTCCCAATGGCCTTTACTTCAAACTCCAACTGTAACAACCTTCAGTGGTCTGCGTAATGATGCGCGTCGTTTACACAACAAATTAATTTATTTCTTTCCATATAATTAACTAGTAATATAATAGCAAGGAGTTCGTTCCCATGAAGAGCAGTGAATTTCTAGTTGTTACAAAAGTAACCAAAAGGGGGGTCTTTAGATTTTAAACGAAGTAAATAATAAACGAAATATTAAAGATTGATTTTAAATAATAATAAAATATATGACTAAGGAATCCTTAGCCGTCACTGAACTGAAATTTAATCATACAAGTCTATTTCTTGTTTAATTCATATTGCTACCAACCGTTAAATATCAATAAGCTCTGTAAGTCCCGGAATTCCTTATTTCACTGGTACGAAAGTGCTCGACTACCAGATTCTATCCAACTAACCCACCAAGAATAGGCTCTCGATGTGTAAATTGGTCGAACGCTCTACACTTTGTGAACTAGGTTGATCCTAGCATCAGACGCATAGGCTCGGCCCGCTTACTAGTGTTATCTCTATACACAATTGATTAACAAAATCCCTTTGTCAGTTCTTGCGATGTACTACTTTTGTAAAGAGTCGAGGGACAATTATACGTAATGCACAACTCGAAACTAGTAGAAGAAATATTAACAGGTTGATTCAATTGATCATTTTAAATAACTCATCAATCCTCTTAGATAATAAAAATAATAAAGATAATCAACAATAAAAATAAAACTAGAATAAATTCGATTTAAAAAATTAAAATTTCATTATTTAGGACTTTAAAATCATCCCTAATCAAAAATAAATTAGCTAGATATAGTTATCAAGTTTGTAAAAAAATAAATAAAGAAGAAAGAATTAAAATAAATCTAAAAATAAAAACTCACAAATAAAATCAGGAGAAAAGCTCTGTTTTCTCTTTGTTTCTATTTTCTAGCTAAGAAAAGAATTAATAAAACTAAAATGTATTATATTTGAATTTTTGATTCCTATTTATAGCCTCCAAATAATCCTAATAGATCCAAAATACCCGTATTTTATAAAAATAAAGATGTAACGTCGGTTGAGAAAAATTTCTCGTGTGAGAAACTAAGTGGTGCTGATTCGGTAAAATATGGAGTATCCTGACAGAGAGAACATAACTTCTAATTGGCTTAAACTCCAGCAGTGCATACGTGGACCAATATGATTTCCAAGCACTGATAATACATCATCCACCTTTGATACATTAATTCATAACTAGCCAACACTTTTCTACAACATGTTAAAATCTATCAGAGATGTGTTTCCTTTAAAATTCAAAGACAACTATCTCAAACTGGCCCCTACTAGTCAACCGTGTTGAGTAGATAATAAAATTCACTCGTCCGTTAATTAATGGAGCCGCATATCTCCACATTTTGCTTCACAACCAAATTGTAAAGGATCCTACATGCTGTCTTGTACGTCCAAGGGAAGTAGTAACTTTTCATTCTCTTTCACGTCTTCAACTAACACCTCAAACTAATTCCATGGCAATTAATTCAAGGTTGATACTTCTTTCTTGGTCACGTGTAAATGAGGTGGAGCTAGTTCCCCCCTCAACACCAACTAGGTTGCCAATAATACTTGTCCTTAAAATGATCATTTTACCTTTTTTAGATGATTTCTTATTTTGCCCATAACTAGGGCTGCACAAACCCGACCCAACCCACACTCGACCCGCTGATGAACGGGTCGGGTGCGGGTAATTTTTTTAAAAGCCGACTTCTGGCGGGTCGAGTGCGGGTGATAACTCCTCTCACCCGACCCGACCCGACCCGCCCAACCTGCCAGAAAATACTTTTTTTAAAAAATGGAACAGATACAAAATAGCAATTACTCTTCTCTCTCGCTCTCGCTCCCTTCTTTTTACGGTTTCAAAAACCTAAAAATTTAATTTCTAATCAAAATTCTAGTTCGATTTGTAATCGGAGTCTGGATTTGCTATATTTCATTTTTATCTTCGATTTGAGATAAAAATTTCGAAAAAATTTCACAAATAATTATTAGGGTTCCTGATTGAGATTTGATTCTTCTATCCTGATTGAAAGTCCAGATTCAGATTTGTAAACAAAGCATATTAATATCTACTACCCATCAAATCTTCTCGAGTTTGATATACTTTCAGATTTTACCTAAATAGGATTTTTAATTTGTTCTCAAAATGATTGTCATAAATTCAATTGAAGAGTTACATTAGTTTCTACAATGGCTATTATTAAATCTAGATTGTGATAACTAATGAAGATAATCTGATTGAAATATTATATCGATTTGTTCTATTCATAGTCGTAAATTGTGATTGATTGATTCTTCTGTTGCTGTTTTTTTAGGTTCGATTTGTTTGCTTTTTAATTTTGATTTTTAGATTTTTAGATATCTGAAGTTTCCGTGTGAATCTAATTTTCGGTGTTTGTAGACTTAATTCAACTTGCCTGGTTGCTGACCTCAAAGAAAAATAATCTGCGGATTCAAATTACCAAGGTATGATTCTTTATCATGCATTCTCGAAGGTCTCATCATAATGTTATCCCAAATTTTGCATAAGGAGTCAGCAGTTTCTGATAGAACAATTGGTGCTGCAGTTTCTGTTGGCTGTGTATGAACACTTTGGGGATCATTATGTCACACAGATAATGTCTCCTGTTTTCATGTTGGCTACAGGGGATAGTGCAGATTTGGAATATTTTCCATCATTTATGAAGTTATCTCTGCAAATAAGTGCTTTCAATGGTCTCTTTATAGATGTGTTTGCCACAGTAATTAATTAATATGCTGCCTTCACTAAGAGAGTCTCATTTGGAATCAATTTTTGATGGTCAAAGAACTGTACCTGATGTGACTTTCTTTCAGCAAATAGAAGTTCAAAAATCCCTGGAGCGCATCCTTTATACATGGTTAGAATTCTTTCTCATTCAATGGCTTCAGTGCACTACTTATCCTTATCGTTTAAGGGTGAATATAAATAAAAATAAAACATACGACATGAATTTAGTCTACGAACAGCTTAGAAGTATGAGGAGCCCAGGGATTAATATCTTATATATGTAAGGAAGTTGTCACCATAACTTAAGTTTTATGACACTCTATGAAGTACATTAGATTTATATACATTAGCATCCTCAACTATTTCTATAATATGTAACATGATTATATACTCAAATGTGGTTGATGCTTATGTGAAATGAATCTGGAAAGTTTTTTTGTTATGATTACTGATTGATTGTGTGCTTCTTTCGGGGGGGTTTTCCAGGGCCATTAGGCATCCAGCGAGTGGATGTTCAAGGAATAAATGATCTAGTTACACCATTTCTAGTTGTTTTCTTGTCAGAATACTTGCATGGGAACATCGAGAATTGGTCTATACTGGATTTAACTCCAGAGAATATATCAAACATGGAAGCCGATTGCTATTGGTGTCTATCTAAGTTACTTGACGGTATGCAGGACCACTACACATTTGCTCAACCAGGAATTCAGCGACTTGTATTTAAGATGAAAGAATTGGTTCGCCGGATAGATGGTATATTTTGTTTTCTCGTTTGCTGCATTTCTTCATCTCTTTGCTTTTTCTTGATAAACAAATCTTTCAGTCTCGTAAAAATATCATACGAATATTTAACTAAAAATTTGTACTCAATAACATCATGTTATCTTGCAATTATCATGTAACTTAAGTCTCTAACTCTTAGTCTAGTTTTTTACCTTTTCCTGTTTATCAAGTCCTATGTATATTCTTTGACCCAATTTTGTTTTTTGCCGTTTCACCAGAACCTGTCTCAAGACAAATGGAGGTGTCTGGAGTTCAGGAATTCAAAACAGGATACAGATGTACCAAAAACAGGACAGGAACAGGACAGGATACAAAACAGGAATCAGGAATTCAGTAGAACCAGTACCAACTTGGTATGGGCGGGTGACAGCGGGTGACCCGCACCCGACCCGCCGTAAAGTCGGGTCAGAATCGACCCGACCCGTTCTACGGCGGGTTGGGTGTGGGTGAGAATTAAGTCACCCGCCAAAATGGCAGGTCAGGTGAGGCCCGATGTGCAGCCCTACCCATAACTTCTTCATATAAAGTCCGAATGACTTCATCTTTTCGCCGTTGGTTTTGTCTTTTGGTCCTCTACGAGATAATGACAAAAATTCTGGATTTGGACTAGTTATACCTAGTCCTTGGCCCTTCTTCACTTGTAGCATTTCTTTTCTTGCACAATTAAGTGTCGATTATTTTCTTTTAGACGATCACACATAATAAAAAATAAATATACAAAAATAAACGTCATATATAATAATTTATATAAAATCTAGTAAATACGATGAGTGTGTAAACACGTCAATTTTACATCTTAATTTATATTTATTTAATTTTTTATTTTATATATATTTTATCGTTTTTATTTAATTTTATAGTTTTTAGGAAATTAAACTTGAACACATAATTTTATCCCAAATAGACAGAAATCATAAGTCAACCTAAAATGGCTAACCGGGCTTTCCAAGACACGGACGATTTAATGGGCAAAAAAATCTACCTCACATAGAAATGGGAAGATGGGTGAAGGAACACTAATAAAACCGGCTCTAGTGTGAAAACGGCTAAAAATGGAAACTAGATGGGTGAAGATCAGACTTTGGTGCATACAGTACGTAAAACGTACTTGGCAATTTTTGTGGTGGGGAACGGTTGATAACATATACTTCAAATTTCCATCCAATTTGATGTTTAAGTCAAAGGCCCCATACATTTCCATTATGAGTTATAAATGTTGTGTCAGAAACAAATTCAGTAATGTTTCCTTCTTTTGGTATATTACATATGCTCATGGAATGAGTTGGCATATTTTTCAAGGGGAATTTTATACTCGTGATAATTTTGGTGGAGATGAACGGTTTCAATCAGATTTGGTTTGGAAAGTTTTACTCCTTACCTAATCAAGACTCATCCCGTATTGGAAAGAGCTGGGATTTGCAAGACTGAAGACCTATATATATATATAATAGAAGGGTTATACTACAGATGGGGTTCTAG
>JAJJMC010003557.1:536472-598552 GCA_023531435.1 Papaver californicum
CTGTAGTATTAGTTTAGGATTTTATCTTTTTTATCTTTCTCTTTCTTTTTTTTTTTTTTTTTTTTTTTTTTTTTACTTTTTTATAATGGCCAGTTAGACTCTTTCTATTAGGGTTTTAAAAGAAGTCCAATTATATATATATATATATAGTTTTAACTTCTTTTTTATAATAAATTTTTTTGGTCCTTATTCATGATTTGTCACGAGAACAGTTCTCTTTATATGTCCTCTTTCCTATTAAACTGTTTATGTTTTTTTTATAGAGATCAACATTATTAGTAAAGAGAATTCTTAGTAATTTGAGAAGTTTAATTGATTTCAACGTTTTATCTTCTGAGACGTAAAACCCGGTCCTAAATCGTCTTGATTAAAGTTACGAAGACTATTTTAGAAAGTGATTGATAATCTGGTATACATAGTAGTGGTGGATCCAAAGCCCTGATATGTTCTTATTTATTTGTTCTTATTAGTTATAAATATATCTTTTAGTCTTTTATTTATTTAGAAATTAAATATAACAAAACTTTAGTTCTTGTGGAAAGAAACCGTAGTTATATACTATCCAATCGATAGATGTATGCTTGCGGCATTTTACTAAAATCCTGTCAAAATACTAACATGAAATTGACATTGTAAATATGCATGCACTTATCAAATTCCCCTACACTTAGCTTTTACTAGTCCTCGAGCAAACTGTATATCCTAAACTAACCTAAAAAAAAACAACTCTCTTTCGTTGAGGATACGGTTACACTTAGCATGTGTAACAAGCCTTTAAACACCTAGGTATCCCTAGTGGACGAGTTATAGTCTCGTGAGGGTTTATAAGAGATATACCCACAAAACTTACTCCAACTTCAAAGTCAAAAGCATCCAAAGAGCTATGATGACATAAAGTTTCCGCACACTAATAATAAGAAGTTAGAAATTCCAAAGAACATTATTTTCATGCTTAACTCTTCAGTTTGGACAAAACCAACCACATGAAAGAATTCAGCCTCGAGAGCGATCGAATAAGCATTCTGCATCAACTTCTGCCTCACCAATAGGGTTTTATGAAATTGACACTCAAGCACTTTATGGTTCTCACGTGTACAGGCAGGGGTGAAGATATAAATCTTACACACGTTGAAAGGTGGGAAAGAAAAAGAAGCTTCCAAATCATATTAAGTTATCCCAGAGAAAAGTGGGACGAAAAAAAACCTTTTTTTTCTGATAATCTCTAAGAAAGGAAATCAACCACTATGTAAGAACGGGTACTTACTTACCTTCTCATTCGATTCACAAAAGAAAAGCACTCTCACAACATCCAATATAAACGTCTTCAGTCTTCAACTGTTGATGATGAACTCTTGAACTTCGTAGAACCTTGACAATTGTAACTCTTTTTCTCAATTCCTTGTTATTTGAAACTTCTTTATAGATTTCTTCTCCCCACGTCCTTAACTAATGAAATAACAAACTAACTATAGAATTTAAATGCAATATTTTTTTCTTTCATTTAATATATTTTTCATCTTTTTTTTTAAAGAAATTAAAAGATAACAACTACAAAAATAATGAAACTGAAATTAACATGGCCATAGAAAAAGAACTTAAGCACCTGATTCTTCACAAATTGTATTGTCTCGATATCGTATAAACTTCAAAAACTTACATATTTTTCTTTTCTTTCTCTTGTACATAAGTCTTCAACATGTGTATATAATTCTGCTCATTGTATTGTTGCTTTACTTGAATATGAAATTTGCTCTTTCTTGTACTGTTGCTTGTAAACCTTGAACGTCTTCAATTTTTTTCATGATTTTGATGTCGCTCCGCTTGTTGATGTGTTTCTATTGCTGCTTTGTAGAGAATGGTGTTAACTGCAAACTAGACTATAAGATAAAGTTGGCAATTCTGATAACACCCTCATGATTGAAGAAATAGCACTCAAGAGATCAAAAAGTAGTGCTGAAATGGGTGTGAGGTTGAGTAGCTCATCATTCTACCCGGAATTAACGTAAGATAACACATACTCTAAAGGGTAATTTTTAGACAACTACAAAGAATTAAAGGTCTGGTGCCTCGCTTGATGTGACAATAGGTAGTCTCCACTAATGATTGATCATCTGCTCTAATACTGTGTTCGCCCCGGGCGGTTTAAGTCCCTTTTTTTCAGTTATTGCCTCTCAACAACTAAGAAACCCGAATATAGTTCTCTAATACTTCTAAGTTCAGTTATTTCTCATGCAAATATGTACAAAAAGTTTTTTTTTAAAATGTACCTAGGAAAGTGAAAACTCTAAGTAAAGACTAAAAACTCTATATGCTAAATACTCCTCCACACTTAAACTTTACATTGTCCTCAATGTAAATTGACTCCTCCAATGTAAAATCAAGATGGGAAATCCAAATAATGATATAGAAAACTAACATAAAGATAAAAGATAAGGATAAAAATACAAAACCAATGGGTTGCCTCCCATTCAGCGTTTAGTTTAACGTCCTCATCCTGACCTTCTTGTTATCATCGTAAACCAACAATCTGAAAATCTGGGGATCCACCCAAATAACAATCTGCAGTTCTAACAGCTTCATAAAAGTATTAGCATAAGAATAAAATAATAAAATTGTTATTTGGTGGAAGTTACCCCCATACTTAGTAATTTCTAAACTTGGAAGTGTATAAAGAACATAGAATAAGGGAACTTCTTTGGGTTCCTCTTGGTGAACCTGCACAATGATAGAATCAAACACATCTACTAGTGGATTATTATAAGTAAAATAATTCTTAAGAATTTTAGTAGCATATACACCCAAACCTAAGTGCGGTAGCTCCTTAAAAATCGGTTGGGGGAGTAGGATCAAGAGATATAGAATTGTGCGAAGGATTAGACAAACCTTTTACGGGATCCTCATCATTCTTAAATAACTCCAATGAATTATTTACCTCATGTGTATCGTGGTCCTCTATCAAACTCTTTGAAATCCACTGTTCATCAGTTTCTGCTTTAACCGAAATCTCAATATCATCATAATCCTTGGCAATCTCAATTGGGTCTTCCTCGAAATTAATCAATTTGGTTTCACTCTCAATCGTCACATTTCCAGCACACTCGTCATCGGAATCAGAATATTCTCCCAGAAAATCTAGTTCGTTGGTGCAAATCCTAAGGTATTCTACATGACTCTTCGCTGAAGAAATAATCGGGTCTACTGCTTGCAAATCAACCAACCTAAAAGTATTGTAATCCACATATTTTTTATCATGTTGATATGCGGTTGAGTATATTACACCATTTAGAAAAATGGTTTTGTTATACCAAGGTTCCTCCATTTGAATAGGCGAATGATCATTATTATGATCCGGAGTTGGATTAACTTCATCATTGTTGCATAAACTTTCTAAATGTTGCTCATCTTCACAATCATTATCGATCAAATAGTCTTTATCCTCCTTAGGAATTTCAGAATGGTTTGGCTTTGAAGCCT
The DNA here is from genome assembly GCA_023531435.1 of Papaver californicum. NCBI lineage: Eukaryota > Viridiplantae > Streptophyta > Magnoliopsida > Ranunculales > Papaveraceae > Papaver > Papaver californicum. The sequence continues at coordinate 539,947 of JAJJMC010003557.1, forward strand.
AACTTCTTTCTCATTCCTTTCCTCACCGAGTTGAACAATTTGTCTTTTTAATTTCTCCATAGTCTGGTCGCGCTCTTTCATAATTTGAATGTGTTGGTACAATTTGTTCATATATTATTGCATCATATCTGCCAAACTAGAAGAGTCATGATTAGATGTATAACTATCCTCCCATCCTTGTGGTTGTTCACTTACATACCCATTGTAAGGTTATTGATATGTATGTGAATAACAATAAGGTTCTGTTGGATATTGATCATAGACAAAAGATTGGTTTTGATTAAACCTACGGTATGGTTGGTAGTTGTCATAATATTGACCATATTGATTAGTATAAAATTTATTACCACTAGATATGATTGATCTTGTAAACTGTACATGTTATTTCCAAAAGGAAACATGACGATAATACAAAATTATAATAATTAAAATTAACTAAACCTAAAAAAAATAAAATAAATTATGCACACAGAGCTATAAACATTATTAATCCATTGTCAACACAAAAACAAAAATAATCAAGGATACCTAAAAAAATAATTCTAAAAAAAAAAAACGAAATTCCAAATAAACTAAGAAAAATAACAACTAAAAGCTACCGGCTGCTCCCCGGAAGCGGCGCCAAAATTTGATGCGCATCGTTTACACAACAAATTAATTTACTTCTTTCCACAAAATTAACTAGTAATATAATGACAAGGAGTTCGTTCCCACGAAGAGCAGTGAGTTTCTAGTTGTTATAAAGTAACCAAAATGGAGTTTTTAGATTTTGAACGAAGTAAATAATAAACGAAATATTAAAGATTGATTTAAAATAAAAGAAGATGGATGACTAAGGAATCCTTCACCGTCACTGAACTGAAATTTAATCATACAAGTTTATTTCTTGTTTAATTTATATTGTGACCAACCGTAGAATATCAATAAGCTCTACTATCCGCTGAATTCCTTATTTCACTGGTACAGAAATGCTCGACTACCAGATTCTATCCAACTAACCCACTAAGAATAGGCTCTCGAGGTGTAAATTGATCGAACGCTTTACACTTTGTGAATTAGGTTGATCCTAGCATCAAACGCATAGGCTCGTGTCACGCCCCGGGAAATTCCGCCCCAGCGATGTGCGCCGCGCAGGATAAAGCTCTCTGACGCGCCACTCAAAAGACAGTAACCAGGCCTAAAAGCTTCTCTTCTCGCTGGGAAAATGCAAGTCAATTTTTCTTCCCAAGCATGATACTCAAAACGCAGTTTCCACACTTCTCCAACTCACCCCTTGTTCTGCTAAGGGCATACGACCATAAAATATAATGGTGATGCCTTTGGCATGCATCACTTGCTTATGAACATTGTAAAGGCCTAAGTCATACCTTGGACTAGCACAGAAGCCATTTCAGGCCAATTTTTCGACTTCTTTACTCTGCTTCGATCATGCGCTGAAGCCTGCACTGATCTTGGTTTTCCCAATGGTGCAACATCAAGGCACATACCATTATATGTCGTAAATGTTGATAGGAAGTATGAACAATCAATCGAATGGAATTACAACTACCTCATCGAGTGTGGCAACAATCATCTCTTGACTTGGTATTGCCGATCCAGATGATACGAGTTACCCTAATGTCTTAATCACCTATAAATTAGATGATATGAGCCTACGTACCCAACCCGTACCTAGAAGGGATCAAGCATGACCGTAGTTCATCCATAAATGAACAAGCATCTTAAGCCTATTAAGGCAAAGCCAACATCGAAAAGGGTCAATCGCTTCGAAAAGATTTGCTTAAGCATATACAATTCGCATCCAAATATCTCCAACATGATGTAGCAAGGCCAAAGTCCTAGCAAATCCTAGTCCGCATAGGCCAAGGGACTTTCGAAAGGTATGCACCAGCTTGTGGATAATTATCGCTACTTAGTATGCAAATATGCATTCTCCAGTATGCAACACAAATAGCTTCATCGGCTAAGCTACAAGCATATTGACGCTTATGTATCAAGTATGCACTAACATATAGGCCACATCGCATATATGTGCATTACCGCTCATGCACATTAAACCCAAGCTCTCTCCCTATATATGTCTTAATCGCATTTTATATTTTTGGAAAAGAGGGATAAGGAACATTCATCTACTGCACTTTAAGCAAATCCGCCAACTGGTTATCCAGCTGCTAGGCAAATCCGCCAACTGGTTAACCAGCTGCTAGGCAAATCCGCCAACTGGTTAGTATAGCTAGGCAAATCCGCCAACTGGTTAGCATAGCTAAGGCATATCCGCTTTCTGGTTAGCATAGCTAAGGCTATTTTTTTTTCTGGTTAACATGGCTAAGCATCATCAATTTCCAACCAATACCTCCTCCCTATATATGTTTTATTCGCATTTCTACAAGTAAATAAAAGAAGGGTAAGGGACATCCATCGACTGCACTTTCGCTTTCTAGGTAGCGCCTCTAGGAAAATCCGCTTTCTAGTTAGCCAACTGTTAGGCTGATCCGCTTTATAGTTAGCGCTGATAAGCAAATCCGCCAACTGGTTAGTATGGCTAGGAAAATCCACCAACTGGTTAGCATAGTTAGGAAAATCTATCAACTGGTTAGCATAGATACGCAAATCCGCCAACTGGTTAGCATAGCTAAGGAAAATCCGCCAACTGGTTAGCATGGCTAGGCAAATCCTCCAATTGGTTAGCCATCTTTTAGGCTAACAGTTTCTTAGCACTATAATTCAAGGCCGATGCATCCCCACCCTGATGCATCCTAGAGTAAGCTTTATAATCTTAGGATGAAGCTTCATCCCATGCCATGACGTGTCCTTGAGTAAGTGTCATACAAAAAATGCAGGTGTTATATTCTTACCACCTTCAAAGAATTTCGTCCCCGAAATTCAACTCAAAATATATTGTGGACAAGTTTCATCGATTTAGATTTTCTGCCCATATGTCCCAGTTCATGATGCACAGAAATCCTGCAAGGGTCCTATGTTTATTATGAAAACATATTAGGACCTTCTGAATATACGTCCCATACCGCATATCCGGGTATCCTAATAGGGTCTGCAATTGTCGTAAACTCCTATTGAGACCTTCCGAACATACGTCCCATACCGCATGCTCGAGGATCAAAGAAAGGTTTACAACACTACCGATAAAATCAATTTGAATCCGTAAACATGTGTCCCATACCACATGCTCGAGAATGCAAAAGAATTTACTCAACACGAGATCTTAAGTGCACGTCCCATACCATACACTTAAGAGTCCCCAAAGTTCACAAAGGTTGGAAAGGGTCATCGAAATTGACAAGAAATTCCTAGCGTAGTACTATGAGGACCAAACTCTAATTCCAAAGGGATACAAGTCATCGTCCCAGACAATATTCCACTCGTGAGTAGAAGCCTGACAACTCACACCGTGCCGCACGAGTAAGGGGGTGATCAGTCCCAGTGCCAAAGGTAGTAGGATACCAGCCACCGTTCCAAACAAATTTTCTGAAAAACTCACAGAACTAGGTCAATCTCATCCAAATCTTAGGAGTAACTAACATAGCAGTTAAAATTTCTTTTGTACGGGCAATTAGCCTGATTTTCTATTCTCTTCTTGCGCAGCACTTGGCCTACTCTTCCAACTTTTTCTATTTCCTTTGAATGAAAATTTTGTAATCATATTACAAAATACTCACTGACGAGTCCAAAACACACAGTCCCTAGTTTTTTCTCGGAACTTGGCTCTGATACCATTTGTCACGCCCTGAAAAATTCCACCTCGTGCGCAGTAATAACCGAGCCGGATCTGGTGTATCATAAGGGATTTTTTTTTCTATTGATTCCTACGGGTTGGATAAATTTTTTTATTGAATGAGGTATTCAACTCCAGGGATGAATCAAAAAAGAAACGCAGGTCAAAGCTCCCCGACGCGCCACTTAAAAGATAGTACCGGTCCTTAAAGCTTCTCTTTTCGTTGGGCCTATGCAGGTCGATTTGCCTTCCCAGGCATGCTTTATAAGCATCATACTCAAAACGTAGTTTCCACACTGCTCCAACTCACCCCTTGTTCTGCTAAGGGCGCAAGGCCATAAAATCTAATGGTGATGTCTTTGGCATGCAAAACTTGCTTAAGAAAATTGTCGAGGCCTACGCCTTGGACTAGCATATAGGCCATTTTCGGCCAATTTTTTTATTTCTTAACTCTGCTTCGATCATGCGCTAGATCCTGCACTGATCTTGCTCTTTCCAAAGGTGCAATATCCAGGAACATGTTATTCCATGCCGTAAAGGTTGATAGGAAGTATGAACAATCCATCAAATGAAATTGCAACTATCTTATCGAGTGTGGCAACAATCATCTCTTGACTTGGCATTGCCGAGCCAGATGATATGAGTTACCCTAATGTCGTAATTACCTCTAAATAAGATGATATCAGCGACAAGGTGTTGCACCTCAATGCATTTCATTCCAGCTACCTACGTACCCAACCCGTACCTAGAAGATATCAAGCATGACCATAGTTCATCCATAAAGGGATAAGCATCTTAACCCATTAAGGCAAACCAACATAGAAAAGGTCCAATCGTTTCGAAAGTATATGCTTAAGCATATGCAATTCTCGTCCAACTATTTCCAACATGATCTAGCAAAGCCTAGTCCGTATAGGCCAAGGGACGTTCGCAAGGTATGCACCAGCTTGTGTATAATTATCGCTACTTAGTATGCAAATATGCATTCTCGAGTACGCAACACAAATGAATGATGCTTAACGTCATTCAAGCTTCATCGACTACGGTACAAGTATATTGACGCTTATACATCAAGTATGCACCAACGTATAGGCCATATCACATATATGTGCATTACCGCTCATGCACATTCAACCCAAGCTCCCTCCTTATATATGTCTTAATCGCATTTCCATATTTTTGGAAAAAAAGGGTAAGAAACATTCATCTACTGCACTTTAGACAAATCCCCAACTGGTTAGCCAGCTGCTAGGAAAATCCGCCAACTGGTTAGCATAGCTGGGAAAATCCGTCAACTGGTTAGCATAGCTAAAGCATATCCATTTTCAGGTTAGCATAGCTAAGGCATATCCGCTTTCTGGTTAGCATAACTAAGGTTATTTCGCTTTCTGGTTAGTATGGATAAGCATCATCGATTTCCAACCAACACCTCCTCCCTGTATATTTTTTATTCGTATTTCTATAAGTAAATAAAAGAAGGGGAAGGGACATCCATCGAATGCACTTTCGTTTTCTAGTTAGCCAGCTGCTAGGCTAATCCTCTTTCTAGTTAACGCTGATAGGCAAATTAGCCAACTGGTTAACATGGTTAGGAAAATCCGCCATATGGTTAACATGGTTAGGCAAATCCTCCAACTGGTTAGTATAGCTAGGAAAATCCGCCAACTGGTTAGCATAGGTAATACAAATCCGCCAACTGGTTAGCATGACTAGGCAAATCCGCCAACTGGTTATCCAGCTGTTAGGCTAATAGTTCCTTAACACTATAATTCAAGGCCGATGCATCCCCACACTGATGCATCCCAGAGTAAGCTTTATAAGCTTAGGATGAAGTTTCGTTCCATACCATGATGCATCCTTGAGTAAGCGTCATACGAAGAATACGGGTTACAGCTCGACCCACTTACTAGTGTTATCTCTATACACAATTGCTTAACGAAATCCATATGTCAGTTCTTACGATGAACTACTTTTTTAAAGAGTCGAGTGATAATTATATGTATCACAAAACTCGAAACTAGTAGAATAAATATTAACATATTCATTCAATCGATCACTTTAAATAACCCATCAATACTCTTATACAATAAAAATAGTAGAGATAATCAAAAATAAAAATAAAACTTAAATAATTTCGACTTTAGAAACTAAAATTTCATTATTCAGGACTCTGAAATAAAAATAAAACTTAAATAATCTCTCATCAAACATAAATTAGCTAGACATAGCTATGAAATTTGTAAAAAATAAATAAATAAGAAAGAATTAAAATAAAGCTAAAAATAAAAACTCACAAATAAAGCCAGGAAAAAAACTCTCCTTCACTCTTTATTCCTGTCTCTAGCAAAGAAAAGAATTATTAAAGAAGAAGTGTATTATATTTGGGTTTTTGATTCCCATTTATAGCCTCAAAATAACCCTAGTAGATCCAAAATACCAGTATTTGATAAAGATAAAGATGTAACGTCGGTTTAGAAGAATTTCCCATGTGAGAAACTAAGTGGTGTTGATTCGGTAGAACATGGAGTATCCTGACAGAGAGAACATAACTTCTGATTGGATTGAACTCCAGCAGTACACACGTGGACCAATATGATTTCCCCAGTATTGATAATACATCCACCTTTGATGCATTAATTCATAACTAGCCAACACTTTTCTACAACACGTTAAAATCTGTCAGAGACGTGTTTCCTTTAAAAGTAACGGACAACTATCTCAAACTGGCCCCCACTAGTCAACCGTGTTGAACAGATAATAAAATTTACTTGTCCCTTTTTTTTTAACACATAAGGTATAATTGCATTGAAAGAAAATTACACGGGGGTATGTAGTACCCATGGAGTCATTTATTACAATTTGGTTGACAAAAGAATGTGTAATTAGGTTCCAAATTTTTGTTAAAAAATAACCGCTTTGACTTCCATCCGCCGCGTGATTAGCCAGACCGTCAGCCGTCTGGTTTCCTTCCCGGTAATTATGTTGGATTTTGTAATGAGGTATCCGGTGAAGATTTTGTTGAATTTCTGTTATTATTCCGGAGATGTACCATGACGGGGACGATGAGGAGGTTAAGAATTGAAATAGGTTTTTAGAGTCCGTCTCAAATATAACTTTCGGCCAGAATCGGTCAAGCGCAGCTATGGAGGCCAAAAGCATGGCCCAAGCTTCCGTCGATGATGCAGTGGTAATTCCTAACTGTTGTGATAATGCCATTATCGTCTTCGAAGCTGAGTCCCTGCAGATAAATCCGCACCTGCAAATCCCGGGTGGCCTCTAGATACTCCATCGTTGTTAATCTTGATCCATTCTAAGATAGTACTAGACTAACCGACTGATATTATTGTATTTCACCTGGCGCCAGTGTTGTGAAGAGCAATCACCAGGGAGAAATGGAGGAAGGTTTTCTTTAGCCCATAAGAATTCTTGATGAAGATGTATTTCTCTCATTACTATGACATTCGGGTCTGTTTGTTGATGCCGATAAACAAATTTCTTTTATGGCTAACAATAATGACCCCCAAAAAAAAAAAGAACGATGTAATGGTGGTTGTCGGACCGGGATGATGTAGGAGATGTGAGAAAGATGTTTGGGAATAAATGAAAGGTGGAGGAGGAGATTGTGTTGTTAAGTCGCTGAAAGTTGGGTGCGAAGTAAGTTCCACACTGTCGCTGCCTTAGTACAATGGATGAGAAGGTGATCAGCAGATTTCGGTTCCAAAATGGATTGGGGGCGTCTGTCTGTATTGGTGACTCCAATGCGATTTATGATTGAGAAGGTTAGTAATACCATGTTGATGGCTTTCTACAAGAAAAGGCGAATTTTTGGTGGACACGGTAGAGTACAAAGGAATTTGGTGGGTGGGATGGGAGTGTGGGTGGAGAGAGTTTATTCATGATTTAGAAAGGTATAACCGGATGTAGTGGTATGTTTTCATGTCTTCGAATGAGGCTAGATGATTACATCCAGTAGGGCATTTTCTGGAAGATGAATGTTTATAATTTTTTGGGTCGCAAGTAGGGGAAGGTGGTTGAGTTTATCTTGTGACCAACTTTGAAAATGAGGGACAATAAGATCCGCTAGCGATTTTATAGGGTGACAAAGGTTTGGGTCTAGATTTGGAAAGTGTGGTATCCAATTGGCTTAGATAGGGGTGGATAGTCTATTTCCGATACGGTGGAAGGTAAGGGATTTGAATTGAGGTATGAGAGTTGCTAACAGTCTCCATCAAGTGCTAGAAGATGAAGGAATGGGGTGGTTGGCCTGAAGAATCGGTTGTTGCTTGAGATATTTTTCAGTGACCATTTTGGCCAAAATTGAGTGGGGTTGATCATGCAAGTTCCAGATCCTCATTATGAATAGAGCTTTGTTATGCTGGTTACTTTTTCTAATGCCGAGTCCACCCGCTGAAATAGGTATAGTAATTTTATCTCATCCAAGAGGATGTAGTTTCCGTATAGATGAATCATGACCCCAGAAAAAGTTTCTGGTAATTCGATCTATTTTGTTGTGCACATGGATAGGTAAGATCTGTATTTGCATAAGATGATTGGATGTGGGAGTTAAAAAAGTTTTGATAAGAACTAACCTTCTAGCAGGCATTAGACATTTTTACATCCATCTGTTTGCTTTTCTCGCCAGTCATTGGAGCAAAGGTTCGAAGATGTGGCGTGAAGATCTTCCTTGTTTGAATTGTATTCCAAGGTACGTAGGTGGATACGAAGTGGTGGGCATGCCAAATAATTGTGCAAAAGTGTCCACCTGTTGCTGATCCAATCTTGGATGATATATGATTGTGGATTTAGAAATGTTGATTTTCTGACCTACCGGAGTGTTATAAGCATGGTGCGAGTTTAGAAGCTGGTTATTAATTTCTGTGGTAGATGTAAATGTAATGAGGAGGTCATCAGCATGCATGAGATGTAATATATGTGGTGTATTTTGGGATATGCGCAATCCCTTGAGAAGTTATTGGGATTCAAGTTTTCCTAGGTCTGTAGATAGGATTTATGCGCATATGATGAAAATATAGGAAGAGAGAGGGTTACCCTACCTGATGCCTCTTGTTGGCGAGATATATCCATGCGGAGTACCATTGATGTTGATTGAGTATGTTATTGTAGTGACGCAAGGCATTATATAATCCACGAAAATTATGGGAAAACCTAGTTTGGTAAATGCGGCTTTGATGAAACCCCAATCTAAGCTGCCATAGGCCTTTTGAATATCTAGTTTAAGTGCTATTTTTGGATGTTTATCTGGGGATGAGGTTTTGATGTGATGGAATAATTCCCTTGCAATTGCAATGTTGTGTTAGATTGATCTTTGGGGGAACAAAGACACTATGGTAAGGACTTATTAGTGTTGATGGTGAGTTTTTGACAAGGGAGAAAATTGTAATACTTCTCTTGAAATGCTGCTTTTCGCCTAGCTGCAGAAGCATGAAATAAATATACGTTAATTTCTGATGAGCATCAAAATTATGAACATTACTGTTATCTTACATTCAGCAAGAGAATTGAGAATGCATATTCAACTCCTGGCTAAACTAACCCTGTAACTCTTTGGCATATATATATATATATATATACACCAGAGGAATTTCAGAGCTTTATTCAACAAAAACCTTGTTATTTCATGAGCATCCATGCAAACAACTTATATAAAACAGAACATACTGATTATATAAGATCACAAATATTCAGAATAGAGGCCACACCATATCTGAATAAAAAACGCTAATTAAATGCATACCATCTAACTACAAAGTCGCATCAAGCATAATTTCAAGATCGCAAACTTCCATGACCGAATATCTTGAAGGTGTTATGTATGCACTGCATAAAAGTTAGGCATAAATTCCAACAATTAAATCTCACAAGACTGAGAAACCCCAAATAGGCCATAGTAATGGTTATGGCATTAGTCAATGTCAATAAATAATAGTATATATGCATTAGCCCTGGTAACAGCATGTACAGGCTTTAGTAAGCCCTAAGCCATGCCTCCAACACATGTGTGTCAAATAATAAAAAAGACAAAAGCAATAAAGCCACGAAGCTACCAAACCATGGAAGCTAACAAAACCATGAAAGATACCAAAGCCACGAAACCACGGAGAAGTGCTAGTCACAGCACGAGGTGGGCCACAGCAGCGCTGCTGCCGCATCGTGCTGCTACCGCGTCTCACCTGCTGTTGCTCCACGTTTGTTGGTGGTTCATTTATTCGCTCAATCTAGCACCATTCTTTGATCAAGCTAGTAATATTACTTAAGACATTACTCCAACAAAGTTGGCATAAATTCCACTAGAAACATTATGTTACAACAAAATACATGGCTTTGAAGCCATGACTCCACTAACTCCAACGAGAAATCAAATTATATTACATGGGGAGATAAAACATGGGGTTTGGTCTGGCGGTTACAGCAACATGGGCGTAGCAATACCCCATGACAACGAAGTTATAAAGTAAGTGGTAAGTTGGAGCGGTTGAAGAGATATGGAATAATAGTCTAGAAGTTTCCAGAAACTTCCCAAGACAAACTGGACGATTATTCTCATAACCTCCACTTCTCCATCTCTCCACAACTTCCACTACTTTATAAGGAAAGTGTGTGATACCAAAACATTATAAATAGGCTGCTTAGCCAATTTCAAACGACGACATACAGAGCAGAGATAAACAATAGTTCTCAAACTCTGCTATTTTTCCACCACAACACACAATTCTACACACAATTCCTTCAACTTTCTTTGCTTCCCTCCCCAAAATCAACCCATCTCCTCTCTTTGTAACCGAAGTAGAACGTATACATACATTCTACTTGTTTGACGATTTTGATCCTCGAACCTAAAAAGTACTTCAACAGTACATTGTTTTTCCTAGGAGAAATTTTTAGGTACAAACAATTGACGACCACAGTGGGAGATAAACCTCTCGGTAGCAAAATTCAGTTCTTCAAAAATGGTGGATCTTAGATCAGGTTCAACAACCAATCCCAATTCAAGTTCAAAAGCCGTTACTAATACTGGTAATTCCAGTGGTGGAACCCCAGAAATCATTCCTGAAAACACCACCACTGAAAGCACCAAAACTCGTCTCCGTACCACTGAAAGTGTCAAAAGCAAGGAGCAGGCGTCACCAACCATAGCAGATTTAATGAAGCGACAAGAGACCTTGGCTGAAACTCAAATAGCCATGGCCATCACTCAGAAGGAAGTTCTTACCTTCCTTAAGGCTTTGAAAGAGCAGTTAACACCAGAGCAGCGTCGTCGTCAAACGGATCAAGCCAAGAACGCAACTGTCGGCGGTGATAAAACGTCAAAAGATAATGCACAAGAAGATGATGAAATATAAATATCGCTGACCGTGTACCATAAAAGAATAAACAACAAAACTTCGCCACTTGTGAAGACTTGGAAAAGTTCCTGTGAAATCGTCGAAAGGAAGATTAATCTTTATTCCATCAACACCAACCCCCTTTCCCAACAGAAATTCAGAGGGTTGCACTGCCGGGCGGATACTCATCCCCTCTATTCTCATTGTATGATGGCACCGAAAACACTCGAGAACACGTTTCTCGATTCTTGGAGTCACTAGGATTGTATGGATATAATAGAGTGTTGCGACTCAAAAAATTCTCAAAATCTCTTACGGGAAAAGCCTACACTTGGTACAGCAACCTCGCTTCCAACAATATCTCTAGTTGGTCCCAGATGGTTGATGCCTTTTATAAAACATATTTCTTTATCTCTGAGGAAAATACTCTCTTGGACCTGGAAAGAATGTTCCAGAGAAACAACGAGCATCTCAACGAGTACGTGAAGAGGTTCAAAACACAAGCTCTCGACTGCTATAACCAGAATGTGACTGAAAAACAGTTGGTCGAGCTTTGATTTAATGGTATGATTCCTATTTATTGTTCCTTATTAGAAAATTTACGATTTCAAACCTTCTATGAGCTACACGAGGCCGCCAAGAGATCAACATGCTCCATCCTTGTTAGAAAAGATATGACCCTCCATAGAAGAAAATCATAGAGACACTTGTGGAAGCAGACATATGGTGAAAAAAGAACATTCTACCCAGCACTCCATAGGTGTAATCACTGGCGAAGGAGCCAAAAGAAAAGCAACAACTCAATCAACATCACAGGCTAAGCGTACTGCATCAGCTCCGACGGCAGTACCAACATCAATTCAAGGATAAGGCTCAGTCGAAGCTCCACGTCATTCGCAACGATACAAGACAGATCTAACAATCCCGGATTTCCCCTTTCTCATGGAAGGGGTCCTCGAGTTATTAGAACTATGGGTACAAAATGGAGATATCAAGTTACCACCCGTGCGACAACCACCTACTGAAGAGGATATATCAAATCCAAAATACTGTCACTTCCACAGGTTCGTCAACCATCCCACTAGCGAATGCAATGGCTTGAGACGCATATTCATAGAAAACGTCGACTCAGGAGAGCTATGCTTGGGGACTGAAGGTGTTCACAAAGATCCCCTACCTGTCATGAGTTTCACTCTTTCCGGAGATTCTGTCAACATAAATGTCCAATCCATGATGAAGCATGTATATGAACTTCTCTACCTAACAAAGGCACAACACAAAGATATTTTCACTGCTCTCAATCGCGTTGTATCAGGAAAGCGTTTACTCTTCGCCAAAAAAGCTAATGACTTCCCCAAAACCACTCCAGAAGACATAGTCATCAAACATAATGAGAAGCTTATCTTGGGACTTATCACCACTGCCTGCCTCAAGGACACCAAGCTCGTGAAAACACTAATTGATGCAGGCACTGATATCAATATCATCAGTATCAAGACTCTGAGAGCTACGAGAATTTCCAGGCATGAAGCCTTACATTCTCCAACAGCAATTAAGAATTCTGAAGGGAAGTCTAGGTGTGCTTATGGATATATCACTCTTGAAGTAAAAATGTGTGACACCCGAACACATACAAAGTTTCACGTTGTCAAAGAAGATCCGGATTACGACATGGTTCTAGGATGCTCTTGGATCCACAACAACAAGGAAGCAACAAGTGTATGCCCCTCGCCAGTATCAGTACCCCCAAGACTCTCAAACAAGCCGGCAAATCCTGAGGACGACCTATCAGACGAGTTTCGTCGCACAATGTAGCTGAACGTGAAGCAATTACCAGAAGAGGACGTAGCGTCATATGTACGAAGGTTTCATATACAAGTAAGTCACATTCAACCAACTTTTTTACAACCAGCAATCCCACATCCCATCAAAGCTTGGGACTTGACCCGGACATCAACCCTACTTTGACTCGGCAATGTGAATGAGAAGCTGATCATTTTTTAAAATTTCATCAAATGGGTATGGGTTTTCTCTACTGGGGATAAGAAAGCTAACAACCCAATCACTCAGAAGACATGTCATGAAGTTAAGGGGCCTGAACCCGATGCCTTCCATGTCGTAGATACAATCGAGAATATCACAGCCTCTCCTGAAGAAGAACCGTATCTCATCACCGAAACTATGATCGGCGGCTACTACAAACTTGTCAATACTGAAAAACCAGAAGGGGTGGTCATGCGTGGCAAGTGTCTTACAACTCATAATGCTTAAAAACATGCTACCACCATCTCACAATATTTACCTTTTTTATTCAATATTTGTAATTCTTCCAAAATGTTTGCAATACCTTGCATTCATATTTAGGATTTCAATTTATTAATCAAGTAAATCATTATTTCCTTTAATATATATATATCCTTGAAAACCATTCAAAAATCCCTACTTATGCAAAAATCCCAGAATAAAACCACAAAAAGTCATATATCTCAGAAATCCTATAAAACTAGAAAAATTCCTTGGAAATTTCAGCACCTTCAGAATGCGCCTTTTCCAACCTCCCAAAAATCTCAGTTGCAAGCTTCAACTCCAGAGACAGCCTCTCAACTTCATATTTATCCTTGGTCACTATCTCCAAGCTAGTCGTATCTCTATCTTGCAGATACTCCTCAGTAACTTTAAAATGACGACGAAGCCATGATATATTAAGCTTATCCCTTTCAGCCTCTTCCAAAGCATCCTTCCATTCTTGAATTACTATCTCAGATACTTCTCTACAAGGAAGATAAATCATCTCCTGCACAGTTGGAAGTAATAGAGACACATTATTCTCCAGAGTACGGTAGTTCTTGGGGTTACCTACGAAGAAATGACTGAATTTCTTCCATACTTTGGTATATAAATCAGCGTGGGAGGAAGGGACAGTCAAGACACCAATTTACACATGTTCAAGTCGATTCCTATCAAACCTGAAGTCAAAATGAACTCCAGCATTTGGATATTTAATCGGTACAGTCTTCATCATGTCAGCATTCTGGACGACGGTGTCACTCAGAGTGTTTCCTTCAACAATCACATGCGTAGGATCTTGCCTATGATTTCTAAGTGGAAAATATACATCACCAGCGTCATGTCTCATGGTAATTTCCAATCTTCCATCTAAAAGTTCATCTCGCTGATTTGGTGCATTCTTCCTGTAAAAAAAAGGGCATTGTAGAGATAATGAGCTAAAATAGCTTAAACACAAGGAATTGAAGCATAGATCATAAAGTTCATAAAATATGACCATTAACAACCTCAAAATTCATTAAAAAGTGTTTTGGGTCATGACATATGGTTTAGAAAGGATATGGGTCATCTTACGAAAATATCGTCAGAAACGTCTTTACATAACTCTCTAGAAGAACTTAAACTGACGATAATTGGTAAAGAATTTGGGGGTGATTTATATGCCAAATGATTCATATGTATGTCTATTACAACATGATAAAAGGTATCTACAATCGAAGAAGCGATCTAATAAGGGCAGACAAAACGGTCGACTACATGACAACTGAAAACCTACAGAATTCTGCTTGGAAAAGTTCTGGACGCTCGGTGTCAGGTATTTTACCCCTAACAACAGGACTCCAAATTCATAAATTCCTTTATATATACTCTTAGATAAAGAATGAGAGTCCAAACACCTTATTCAGACTTCGGACAAAGATTATACGGTCATTACGGTAAGAAGACCTGAATCTGAATATTTTTTTGACGACGAAAATCGCCCAAATTCTACATAAAACCATGCATGGTTCTACTCATTTAGGGGTTTAAGATCTATAATTATGTCATTATGATTCAAAAACAATGAAGGGGACTTACTTGGAGCTGTGACAAGTCATTAGAAGCAAAAGGCACCTCGAAATATGATTCACCGCCAAGTTCTTCATTCTCAACCCTGGATTCTTCGATTACTTCAGTTTGGGATAATTTTTCAAGTCCCCGGTCATCTTTATCTTCTTCCTCATAGATTCCAACCATAATGGTGCTTTTTATTGTCGATGTATTCATAACGCTAGTCATCTAAGCATAATGGTTATTCACAAGAATCAGAATTCATCAAATTCAGCAAGATACAAAATTGTTATTCAGAAATTTCTAAAGAAATCTTCACTCACAACATAAGCATCCAAAGCACCAGGAATGAATGGGACACAAAATTCAAAGGGTCGAACGCTCAAGTCACTCTGACGTATACTCCCAGGCTATACAAAGATGCTCATCATAGTAAAGTATAAATATATTTCATGTAAAAAAAAGACTGAGAGGAAATACAAGACACTTACCTTCTTCAAAGAACGGTCTCTAGTCCCGCGCATAATCACTCGTGGCCTTTTCGTCCCAAATTGAAGAGTAGCATTCGCTACGTCATCAGACACGAAGTTTCTGGGACCCACGACTACAAGAGGCGAAATTAAATACTTAATTACTGGATAAGAGATAGTAATTAAACAAAAGATGGTTTGAAGTACCTATGTCAAGTTGATGATCGAGTCACGTTTCAGTTCAGAGATAATCCTCAAGTTCGATTGAAGTGCTAACTCCTTTGCAGAAGGTTCACCGTGAACATCATAAGGACTAGTCAACATAAAGTTCTTGAAAAGAGTAAGTTGTGCTTTCCAGAAACTAGCATACTCATTAGTAATGCTTCCTTTTCTGCTGGTCTGGAGAAAAGGAATACTTCCACCAGCCATACTATGAGCACCCCTAGAACCCTGAAGCACATCTATGGAAGGCATCTCGGTACAATAATGATGAATGGATTGATCAAAACCCATATGTCGAGACGTCCTATCAATATGATAGCACTGGATGACATAATTATCAAAACAGACGGCGAGAACGAATCCTGGGATACAACTAATCATGAAAGTAGCTTCACCAACACTAGCAATATTACATTCATCGCTTGGGCCAGAGCGTAAGACAATATCGGACCTCTCAGCAAAAGTCCCCGATGGAATCACCTGAGGAAGCTTAGAACTCCAAGGTCTGAAATTCACTTTCTTCTCATTATCCATCAAACTCATAAGACTAACAGGGGAAGGTTTCTTCTTACTCTAACGAAGTATTCTAGCATACTTCATCCCTTCACTTGGAAAAGCAGGTCTAGTATTTTGTGCATACTCAGGAAAATATTCCCAAAGCAGGCTTGCATGAACATTACATGGATAAAATATTCTATCTTGGCATAACCATTGGAAATCTTCATGTCAAGAGTGAAAATATTTAAACGAGTATATAAGGTGCCAAAGAAAAAATTACCAAGAAGAAAAATCTTTCCATTAGCAAGCATAACAGCAAGTGGGACAAGTGGAGCTTTTATTTGACCTCCAGGAGAATCTTCAAATATGTCTCTATACATCCAAAGTACAAGGAACGCAACAATACAAAGAGGATGATCAACAGCAAGACCATCAAGCGCTACCATTCCTCCAATAGTTAACCCAAGCTGTATAATTCAAACTATTGCAAAGATGAGATTTCTACATCTCCTCCATCTTCCGGACAAGGCAAGTTCCATACTTCTTCTCCTGTTCAGACAATGCGGGAATACTACCAATGACTGGCAATTGCATCAAGACAACCACATCCTCCAAAGTGATTGTTAACTCACCCCAAGCACATGCCGCTGAGTGAGTTGGGTCGCACCAAAATGAGAAAAATGCAAGCATACCCTTCATATCATTGTTGATTTTCAAAGTCTCTGATACTCGCACGGCATGGAATATCTTTGCATTCTCCAAAACCAACTTCACATGAGGATTCTTTAACATAACTATGTACCATCATGCCCATTCAGACAAAGGGGTTTGGGATAACTTAAAGTCAACAAACGAAGGCATGTATTCTCTTCTCTGCAAACAACGTCGGACAATGCCCTGTGGATAAACACTTTGAGGATGAGAAACGTTATAGATACTCGAAATAAGAGTACCGACATAATTAGGAGGAACAACTTCTTTGACAACACTATCAAAGAACCTATCACGGATATTGGGTACGTCATCCATAGAAATAACATCAGAATTTTTGCTCCCATCGCGACTGGAACCAGTAGCAGTAATATCTTTGCAATTGTCAGACATCTACAACGGGTTCAAATAATATATACATCAACAATTGGATAACCGTTAACAAGGTTTGGCACTACTTTTTATATATATACACATCTAGCAATAATATGCGAATACATGCAAATATGTATATATAAATTAAAAAAAGAGTTGTTGTAAACCCTAACATACTTGATTGAGGGTCAACAACATTAAAATGAAGCCCATGAAGAATTTCTACAATCAGAGTCAACAATTGCGGAATTAGGGTTCGTTTGCAAAATATAGTCAAAAGGAGACAATTATCAAATCAGTGGCATATTAATGCAATTGATTAAGCAATGGTAATTGAAAGAAGTGATTTAGTACTTACCCTAAAAAGAGGGGGGGGAGCAAAAGGAAATACATATGTGAGTATTCACTCACGTGTAAAAAAAAAGTAATAATTCACGTGAGCATAAATTCAAGTAAAAAAAAATGTTACCTGGTCAGTGAAGGAAGCCGGCAAGGGATCGCCGGCGGTAACTGGACGGCGGTGGCGCTGACGGGAAGAAGAGTTGCTGCTGCAGATAAGAGAAAGAGAGGTTCAACGGTGATGGTGATTAGAATTAAAAAAAAGGGGTTTATCTCCCTTTTATAGTAATTGGTTTCCAAATTTAGGTCAAGCAATGATTTCCTATTTCTAACCATGCTCTTGTGATGCACACGAGTCGATTTTGGTCTCTCCACCATACAAAGTCATCCGCACCCCGCCAAATCATACTCTCCAGACGGTGCTACATAATCCTACAAGCATTACTACACCAACTATTGCTCCTTCATCGACTACTCGACATCATTGGAGCATCATCAAATCAGAGATTTCTTGATTTATTTTGCTTATAACAATAAAATAAAATTCACCATCTAGTGCTTACCAAGAAACACTACTGTTCCGCGCTAAGCAGTGGACTTAATGTTGATGGTGAGTTTTTGACAAGGGAGAAAATTGTAATACTTCTCTTGAAATGCTGCTTTTCGCCTAGCTGCGGAAGCATGAAATAAATATACGTTAATTTCTGACGAGCATCAGAATTATGAACATTAATGTTATCTTACATTCCTCAAGAAAGTTGAGAATGCATATTCAGCTCCTGGGTAAACTAGCCCTGTAGCTCTTTGGCATATATATATGCACCATAGAATTTAAGAGTTTTATTCAACAAAAAGCTCGTTATTTCATGCGCATCCATGCAAACTACTTGTATAAAACAGAACATATTGATTATACAAAATCGCAAATATTCAGAATAGATGCCACACCATATCTGAATAAAAAGCGCTAATTAAATGCATACCATCTAATTGCAGAGTCGCATCAAGCATAATTTCAAGATCACAAACTTCCACGGCTGAATCTCTTGAAGGTGTTATGTATGCACTGCACAAAAGTTAGGCATAAATGCCAACAATTAAATTTCACAAGACCGAGAAACCCCAAATAGGCCATAGTCATGGTCATGGCATTAGTCAATGACAATAAATAATAGTATATAGGCAATAGCCCTGGTAACAACATGTACAGGCTTTAGTAAGCCCTAAGTCATGCCTCCAACACAAGTGTGTCAAATAATAAAAGAGATAAAACAATAAAGCCACGAAAACTACCAAAACCGTGAAATCACGGATAAGTGATAGCCACATCTTGAGGTGGGGCACAGCAGCGTTGCTGCTGCGCCACGTTTTGTTCCTGCGTCATTCCTTCGCTCAATCTAGCACCATTCTTCGCTCAAGATAGTACTATTACTTAAGCCATTACTCCGATAAAGTTGGCATAAAGTCCACTACAAATATTATTTTACAACAAGACTCATGGCTTTGAAGCCATGACTCCACTAAATCCTACGAGATATCAAATCATATTACATGGGGTTTGGTATGGCGGTTACAGCAACATGGGCGTAGCAATACCCCATGACAAGGAAGTTATAAAGTAAGTGGTAAGTTGGAGCGGTTGAAGAGATAATGGATTAGTAGTCTAGAAGTTTCCAGAAACTTCCCAAGACAAACTGGACGGTTATTCCCATAACATCCACTTCTCAATCTCCCCACAACTTCTACTACTTTACAAGGAAAGTGTGTGGTACCAAAACATTATAAATAGGCTGCTTAGCCAATTTCAAAAGACGGCAAACAGAGAAGAGATAGAAAATTATTCTCAAGCTCTGTTATTTTTCCACTACAACACACAATTCCTTCAACTTTCTTTGCTTCCCTCCCCAAAATCAACCCATCTCCTCTCTTTGTAACCAAAGCAGAACGTATACATACATTCTACTTGTTTGGATTCGTTTTGTACGATTTTGATCCTCGAACCTAAAAAATACTTCAACAGTATATTGTTTTGCCTAGTAGTAATTTTTAGGTACAAACAATTAGAAATAAGAGAAGAGGCCTAAATTCGGTTGACTAGGATTTTGGCTATGATTTTATAGGTGACATTACATAGACCTATAGGTCAGAATTGTGAAGGTTTGAAGGGATGATCGAGTTTGGGGATAAGGGTAAGATTTATATGGTTAATAAACGGATGAATGTTAAGAGAATTGAAGAAAATGCGGACCATAACAATAAGTTGTATGTGAGTGGCCTCCCAAAAACATTTGAAGAACTTACTTGTAAAACCATCTGGGCCTGGGGCTCAATCCAAACCAATAGAGAAAATCGCATCTTTTATCTCTGTCGGAGTAACTTCTTGTGTGAGTGATGCACATTGTCTAAGAGTTAATATAGGATTGATTGTTGCAAATAAATTTTCATCTATGGTTGTGGGCATTGCTGAGTATTGCTTTGTGAAATGATCCAGAATGAGTTTTATGATATCTTCTTTATATGTGACCCAGTTGTTTTGTGCGTCTTGGAATTGCTTAATGTTATTGCATCCTCGATGGATGGTCGCCTTAGTGTGGAAGAAGGTGGTGTTATTGTCACCATATTGAAGCCATTGAATTTTAGATCTTTGGTGCCAGTAGTTTGTGTGGCATTTGAGGAGGGTAGTGTGGGCACTTCGAAGTTGTCGTTCTCTCAATAGCCAGTGTTCAAGTTCCGGTCCTTGTTGGTTGGCGAATTGATGTTGTACGAACTTGATTTGAGAAGTCGAATGTTTGATCATTGTAGGGAGATGGCCAAAATTTTGCTTATTCCATTCAGTGAGAGCTTGACTGGTGGTGATGAGTTTGAGTTGTAGGTCTAATGAAGGTTCTGAATCAGTGTGTTGAATCCAAGCTGTGTCCACCACTTGGTTGAGTTGCGTGTGAGATAACCAAAGATGCTCAAAGTTGTAATTTTTTGAGCTTTGCCATTCAATTGCTTTCGTTTGCAGTAGAAGTGGAGCATGATGAGAAGCAATTCTGGGGAGATAAGTGATTCATGCATTGGGGTTAACAGTGCGCCAATATTATGTGGCTAATGCTCTATCCAAACATTTCATCATATTGTCTTGGCCCAATTGGTTATTAGTCCAGGTGAAAGGATCACCACGAAATCCCATGTCTATGAGACCCATCTGGTCAATCATTGAGATGAAATATTGTGATTTGGCATAAGTTACCAGTCTCCCACTTTTTTTCTCTGACTGGTCCAGAATGTCATTGAAGTCGCCTAGTAAAATCCAAGGGGTAACTGGAGTGATGTTGTAAAAAATTATGGGAAAATCCTTCCAGAGGTCTTTTCGAGAATCTGGATGTGTGTGTTGGGGGGGGGGGGGGCATAGATGCTAGTACAAAACCAAGATTGTGCTGGCGGTGGTGGAATAATTTTTGTATGAATGTAGCTTTGGGAATGAAGTAAAATCTGCATAGTAACGTCATTGGTCGATATAAGGCTCAATCCTCCTCTTCTTCCTATCTTGGGGACAGTAAAAAAAATTTGATAATGAAATGAGTGATCCAAATTTCTCACTTGGTTCTTAGTGGCCAAGGTTTCAGAGAGAAAGATAAAAGAAGGTTTATGGATTGTGATAAGCCCTTTGAGGTGATGGATGGTAGTGGGCTGGTTAATACCTTGGCAATTCAAGGCTAGGATGTTCATTGTATGAAGGTTTCATTCTAGGATGTTCATTCCAGGCCAGAAAACTAGAGACCCTACATCCTAAGATGAAACTTGATTATCAAAACTTAAATAGATCAACACATATTAAAACAAGATAACCCAAACTATAAATATAAAAAAAAAAGGGAATTAAACTAAAAAAATTTAACAAATATACAGAAGAAGTATAACTCACCGAGAAAAAAACAGATATAACCTAATTCATCATTTGTAGCTACTCCAAACATACCTAAATTAAAAACGCCAACATAACTCGGTCTCGTCCGGCCATCAGGCCCGACACCTTAGAAAGGGACTACTCACGACTCATCTCTTTCCTATGTTTTTTTTGAAGCATATCTTTTTCCTATGTGAATGTATAATGTTGTTCTTTTCTTCATATTTTTTGTCTTTCGTTTTATTTTTCTTTGATGGCGATGGAATCTACGGACATTCAATGTTGATATGATTTGTCCTCAATTAACAAGCTCCCTACATTCAATGTTGATATGATTTGTCCTCAATTAACAAGCTCCCTATTTTATTTGGGTATTTGTTGTTTACTTGATGTACTTGTCCCTTAATTAATGGAGTCGTATTACCTCTTCCCATCTGATGTAGATTCCTATTCATACCAAAACCTTTCGATCTTTAACTCCACATTTCAAAAACCAAATTGTAAAGGGTCCCACATACTGTCTTGTAGGGCCAAGGGAAGCGGTAACTTTCCATTATTCTTCACGTCTTCAACTAGCACCTCAAACTAATTCCATGCTAATTAATTCAAGGTTGATATTCCTTTCCTGGTCACGTGTAAAAGAGGTTGAGCTATTTCCCCCCTCAACGCCAACTAGGTTGCCAATAATACTTGTCCTTGAAATGATCATTTTGCCCTTTTTAGATGATTTCTTGTTTTTCCTATAACTTCTTCATACGAAGTCCGAATGACTTCATCCTTTCGCCGTTGGATTTGTCTTTTGGTCCTCTACAAGATAATGACAAGAAATCCTGGATTTGGGCGAGTTATACCTGGAATTTGTCCCTCCTTCACTTGTAGAACTTCTTTTCTTGCACAATTAAGTGACGATTCTCTTCTTTTGGATGATCCCACCTAATAAAAGATAAATAAACAAAAATAAACGTAATATACAATAATTCACAGTAAATCTAGCAAATAATAGTATGAAATTGATATTGTAAATATGTAAAATATGCACTTATCACGTAATAAGGTTCTGATCAGATTTTTTGCTGAAAACGACTATAATAAAGTTGAAGCTCAAAGACCCTGGTTTGTTTGTGGCTATTTGATAGTTTTGAGAACGGTCCCTCCAATTGGTTGGCTATAAATTGTCAAACTACATTTTCAGATAAACTCATGTGTCTCATATTTTGTAATATCCCGAATGAATGCACATAATTTGAAGACATCAAGAAGCTTACTTTTAAGCTTGGAGAACTTGTTGAAGCTAAGGATCCGTATGGGAATCATCCGTTGAAGAAGAATGTTAAAATTTGTGTCAGAATTCATTTCCAAAAACCCCTTCCAGCGGGTATCCCTCTTGTCACTAGAGGAAGAATTAAACCCTTCCTCATTGAATGCAAATATTTTATGTTCCCAAGGTTTTTCTGTACTTCATGTCGAATCATTGATCATAAAGATACTAATTATTCAAAGATAAGGGCGAAAAAAAGGGTCCCACAAGGTGAAGGAAGTCACTCATCTAATGCCAAGTATTTTCTGCCAAGAGTTTCTCGATTTAAGCTCCACAACCATTTGTTATTTCTACTGAATCTGTCTCAGCTCCTGCTTCTGATAATCTCATAAGGATTAACTCTGATGTAGTCATGAATATTCAAGAGGAATCTTTGATCCAGGATACTATGAACAAAGGTAAAGCTGTTGCTACATCTCATAATCCAAAAGATACTGAAGATGATATTTTCAAGAGGAAAATTAATAAGGGTCCTTTACATACTAGATATGGTCCTTTAAAAATCTATGATGTGGGTATGGTTCAAGCCTGTCACTCATCTAATATTGCAAAAGATACTTCTGTAGATCAAATTCAGTTGAATCAACAAGTTGAATTTGTTATTGGTTCTATGCCGATTTGTCTTAATGCTACTGGATCGGTTAAATCGGGTCTTATTCGTACTTCAAGACGTTTTAAGAATTCCGATGTCTCGGCTAATTCATCTCAATTACCAATTATCAAGAGAAGAAGATGTGTCCCTGGCATCTGAACATGATGCCATTTCCAATCTTAAGCGCAAAATTAGTCTCAGAGCTGAGATTAGGAAGAGAAGCAGAGCCACTAAACCATCTTTGGTTAGCATTGTGGTTGTTCCACCAGAAAATCATGAGTCTTCTGAACCAGATTACAACAATTTATGTCCCCCCATTACCAAGTTGGGCAATCTCCCCTCCATGAACCAAAAAAAAAATCCTTCGATCAACACTCATACCCTGAACAACCCCTATGGTTGTTTCAATGAGCTTCCCAGTAATTCATATGCTAACAATGGTGTCTACAATTTTTCTCCTTAAAAGGCTACTAATCAGGACCTGAATGGTGCCCATAAATCTCTCTTGAGAGGTGATTCGGCTAGCACTTAGCTTAATGGTAGTTCTGACTCTACCAATCAGGTAAATTCTTCCATCTCTCTTGCCATTTCTGATTATGAGAATACTTAGAATAATTGGATGGATGAGATTTTGAAGTTTTTAGAGTTTGTGTATGTCAAGGATTGTTAGGTATGTAACGAATTCAAAATTACAGGTGATAAGAAGCTATAAAGGGATGCGCAAATACCACAAGACGTGACACCTCTATATCACCAGTTGTGCACATCACATGCTCGTGAAAAGTTCTGAAAGAAAGCCTCACCAACAGTTCATGACTAACAAATAACAAGATCTGAATTTGTTTGTGCCCACAACTTGGTTACTTGCAAGGGTTTGGAAATGAATAGTTTTCTTTTGGAACCTTGTTTAACCTTGAACTTATTATTGTGCTCACACCAACACCATGAGTAGCTAATTTTTTTTATTGATTAGTAAGGATTTGGTGTGTTTGAATGCGTGCACCAGTTCTTTTATCAAATCTGTTAGTGTTGCTCGTATGAGATCCATCTATTGGTGCTTCATGGAAGTTTGTTAAACTGAATTGCTTAAAATTACTACTTATTGGTGATGCATGTAGTTGATGATTAAAATGGATTGGCGAAGTTGTTGGTGTTCTATTCTTTCTTTCTTTGCTTGATTAATTATAACTTTTATATCCATTATTATTGGTGTTCTTGGATATGTTCTTGATGCTGATTGCAAAACATGCTCTTTGTAATCTTTTTTTTTGTAATGGCTATTGTTGTTGTGATTGTTGTTATTCTGTAATGTCTATTTTTGTGTGTTGATATAATCAAAAAAATATCAAGAATATCTCAATTTCAGAAATAATATTAATTGAGTATCTTTTAGACTTTTCGAAATTAATTTTCTTGTTTTCCAAACAAGCCTTGTTTATAATAATATTGTAAATTAAAGAGCTTGTATTCTTACAAAATCATTTCAGGACACACTTGAGTCATGTGGATAGTTAATTTAACAAAATAACGATTAAGTATGGTTTGTTTCTAACAATAGAACTATTAACTAGTTTAAAGTATTTTTTGGGATCATGAAGATCTAGTAGTATTGTTGGTGGGAAACTAAGAATCACACTTTAGTTTTCGTGTTTATTACTTAAACTTGAACTAATATCACATTTATCTTCTAGATAAGTTCTTGTTTATTCTATAGTCATTTTCCTCTAATATAAGGCCACTCAAGACTTTAAAGATTTGATTGATCACTATAGCATATTTGAGAAATTCCAAATATGTTGATAAATTATTGATTTGCCAGTGTATACGTACTTCGTTCTGTGAGACAAACCATTAGTGGAATCAAGTGTAGACTGTTACTATTGAAGATTAAGAAGATTTTAGACTTTGAAGACTTGAAGTTCTTTTATGTTTCTAATTTTGGCGTTATTATCTGCTTGACTTGATTGTCTGGGAAAAACAAGTAATTTAAGCTTGTGGATCGACGAGTTGTTTGTAATTTATCATAAACGTAAGTCTTGTAATCAATTGGATTACTTTTGTAATCGTAAATATAAATTGATCTTATCAAGGAGTTTCAGATATGATTTTATCTTGTTTATCTTGGTATCTTAGATCTAAACGGAGGATCTTTGACTCTAAACTAATCATATTATATCTTGATATTATAATAGGATTTGAATGGTTAGAAAAAATTGGATTTCTAGTTGTTTGTAAGACGTCTTAAAGGAAATAGGTTGCAGATGTCTTAGGTGATTCACGTGTGTACATAGGCTAGATTGGTTGTAGAAAAATGGATACTGAGAAACTAAGTAACTAGGTGACAAATGCATAAATTAGATATTCTTAGTATCAAATACATGTTTATATTTTCTATAAATAATTCTTGCATACTACCTTGTATTATGCTTGTTTTCAAGTTTACGTCTTTTATTAGGTGAATTATCCAAAAATGAGCTACAAAGTGTTAGAATGAGCAAGAAAGTGAAGCGATACATAGAAGAAGGACAAAATACCAAGTGGAACTCATCCAAATCCAGGATTTCTTCTCATCATCTTGAAGAGAACAAAAAAAACATGTAGCCAACAACGGAAGAATTAGGTCATTCTGACGTCGTATGAAGAAGTTATGGGCAAAACGAGAAGTTAAGCTTGTAGTTCATCGAGTTTTATCAAGAAAAGTGAACAATGTTCAGGAGAAAAATATACGGGAGGTGTAAGAATAAGTTATTTATTTAACGTTACTTACTTGAACTTTCAGCCACGGTTTCAGTCCAAAACCGTAGCAAATGCTGAAAAACCGTGGCCATTATTCTGTGGACGGGAATAATTGATGTTTGGGTATTTTGGATATGATGATCATTTCGCATGGGATTTTAGGCACGTGCACTTTTACAATCTAGGTACTATATAAGAGACTTCTCTAATTAGACCTAGACATATACCTAAACCTAGATCTTAGAACTTTTACACAACCAAGGAGAAATGAGAAACTATATTCCATATTCTAGAGTTTACCTCTTTAGGGGGAATCCATGATATTTTTTTCTTTCTTTCTTGTATTATGAGTAGCTAATTTTATACTGATGAAGGAAAAATTCAATGTTCTAAGCGTGAACCTTTATTAGTTTTACAAGGTTACATAGAGTTTAGTCATTGTCCCTTGTCTTCATTATATCTAAGGTTTATGACTGATTTATATATTGTTTGGGTGTGCAAATAAATTATTATATTAATCAATCTAATTCTAGTAAGCAATCCGTAATTGTCAAGAAGCAGAGAACGTTGAAAAAACATAATAATGACCAATCCAGGATATGTTCTCTCCAGATTGTATGGAATTGAAATATGAGGTTAACGCAAAAAGAATGAGGTCATTCCGAGTTCATATGGAGAAGTTATGAGCATAATAGTGAAACCAACTTGGATTTGGTTTCTGCTGAGCCTGTTTCGGGCCTGCGCGGGAAGAGAAAGAAAGGATGTGTTTTGGACGTGAAAATAAGGGTTTTGTTGGATTTTGAGGAGGTTAAATGTCCTAATTGGATAAGGATTAAAATAAGGTGAAAATATTGATGGTTATCAGGTTTCCTAGTTGGAAAGACATCAAGAGGAGGTTACAAAAGTCTATATAAAGGGGAGCCTAGATACAACTTTCACATATAATTTTCTCTACATCTTAAACCTAAAAACTTTCTTATTTAGAGAGAAACCATGATATTTCTTCTTATTTCTTATATTATGAGTAACTAGTTTTTATTGATTATGGATGAATTCAATATTATAAGCGTGAAGCTTTATAAGTTTTACAAATTTATTTGGAGTTTTAATCATTGTTGTTTGTTTTCACTACATCTAGGTTTATGATCGATTTCTAAATTGTTCAAGTGTACAATTGGATTAATCTATTGATCATTTTAATGCTAGTAGAAGTTAGAACACAAGTAGAGAACGTGAGACCTTGCAGAGGGATTCTGTGGAGCAATTGCGTGTGAAGACAACACCAGTAAGTGAACTGAGCGTACTGAGTTTAACTGATGGGATCAATCTAAATTCACAAATCCTAAAGCATTCGAAAAATTTACACCTTTAGAGTGTACTTCTTGGCGGCTTAGATGAATAGAATCCAGTGACTAAGCGTACCTGTTATCCGGTGATACAAGGAGTTTTGAGGATAACTAAGCGTACCTATCCTAGGTTGGTGATGAATGATTCTAACGAGAGGCAAAACGAGTATATTAAGTAAGTTAATGTTAGGTAACGACGAATGACTCCTTAATCATCATTTCTTTTTAATTATCTTTTTGATTGATCTCTTTAGTTAATTAATCCACCAATCCCCTTTTAGTATTTGCTTTTGTTCTTGTTTGCTAATATGAATAACATCTCAGTCAGACAAATCCTTATGGGAACGATCCTTACTACCGTTGTATTACCTGTTAATAATAATGGGAAATATCTTAAGTAATTTATTGCACTTACGGCACACATTATATTTTGGCACCGCTGCCGGGGAGCAGTTGCTTATCTATTTGTTATTTGTTTTGGCTTGTTTTATTAGTGTGGAATTTCTTCACTTTTTTCTTTAGTGTTTTTCAGATATTTAGGTTTCTATGGTGTTAACAACAAGCGGGAGGTATATTATGAAAACATGTTACAAGTATCACTTTTATTTTTATTTTTAGTATATTATTATTTTATTTTATTTTTTTGGGGAATATTCGTATTTCTCTTCGAAAATAACATGTACGGTACACAAGATCAAACATATAATAGTGGTAATAAATACGGTTTTCAATCTCAATCTTATGACAACTACCAACATACCATGGGTATAATCACAAACAATCCTTTGGTTATAATCAATATCCAACGGAATCTTATGGTTATTCTCATACATATCAACAACCTTACAACGGATATGTAAGTGAATAATCACGAGGATGGGAGGATACTTATACTTATAATCAGTTGTTTTCTAATAACGTGAACATGTCAGAGAGTTTTGAACTAGAAACTTATTATAGCGTATCCATACCTCATGTTGATCATATTTATGATCATTCATTCATTCAAAGGGAAGAGATGTGGTCTAGAGGCTCTATTGTGAGTAATGGTAGAAAACGTATTAATATCAGAAAACTCTCTAAATAATATGATCAACTGGAAAAAGCTGCAGCATCAGAAAAAACTCTCCAATAAATTAACAGAGTCATACAAATGGAATTCCAACGCCGCTGGGATATTGAATATTTTGAGGTTGACGAATATTCGGATGAGGAGAATACTGAAAATGTCTTGATTAAGAATAAAACCAAACCGATTGATAATATATAAGTGCCGACAGAGCTTCCTAACGAAGTGATAAATCACTCATCGGGTTTGCAATTTGAAGGTTTATCTGACTTTAATCTAAACTTTATATTATAATCACCCTACCTCACATAGAGTTGGATATATGTGCTTATAAGATTCTTAAGGATAACTTTGATGTTTTATCCACCACCATATGTGTTTGATTCTAGCATTGTGCAGGTTCACCGAAAGGAAACCATAAAAGTTACCTTGTTCTATATTCTCTATACACTTCCAAGTGTAGAAAAGATTAAGTGTGGGGGTAACTTCTATCAAATAACAATACTGAAATTTTTAACTTATGCTCACATTTGCGTGAAGTTTTTATTAGCCTCTCAAATCGTCATTTGGGTGGATCCTCAAATTTTCATATTGTTAGTGTACGGACGATAACCAAGAGGCCAGGCTGAGGACGTTAAACTAAGCGTTGAATGGGAGGCAACCCATTGGTTTTATATTTGTGTTTATTTTATTTTTAGCTTTTATAGTTTGCATATCATATTTGCACTCCAATGTTTAATTTCATAGAGTTCTAAATCTATAATGAAAAAAATTCGGACGAGAAACTTTCTCGTCAGAAGAATTCGGCATGTGACACCGTTCAATAAAACATCTCTAGAGAATTCGTTCGGATTCCGAATTGAGTGTTTGAACACAAATTTTGAAGGGGAAAGATTCATCTTTTTTTGAGAAAAAAGGAAATCTGAATTTGGAGTATGTTAGGTTGGAGAGATTGGACTGGAAAGTTGAGTTTCGGATTTTTCCAGAATTTATTTCGGATTGCTAGTCAGTCACTCCAGAAGCCATAGCTGTCAGACCGAGTATCAAAACACTGTTCCATTTTTACACGTTATAGAAAATACGTAATCGAACAACTTTTTTCAAGGATGTTTTGGTTCCACCTATTTGCCACCCATGCTTTTCATATTTGCCACCCATCTCAGAATTCCTAAAACAATTATACTTTTTAATTTTACTTTTTCCTATTTACCACTTATAAAAAAGTAAAATTTAATTTGATTATAACTTTGACCACTTTTATTTATCTTCTTCACTAATCTCCTTTTTCATTAAAAACCAATTAATAAACTATAAAACTCTGATTAGAATTTTGTTTAACCATTATAAAATATGATGATTGGGTGCATTGGCCATTGTTTTAAATTAGATCATTAATGTACTCCCCACCAAATTGGTGGATCAAACCTTACCGGCGATACTGGCTACTGGGGACTCATACCACCACTCGTAACAATCATTATAAGATTAGATGTAAGCTTTCATTCATATTTATACAAAATATACTTGAACAATTATATATATTCATGGGAGATACCATGAGAACATACATAACTGGTGTTTTCTTTTCCTATGTTGCACTTCCCGTATAGACCGATTTTTGAACAACCTGATAAAGAAATTAAACCTAAAAGTTATATTTTACTTTGCGGATGACTTCGAAGGCTTCGGTGTCATTTGATGAGTTTTAAATCTTCAACAACTACCGTATTTCCAGACTTGTTGTGCGCAGGAATGGATTACATGATTTATCAGTTCAATGTAGTTGGAATATGAGATAAAAGAGAAACCAAACAATCGTCAAACCAAACCAGCAGAATGTTGGTAAGGGATTTCTTATCACAGGTGTCAGATTGATTCAGTTATTTTGCTAAATTACTTTACTGCAAAGATGCAATCATAATCCGAAACTAAGTAGGAAACTATTGATGAAAACTTAGCATATGTTCAGTGTAAACAGTAAAAAAAATTAAAATAATTTTGAAGGATATCGGTGGGTGGAGATGGTGGCGGGTGGGAGAGAACGGGGGGGAGGGGGTTAGTGTTGGGTGTAAATAAAAAGTCAAAGAGTAGTATTTAGGATATATTTTAAAATATATGGGTGGTAAATAGGATAAATGGGGGTGGGAATTAAAAATGAATGGAAAATAGAAAAAGTGTGGGTGGAAAATAGGCGGAACCTTGCCTAATTCCTTACCAATATGTACAATTTTTGAGTTTAATATTGTGTTAGGTCATAAATCAGAAATTTCAGTTTTAAACATTGAGGACAATGTGAAGTTTATGTGTGGGGAATATTTAGCATGTAGAGTATTTAGTTTTTACTTTTGTAGGTGAATATTTCTTTCAAATTTTCGTATATATTTGCTTGAACCTCCAACTTTTAGAGATTTTAGAGTCACGTAGTATACTTTTTGGTAATTTACATACGGATTTCTTACCAAATAACTGCACTTAGAAGTCCTAGAGAACTTACATTCAGTATTCTTAGTCGTTGATAATCATGATGAACTTAACCATGCCGGTGGCAAATTAGATGCATACTACCTATTGAGTGAAGCACCAAACCTTTAATATCCGTTTAGAGTGTTTCATCAACGCTAACTCTGAGTAGAATGATGAGCTACTCAACCTAGCACCCCTTCAACACTTTTTGATCTCTTGAGTACTAATTCTTTCAATCATGAGGATGACATCAGAATTACGAACTAACCTCATCTTATAGTCTGAATTATAGGATGCACCACTCTTTCGAAGCAGTGACCATAGAAGCATATCATTATCATCAACAAATGGAGCTTATGAAGAAGTTGAAGACGTTTAAGGTTTACAAGCAACAAAGAAAATGCATAAATACATATTCAGGTGACAAGACAAAGAAAAGCAGAAAGACATAAGTTATTGAAGTTTATGTGACCAAGACAACACAAAAGTTGCGAAGAATCAAGTGCTAAAATATTTTTCCTACGCCAATGGAAAAAAACAGAAAAAAAATAGAATAGAAAAGAAATAAATAAATAAACAAGTGTATATATATATATATTCATCAAGACCGTGAAAAATAATAAATCAATAAAGAAGTTTCAAAAACGAAGCAATTGAAGAAAAAAGGAATACAAGTTGTAAAATTTCTACAAAGTTCGGGAGTTTATCATTAAGAGTTGAAGCAGAAGACGAAGTCACATAAGAAGTTGTTTCTATTGGAAGATGGAGAGCGGTGTTGAATGTAGATCGGATAAGAAGGTGGGTGAGCATTACTATCCTCGCATATGGTTGGTTTCCTGTATTTGAAATAATCGGAAATTGAAAATAAGTGTCATATTTCTGTGTGTAACAAAGTCTTTTATTTACTTATACACATGTACGACCAATTTCTATCATTTTATGAGTGACCAACCGGAGAGGTAGAAGTCAAGGGAAAATGCTTATTGGTTGCTCTTAAGGATGTGTTATATCGTATGGCATACATTTAACACATTACACTCTCTTTCTCGAAAATTAAGCGTATTTATGAAAGAAGAATAATGTTCTTTTGTACTTGTAACTTCTTATTATTAGGTGTAGAAACTTTATATCCCCATAGCTCTTTGGATGCTTGTGACTTTGAAGTGCATAGAAGTTGGAGTAGATTTTGTGGGGATACCTATTTGAAACCCTCACGAGACTATAAATCGTCCTCTAGGGACACCTAGGGGTTTAAAGGCTTGTTAGACATGCTAAATGTAACTGTGATTCCTCCGAAAGTGGGTTAGGTTAGTTTGGGTAGGTAGTTTGCTCGAGGACTATCAAATGGGTAAGTGTGGGGGAATTCGATAAATGCATAAATTATATATTCTTAGTATCAAATCCATATTTATATTTGCTATAATTCTTTCTTATTACCTTGTATTATATTTGTATTCTAGTTTATGTCTTTTATTTGGCGAATCATCCAAAAAGAAGCCACAAAGTGTTAAAATGAGCAAGAAATTGAAGTACTACAAAGGAAGCATGACCAAAGACCCAGTGGAACTCGTAAAAATCCAGGATTTCTTCTCATCATCTTGAAGAAAACAAAAAAATATGAAGCAAACGACAAAATAATGAGGTCATTTCGACATTGTATGAAGAAGTTATGAGCAAAATGAGCAGTTAAGATTGTCGGTTCCCCAGAATTGACAGTTAAATGAGTTTTATAAAAGAAAAGTGAATATTGTTCAGGAGACAAATGTACGGGAGGTGTAAGAATAAGTTATCTTTTTAACTTTTCTTACTCGAACTTTCAGCCACGGTTTCTGTCCAAAACCGTGGCCATTATTCTGTGGATGGGAATAATTGATGGTTGGGTATTTTGGCTATTTTGATGATTATTTCGTATGGGATTCGAGGCACGAGTACTTCTACAACCTGGGTACTATATAAGAGACTTATGTATTTAGACCTAGACTAATACCTAGACCTAGATCTTAAAACTTTTACACAACCAAAGATAGAAGAGACTATATTCCACATTCTAGGGTTTACCCTTTAGGGGGAAACCATGATATTTCTAATTCTTTGGTGTATTATGAGTAGCTAATTTCTATTGATTAAGGATGAATTTGATGTTTTAAGCGTGAAGCTTTATTAGTTATGTAAGTTTATTTGAAGTTTTGGTCATTGTCGATTGTCTTCATCATATCTAAGGTTTATGAATGATTTCTATATTATTTGGGGTGCAAATAGATTATTTTATTGATCAATCTAATGCTAGTAAATTTTGAGCGATCCGTAATTGGCAAGCATCTCCTACACAAGTAGAGAACGTGAGACCTTGCAAAGGGATTCTGTGGAGCAATCGCGTGTAAAGACAACACCAATAAGTAAACTGAGCTTACTGAGTTTAACTGCTGGGATCTATCTAAATTCACAAATCCTAAAGTGTTCAATTGAGTTACACCTTGAGAGCGTACTTCTTGGCGGCCCAGACGATAAAATCCGGTGACTAAGCGTATTGATAGACACATTTTTGTGTCTTATATAAGTCAAATTTCATATATTGTTAGTCCTTATTATTGTACTAACTTTATCTTTTTATGTTTTTATAGGTATTTTAGCAAAAAACTCAATTTTGAGAAGAAAATAAAAATTGATAAAGGCACATAACTTTTAGATTAGGGGCACCCCTTCTTCTTTATTCAAAATTAAAAATGGCGGAAAATTATTCCTTACGCGTGAAAGAGTTTCTGATTTATCTGAGAGCCAATTTTTATGGGATGCAAGTAGATTTCGATATATCAAAACAAAGAAACAACCAATACATGTTGATAGACATTTAAAATTATTATTCATGTCGTAAAACAAGCAGAAAGGTCTAGTTGCTTTTGTAAAAAGATTAATTATTAGATTTTGGATTAACATGAGTTTGGAGATCTGTGTTGGAAGTAATTTGGGTCCCTATCGATTAAGGAAGACTAAATAGGTTTCCCTAAACCTATATAAAGGAAACAGATTGAAAAAATTGAGAGAGGAGGTCGAGAGAATAAATCAGAAAAAAATCAGTTTCCCCTCGAGGAAAAGAAGAAGAAGAACATACCACAGGAGAGAATAGTCGTAGAAAACCGTCACTTTTTTATCTTCTTTGTTGCGCCATAAAACTATCATTAATGTGACAGTGTTCTTTTTTATTGTCCTTTTAGCAACATAGAACATACTGTTTGCAAAAGATATAAGCGTATCAATTTTCTGTGGTACTTTTCGTTTTCTTTTCTTCTTGTAAAACACCTTGAGCCATGAATAAAATTATTGAGAGAGTGTTATACATGAAGAACTAATTTTCACATTGAGGCAAAAGAAAAAGCTATCTACTACATGATTTACGGGTATTATTTCTTATTGATTTACTTTAATTTAATCTTATTATTAATTAATTAAATCATCGTCTTGTAGAGTTTCTAATTAATAACATGATTTTCTTAATTATTTGTTATTCAATTTGATTGGTTATACTTATATTAATTTATTTGATAATTTATGCTTAATGTTTAAAAATAATCTTTGTAAATAATATGATTGATTAGTGAGTTATGAATAAAAAGCCTTTGTTATGAATAGTAGTGAAATCCAAAGCCTCTGTTAACTTTAACATTGCTATCATCCTTGTTATTTTCTAAAAAAAAAAAATTGCTAGTTTAAAATTAGAGTTTAGGTCTAAATCAATTTTTCACAAGTCTCGTGGAACGACTATAATTTTTATCAAATTTTAAAAACGAACATGTACATGTCATCCGGTGAGACAAGGAGTTTTTGGGATAACTAAGCATACCTGTTATCCTACGGTTGGCGATAAATAATTCTAACGAGAGGAAAACGATTTTACTAAGTAAGTTAATGTTTGATAACGGTGAATGACTCCTTAATTATTCTTTCTTTCTTATTATCTTTTCTTTTTCTTTTTAGTTAATTAATCCACCAATCCCCTTTTAGTATTTGCTTTTATTCTTGTTTGCTAATATGAATAACATCTCAGTCAGACAACTCCTTGTGGGAACAATCCTTACTACCGTTGTATTACCTGTTAATAATAGTGGGAAATATCTTAAGTAATTTGTTGCATTCACGACACGCGTCACTAGGGGTAGTTTATGCGGTCTCAACTACACGAGGTTGCGATTAGGCATTGTGTAGCGGCTTAATTCTGAGAGTATTCAAAATTGGACTAGGTCCCGGGGCTTTTTCTTCCAATCATATTTCCTCGTTAACAAAATCCGATTGTTGATGGTGAGTTTTTGACAAGGGAGAAAACTGTAAAATTCCCTTTTGTAATGCTGCTTTTTTCCTAGCTGCAGAAGCATGATATAAATATACGTTAATTTCTGACGAGCATCAGAATTACAAACACTATTGATATCTTACATTCCGCAAGAGAATTGAGAATACATATTCAACACCTGGTTAAACTAGCCCTGTAGCTCTTTAGCATATATATGCACCAGAGAAATTTTAGAGCTTTGTGCAACAAAAACCTCGTTATTTCACGTGCATCCATGCAACTTACTTGTATAAAGCAGAATATTTTGATTATACGAAATCGCAAATATTCAGGATAAAGGAAATACCATATCTGAATAAAAACGCTAATTAGATGCATACCATCTAATTGCAGAGTCGCATCGAGCATAATTTCAAGATTGCAAACTTCCACGGCTGAATCTCTTGAAGGTGTTTTGTATGCACTGTAAAAAAGTTAGGCATAAATGCCAACAATTAAATCTCACAAGATTGAGAAATCCTAAATAAGCCATAGTCACGACCATGACATTAGTTAATATCAATAAAAAAATTACATATAACCTATAGCCCTGGAAACAATAAACACATGCTTTAGTAAGCCCTTGCCATGTCTCCGACACAAGTTTGTCAAATTAATGAAAGAGACAAAGTTAACCAAAAACAATGAAATCAGCCAAAGTCACGAAGCAACAAAGTCATGGAGAAGTACCGAAACCAAAGCAATGAAGGGGAGTGAGACGCGGCTGGCAGTAGCGCTAGCGCCTGCGCTGCTGCCGCGCCCTCCCCAGCTTCGTTCCTTGCTGCCCCCAGTTCCATTCCTTGTTGCTGCCACGCTCCGTGTCCGTGTTGCTGCTGCGCCAAGTTTTGCGATACCACCCATGCTCCATTGCTTCTCCAGCGCTGCTGCCATGCATTATTTGCTCAAGCTAGCACCCTTTTTCTCTCTCGCTCAAGCTAGCGCAATTATTTAAGCCAGATTTGACATAAAGTCCACTGGAGACATTATTTTACAATAAGATTCATGGCTTTGAAGCCATGACTCCACTAACTCCTACGAGACATCAAATCATATTATATGGAGGGATAAAACATGGGGTTTGGTCTAGCGTTTTACAGCAACATGGGCGTGGAAAACACCCCATGGCGAGGAAGTTATAGAGTAAGCGGTAAGTTGGAGCGGTTGAAGAGATAATGGATTAATAATCTGGAAGATTCCAGAAACTTCCCAGGATGAGGTGGACAGTTATTCCCAGAACCTCCACTTCTCCATCTCCCCACAACTACCACTACTTTATAAGTAAAGTGTGTGGTCTCAAATGTTATAAATAGGATGCTTAGCCAATTCTAAAAACAAAACAACAAGAACCAATAGAAAAGAATAATCCAGAGAATCGAGAAGAGATAGAAAATCATTCTTAAGCTCTGCTATTTTTCCATCACAACACACAATTCCTTCTTCCTTCCCCTAAAATCAACCCATATTCTTTCTTTATAACCGAAGCTTAAAAAATTCAGACATCCTACTTGTTTGGATTTGTTTTGTACGATTTTGATCCCTGGACCTAAACAAAGTACTTCTACATTATATTGTTTTTTCTAGGAGTAATTTTTAGGTACAAACAATTGGCGACCACAGCGGGAGATCAACCTCTCGGTCTAAAAATTCAATTCTTCAAAAAAATGGTGAATCTTAGATAAGGTTCAGTAACCAATCCAAACCCAAGTTCAAAAGCCGTTACTAATACTGGTAATTCCATTGGTGGAACCCCAGAAATCATTCCTCAAAACACCACTACTGAAAGCACCAAAACTCCTCTCCGTACCACAAGTGTCAAAGGAAAATAGCAGGCGTCACCAACCATAGCCGATTTAATGAAGCGATAAAAGACCTTGTTTGAAACTAAAATAGCCATGGCCACCACTCAGAAGGAAGTTCTTACCTTCCTTAAGGCTTTAAAGGAGCAGTTAACACCAGAGCAGCGTCGTCGTCAAACAGAGCAAGTCAAGAACGCAACTGCTGGCGGTGCTAAAATGTCAAAAGTTAATGCACAAGAGGATGATGAAATACATATCATCACTGACCTTACACCAGAAATGAGTCATAGAAAAGCTCCTGCAAAATCGTGGAAGGGAATATTCATTTTCATTCCATCAACACCAATCCCCTTATCCAACAGAGATTCAGAGGGTTGCACTATCGGGAGGATACTCATCCCCTTCATTCTCATTGTACGATGGCACCGGAAATGCTCGAGAACATGTTTCTATATTATTGAGATCACCAGGAGTGCATGAATATAATCAAGTGTTACAACTCAAAGAATTATCGAAATCTCTTACGGGAAGAGCCTACACTCGGTACAACAACCTTGCTCCCAACAGTATCTCTAGTTGGTCCCAGATGGTTGCTGCCTTTTATAAAAATTATTTCTTCGTCTCTGAGGAAATTACTCTTTCATACCTGGGAAGAATGTTCCAGAAAAACAACGAGCACCCCAACAAGTACGTGAAGAGGTACAAAACACAAGCTCTCGACTGCCATGACCATAATTTGACTGAACAACAATTGGTGGAGCTTTGCTAACGGTATGATTCATGTTTATAGTGCCTTATTAAAAATTTACAATTTCAAACCTTCTCTGAGCTACACGAGGCCGCCAAGAGATCAACAACAACTGCTCCAGCCTTGTTAGGAAGGACACGACCCGCCAGAGAAGAAAATCATGGAGACAGTCGTGGAAGTAGACGTCTGCTGAACAAACAATATTCTACCCAGCACTCCATAAATGTTATCACTGATGAAGGAGCCAAGAGAAAAGCAACACCTCAATCAGCATCACAGGCTAAGTTGACATAAAGTCCAGTTGAGACATTATTTACAACAAGACTCGTGGCTTTGAAGCCATGACTCCACTAACTCCTACGAGACATCAAATCATATTATATGGAGGGATAAAACATGGGGTTTGGTCTAGCGTTTTACAGCAACATGGGCGTGGAAAACACCCCATGGCGAGGAAGTTATAGAGTAAGTGGTAAGTTGGAGCGGTTGAAGAGATAATGGATTAATAATCTGGAAGATTCCAGAAACTTCCCAGGATGAGGTGGACAGTTATTCCCAGAACCTCCACTTCTCCATCTCCCCACAACTACCACTACTTTATAAGGAAAGTGTGTGGTCTCAAATGTTATAAATAGGCTGCTTAGCCAATTCCAAAAACAGTACAACAAGAACCAATAAAAAAGAATAAGCCAGAGAATCGAGAAGAGATAGAAAATCATTCTTAAGCTCTGCTATTTTTCCATCACAACACACAATTCCTTCAACTTCCTTTGCTTCCCTTCCCTAAAATCAACCCATATTCTTTCTTTATAACCGAAGCTTAACAAATTTAGACATCCTACTTGTTTGGATTTATTTTGTACGATTTTAATCCCTGAACCTAAACAAAGTACTTCTACAATACATTTTTTTTTCCTAGGAGTAATTTTTAGGTACAAACAGTGGTGTGTCTGTATTTTTACTTTATTTATGTATTATTGTAATTATTTATATAGATAAAGTAGTTGTACTTGTACAATGATCAAATAACTTAGATCGATCCATTAAATTATTTCTTAGTTTGAACAAATATTAAATCCAAGATAGCTTGTCTGGATAATTTTTAGTCGTTGTAAGATCGGTAAGATTATACAAGATTTGTCTGATATAGGTTATTGCAAAAAAAAATGTTGGTGCTTGGTACCCTTGTCTTTTCAGTTTTAGATAGAGATGTGGTATTTACAAGTAGTTTTTGGCAAGAATTTTTCAAAATAAAGGGTACTCAGCTGAGAATGAGTTCTTCATTTCATCTTCAAACTAATGGTCAAACATAAGTGATTAATAGGTGTTTAAAAACTTACTTGCGGTGTTTCACGGGGAACAAACCTAAAAGTTGGGTTATTTGGTTGTTATGGGTATAATATTGGTATAAGTAGGGCTACACATCGGCCGGTCGACTCGGTTTTTACCCAAAACAAGCCACCGAGCCGACCATAGATCGGTTTCCAAAATTGAAACCGTAAGCGAGGCGACCAACCTTCGGTTCGGTACTGGTTTTTGCATCGGTTTATACCGATTCAAATACATAATTTTTTTTTTTTAGAAATAACTCATCTCATCTCATCTCCTTCTCAATTACATAGATTTGTCAATTACAACACCATTTTAAAATTACACTCAAATCACCAAATTATATAAATAATATTTCAATTACACCCCTGTTGGTGATCAATCAGTTGAAAAAGATATTGAAATCAAGTATTGGTGAATTCCTATCATGTTACTCATGCTACATATCCAAGACTTATTCCAAAAATACTCACTTCACTTCATTTCACTTCACATCTTCACAGAGAACCAATTCATAAGCAACAACCAAACCTAGTAAATCCAACCAAAATAACAAAATCAATTCACTCAATGTTAAACAAAAAAATCAAACAAAAAAATCAATAATCAATTCACTCAATGTTATGCAAAAAAATCAAGTCAACAACAAAATCAAAGATTCAAAATCAATAATAAGATGGTTTAGTTTTGTGTTTATTATGTTAATGAGATGGAGAAGAAACCACATGAAAAAACCAAAGCTTATGCAATAGGATGGCCTATATTGCTTCACTAAAATACAAAAACTTTCACAAAAAGATCCCTCTTTTACATCAACAGACAAAACAGATCAGTCCCTACCACTGAATTCAGGCAAGAATGGAGAACCAACCAGGAACAAGATTTCGAACGTCGTGTTTTTTCTTTCTTAGGTCTTGTCGATCTATGACTCTTAACCCCCAAAATCATATGTGTAAAGATATGGTAATAGTTTTCAGATTTAGTTCTCAAAAATTGCTAACTAGTTTAAGAAATAACATTTGTTGTGAGTGTTGTTATTGCAGGTGCAGTTAAAATTTGAAAAGGAAGAAGAAGAAGAACTTAAGAAAGAATAAAATTGTAATTATGGTGGACCTGATGGAGTGTTGATGGCTGTAATGGTGACTGGAGGTGGTTAGTCTGGTGATAATGAGGGAGAGGAAAAGAACTTGGTTGCTGCGGTAGCTGAAGAGAAAAAAAAAACAGAAAAGAAACGATTTAAGGTTTCTAGGTTTTCTGTTATATAGATAATGATGGATGGATATGATCCAATTAGATGGACAATTGATAGTGATCGGCTTTTTCGGCTTGGTTAGGTCGGCTTTCATGTTGAAGCCGTTGGCTGAGCTGAGGATCAACGGTTCTGATGTTTTTAAATTGTTGACCGAATCATTGATTTCGGTACGGCTCGGCTCATTCCCGGTTTACCCGGTTTTCTGCCGGTTTCCTCAGTCTGGCCGGTTTCCTGTGCATCCCTAGGTATACTACCATACTTTGAATTAACACCACTCTATTTGAGGCTTTATATGGAATTCCACCACCTGTGTCGGCAAATATATCCTGGGAAAAGCAAAGACATCAGAACTATATGAACTTATATGAGGCGCAGTCAGGTCTTGAGTATGTTAAAGGAACATCTTCAAGTAATACAAAATAATATAAAGAAACAAGATAACATAAAAAACTGAAATGTTAAGTTTCAACTTAGAGATTTTGTTTAATTGTAGTTGCAACTATAAGCAATCGTCGGTTGTTAGGAGAATGAATAAAAAAATATCTCCAAGGTATCATACTTTGTAAGGTGTTAGAGCACATTGGACCAGTATAGCTTATACGTTGGAATTGCCGAAAGAGGCGAGGTTCATCTAGAAATTCATGTATCATTTCTTAATAAGGCTTTTTTCCGAACACTATTGTGGATGATACATTACCAAGTTTCGAAGAAGATGAAGACACTACATCCAGGACGAATATGATTTTAAGAATAAGGGAATAATAAGGGATGTTTGTTTTAGTGACAATGTTGCATAAAGACTTTAACCTGTTATTCTTTAGGTATTTCAAATAAGATTAGGTTTTATGTATTAGGAATTCAAATTATATTAGGTATTCAACTAGTGATTTATGTTTACTTTGAAGCTTGAGAGGTTTTTTACCTCGTTAGAGTTTTTCCTCCTTAAGAATCTAGTAAGTTTAGGAATCAAATTTACAATTCTATTAGGATTAGTCTTTAACTAAGTCTATATAAATAGACTACTTATCTATGTAGTTTTGGAGAGAAAAGTTTTAGAAAATTGTTACGTTTTCTTTTATTTATCTATTTTCTACTACTTGTTGGCCTTAGGTAAGAACTATCATCTCTGTCATTGAGTATAACTAATGCTTCAAGCTTTACTAACACCTTGTCTTTATTAACACAATTGGCTTCAAGGTGAGAAGAAATTTACAGTTAAGCGTGCTCAACTTGGATACAATCCAGGTATAAGGGACCTCCGAGGAAGCTATTGGTGAATGAGTGCAAAGAAGCTCGTTGAAAATCCCATATTGATATTGATGATCGCGGTGGCTAAGTGGGGACATTATCGATAAGATTCGGGTACTTACAACTTGGATTCAGAAAATATCACCATAATAATGGTCCGAACTCGATCTGAATAGTTTTTTTTTTCAATTTAATGTTCAGATTAGTTGGTTTTCCTGAAATAGTTTGTATTTTCATTCATAATGTGTTTTTCTTTTTTCTTTTGTATTTTTTTACGTTAAAAGCTTAAAAATTATGTTGATGTTCCGTTTTGTTTTTACAATTTCAACAATAATAAGTTGATTATAAAAATCTATACCTATTTTATAAAAATTACCCTAAATCTGAAAAATGTATTATAGAATTATAAAAATACAGGCATACAAGGTTTACATTTAGTTATTCAAAATGATTATATTTTAAACTCGCATGGTCTCCCATATCAAACTATATCCTCATAAATATGGGTCATCCATATCGGAGAATTTTGGTAAAATCGCTCGTGGTCGTAAAAAGTAACAATATATATCACTAGATATATCAATTTTGTCATTTTATGTAACGAGAGACAAAATTTTTAACATGTGAGATAGTGGAACCAATTGTTAAATACTTAATCAATCAAATAAGAATATCAATATAACACTTTTTAAATGAATGTGTACACACCAATTTTCACCCAACACATGTGTCACAACTTAGTGCGCTCCTTGTATTTACATGGTTCCACAAGGGTTAATGGTTGATTTATCTAATAATTCTTAATCAATTGTGGGAAACCTTAGGAGAAATCTTTCTCTTGATTTGAAGATGTGAACCCTGTGATCCATAAAATTCACAGCTTACATCAAACCATCATTCTAAAAGGGTTCTAAAAGGGTTCTATACGAGAATCTTAAGGATTTTTCCCTTAGGTTTTAAATGATACTGTTTATTATAGTTTTAGGGGATGGAAGAACTAATCACATGCCTACACATACACGATGGTTTAAAAATAATAACGTATTTATTTTAAGTGGCTGCTCAAATTTTTGGGGACTGTTATTCTTATCTATGATCTTGGGATAAGAGGTACCTAGGACCCGAGAAATAGTGCCTAAATTATTTTTTGTTTTATGCATTTTGTTTGTCCATACGAAAGGGATTGGAACCTTCCTGATCAGATGCGGGGAAAAGATCGTTTAAAATTTTGGGGAGAAAGTGGAGGTAAGAAATGGGCTCGACTTGA
This sequence comes from Papaver californicum, assembly GCA_023531435.1. Classification (NCBI taxonomy): domain Eukaryota; kingdom Viridiplantae; phylum Streptophyta; class Magnoliopsida; order Ranunculales; family Papaveraceae; genus Papaver; species Papaver californicum. Next base: position 582,855 of record JAJJMC010003557.1, read on the forward strand.
GTTTTATCCACCGCATTCGGGAAAACACAGTACGATCGTTATCGCATTACTTCTAGAGCTTTTTGTGATGATTTAGTTTCGCAATCAAATTTTACTTTTTTGGTTTTGACACGTTCTTTGACACCAGTCACACCACCCCCGGTTTAAGTACAACCCAAAACCTTACGAAATAAACCAAAACAAAGCAACCTACTTCCTATAGTAAACCTTACAGCTTCTATCCTCAGTTACTTAAGATAACTCTCATCTCACCGTCCAAACTGTCGGGGCAAATGACAACAAAATTTTCACTAGGGTGCTTACTGCTCACTAGCTAACAACTCAGCAGCCCTATTAGTCGCTCTATACACATGGGAATACCTAATAAACTCAAAATCTCTATGCAAGTGAAGTATCTTCTCCAAACGTGAAGCGTACTCCAAGGAGCAACCCCCTCACCAGAGAGCAATCAGTACACACATAGAATCTGTGCATATGTGCAATCTTCTACAATTCTTTAGCTTAGCCAACTTCAGACCTACTTCCACCCCCTGCAACTCATGAGCTTTAATATTAGCAGGAACAGATCCTCCACAAGCTGCAGCAATGGTATTGCCGTGATGATCCAATTATCTTAATTCCCGAAGCTGTAAGGACTCATTGTGAATTACTTTCAAACTCAAAATTGTTCTCCAGAAAATACAATATTATACAATAATGTAATTGAAAGCAGATATAGATTACAATTCCTCATCCCACCATGAACCCTCTCAAAAGGATCATCGGCTTACAACACTAATTTCTAAGGGCACTGATAGTAGCTATATGCAAGAACGTTTGAAACTGCCTTGAAGACAACACTAAAGCGAAGGGGTTTCAAACCAAGTTTAGGTTTTCTTTCACCAGGCTTGCATCTCAAAGTGAAATTCAGATAGGAAATTCTTGGCAAGACTCAGATGAGATGGCTAATAAGAGTTGTTTAAGCACACAAAGAGTTTCTTTGTTTTAGCAATAATGGTTTAAGTTTCTTGATTAAATTAGGATTCAATGTCATGTAATCTTCAAACGACTCCCGCAAATTTCTCAGCAACTTCAGGTGGTCCTCACTGGGATGAATATTAAGCAACTTTGTGAAGAGGTTCTTCCACAATTCAACGTTCCAATAACTGAACAGGATTAACATTTCAATAGCTTGAGTCCTTTCTACGTAAAGAATTCTGTCACTATCTCACTATTTCAAAAAAATCATATTTGCAAATTAAAGAATGGTACCGCTTAAAGGCTGATTTTGGTTGATAGAGGTAGCTCCCATCTTTGGAAACCTTCTTTTCGATGGCCATGTAAGATCCAAACAACATCAGATGCACGTTTACACAAAGACCATAAAGATCAACCTGATGGGCATAGAAGTGTTAATGTGATGTTAATCCATGAACCAACATTAATGCTAGAGATGAAGTGGCACTGCTAAGCATCTTGTCACTGGCGACTTACTGTAACATTTTACTGCCAATTAAGCACCTTGTCAAGGAGCCAGGAAGTGAGTGCAACATTGTTAAGGACCAACAAATCCAGATCTTTCATTACCCGTAAGACAGATATTTTAATGATTAAAGAATGAGGCCACTTGCCTGAAATGTCCATGGCCTACTCTCTTGCATCTCAACACAACGAAAGCCTGAGGTTCGGCAATCTCCCTTAAACTCTGTACCATCAGGGAAGAGGCGAAGGTCTATCCCCTTACCCCAATCTATAAGGCAAAGTCCCTGCTTCACAATAACGGTCTGTTCAGAATATAAGACATGCAATAAAGTGATATTGGATGCAACAAGAGATAACCTGGTCACGCCAAGAGCCAGTACGGCCACAAAAGCCTTCCTCCGTTAGATCATTCCTGTCGAGGAATCAAATGAGAATCTGAGATCTGAAGTATCAAGTGATAATAAATTGCAGGGTGCTATAAAGGAATATCGATATAGTTATTCTACACGACAAAGCTTTGCGCCAATTACATCACACACTATGGATGACTCATGTCACAGAAAACAACAAGGACAGATTAATTTTTTATAGGAGTCCCATCACATTTAGATGTGCTTATAATTGAAATACCCAACCTGGATACAACAACATAGGCTGCACACTATTATTTATCCAGCTTAAATTAAAAAGAAAAGGTTTTTGTAGTTTGTTTAGAGACATAAGAGCTTAAAAGTGAATCTCCAAGCAATTCAAACAAATAAAGGATTATGGGGTGGGGTGGGGTGGGGTGGGAGAGGAAAAATGTTAGTACATTTTGTGTCTATTATTTTCTTCTTTTGTTGTGTGTGTACATAGTTCAAAGGGGTGGACAATGATACTGTAAATAAAAAGTCTAATGCACCTATAAAAAATACTAATTGCTAAGAGAAGATGCTTACTGAGCATAGCGAATAAGCAGATTATCAGGCTTAAAATCACCATGAATTATGCCAACTTTGTGTAATATCTCCAGCATGTGAAGCATTTCTATGCAGTAATACATGCATAGCTCTTCTTCTAAAGTCTTGTTAAGCACTACATAAGAGTTAATCGCATCCTCCACGACGAATATGATTAAAGCTTATATGTTATTAATAACCGAAAAGAAAAAATGAAAATAAAGAAAATGGAATCTGAAAAAACACATACTTGAAGAGTTCCATGGGCTAAATAGTCGCAGACTAGTATGCTATAGTCGGAGTAGATATAAACTTTATGAGCAAATGCAAAGCTTGATCTCTGTAAACATAAGAAACTAATGATAAGAAACTTCAATTCCAATCTCCACAGGAACTGATAATGACAGCTCAAAAAGGACTTACTTCCTTGGAAATGCGCATATCAAGTGCCCGGTACATGTAGAATTCCCAAGGGAAAGCAGGCGTTTGTATCTGCAGAAATTTTGAGATAATGACGCTGCAAATTTCCAACACCCATAAGAAAGTAATATAGAGATAACAGTGACCTTTAGTGCAACAGTTTCATTGGGGTCACTATTCACACATGCTTTGAATACTTCAGCAAATCCACCCTGACCTGAGCAGCCTTTAATCAGGTACTTATCTCCACCTTCAAATAGCAATAAAACCCGTCGCGGTAAGGAAAAGCTGGATTCACAGAATAGTAAACTAGATCACCAATTGTGTTATTGATTGAATGTCATGAAGAACTATACCTATATCTACACTTTTATTCCTCGAATTCTTCAGCAACGACGACAACTTTTGTTTTGTAGAAATATTTCTTTTAAGCATACGGTATCCCTGAAACAAGAACCCAAATAGACAGCTACCAGTTAAGTAGAGTGCTTAAAACCAAATCCAACCAATACTATCAGTTAATAAACTCACCTTGTACTTCAACATCCGAGGATTGATCTCCTTCAGTAAGTTGCTAATGGTGGAAGATGCCCATGGATTAATGTATTTCATAGGAAGCTTAACAGGTTCGTAATTGTCGATCTACAAAGGAAAAGCAAAAGATCAGTCCTCATGCTCAACAGCTATAAGAATGGATCAACATATATTGCATGACCTCAAACTCATTCTAAACTATCACTCTGTACAGGCTAATCGCCATTTTTTGAGGAATTACAAGTGGTTCCTCAAAGAAAGACTCAGATTCTGTATATTTGATTTTGAAGCAACTCAACCGCTAACTACTCAGGCTATGCTATTATGTATCCCTTTGATACTTGGTTTTAGGTTATGCATAGAAACACCTGGACAATAACTTGAATATTTTCTGATCCAAGTCTAAGTGAAATGGTTGGCACTCTATCAAGCTGTTTTACTCTTTCAACCTCATAAATGATTCGAATGTACTACTACTTCAGCCCTCAAAAACTACTGGAGAAAAATAGTTGAGTAGAGATGGCAACCTCTGGATTTCCCGATGATTGTGTTTAAGAAATTCTACTTTAATAGTTCCATCAATATTTTTTAGCAGAATTGAGGTACGACCATGATTTTGGTGCAATCAATGTGCGCAAGATCCATAGAATTGTACAGAAGCCTAAACGACAATGATATGTGTCTAGAAACTGATAGAAGCAGAACACATGGTAGTGCCTCTCCAGTAGGGTGGTAAGGTCATTGGATAGTGATACCCTCAACCTGAGGTAGAAACTCGTTTTCATCCTAATATCCCCACCCAAAAACTAGTAAGCTAAAGCCCTAGCACAATTCTCTAATCTTTGCACACTGACGTAAATCACATGATTCATACCTTATTACCATTCACTACATCAGACCATCTCTGAATGAAGTCAAGGTGAACCTGCTTCAGTTCCTGGAGCGGCTCAGCATTCCTAGTATAACACACCAAACTAATGAAAGACGCAAACAAAACAAAACCTAATTTTCGCATATATACACAAATTTATTAGAATACGGAAAATTAAAAATAAAAACCTTGAAATGCCTAATCTATAAATACTATCAGCTTCGACTAATTTCCCTTTAACTTCAAGATAATTTGCATATGCTATGTAGAGCAAGGATTTTGAAAGGCAAATTTTATCCTCCTCCAATAATGTAAAAACATTTTCTAAATCTTGAACTGCATCGCCCTGTAACACAAAAGAAAAATCCCCAATTAACTTTGATATTAAAACAGCAAAATTGAATAAACTTCGATTAACATAGTTTGCCCTAAATTAGAAGTCCACTCCATACGTATATTAACCAGATCTTGAGGAATCTGATGTCGTTACGATACCGAAGATCGTCTTTGAATTTAACGGTGCAGTCTTCGGTAATTGTTTTAAGATTTGTTTCTGATTCAGGATTTAATTTTAGAATATCTAGTTCTTTTCTGACCAACCTGAAAGTAAATGACCAGCAAAATGTGAGACGCTAAAAAGAAATTTAAGAAGATAGTTTGAGATAGAGTCAGAAAGGGGTACCATAGCCATCGAAGTAGAGGATCTTTAAGAAAATTAGGGTTATTCGAAATTACCGCCATGATTGTTCCCTTTTTTCTCGGATTGACAAAGATTCTTCTTAAAAAGCGGGAAATGAGTTTTTAAACCGCTTTTGGCTCAATGCTTCTTTTTTTTTAAATGGGTTGACTGAGTTTACTAAAATACCCCAACTCCAGTGGGGTTGGCATATTAATCAATAAATCTAAAAAATAACTTGGTAAACGGGATATTGGGAGTTTGCCCATCGAGGTTCAGAGAAAGTCGATCGTCTATGTTTGAGATGATCAACTCACATTAAGCCGCTCGGCCCATGTTAGGCCGAGGCTTGGTGCTAGTTGTATCGAGCATCGACCTAGCATGGGTCGAGCGGCTCAATAAGATTCGACAACGGTCGAGTCTCAACGGCTCTCAATTCTCCCCTATAAATTCAAACATTTTCAACTCCAAAATCACACCTTCTCCACTCAAAAATTCTTCTACTTTCACTTCAATCTTAATATTTCCATCTTAAACTCTTCTTCTCAACTTTTGCTCAAAAAAAAAAAATCAGGAAAAAATGGAAAAAATTACAACCCAACTAGATTTTTATGGAGTCATAGTCGAAGATGCTATTAATAAGATATGTGATGGTTATAAGAAAATTGAGAATGAGAAAAAACAAAGAGGTCTTCAAGTTTTAGATGTTAACCAAGTCAAATATGCAATTGTTAGAAAAAAAAGAGTTCAAGGCAAGAAAATCGAAGGAAAAGAAAATTTGAAAGTTAACCGTACGACTATTCACAAATACCAGGGAAAATCTTCTCAAAAGCTCATCGAATGGAAGATCCGTCAAATGAAGATAAACAGGAGGCCCAAGATTATCAGAGATTTTTACTGAAGTGTTTATTTAATTTAAGTTTTTACTGTCCTAGTTTATATCTTACAAAAGAGTGTAATATATTAAATTAATGTAATGGAAATTGATGTTTTAAATAATTTTAATTAATTAATCTAATTTTAATTTTGGGTAAGTTAAGTTTGTTCATTTCTTTTGAAATCAAAGTATATTTAATTTAAAACTAGATGAACGACTAAGATCGAAATTATAAATTATATAGTCGTTGTCGTTACAAACTGAGACGATCGGCCTAGGTTGAGCAGACAACGACTAGTTCCATACAACGACTATAAAATAGTTTCATATATTCAAGCATTTTCACTTCCCAAATCATACCTTCTCAAACTTGTTTTCCAACTTCTTTTACATCCATATGGCTCAACCGTATATTAATCCGGCAGAGTTCACCATTGATAAAGATCTATCTCTATGTATAAACTTTGTTGCATGCTATCCGGCAGGAAAGAGGAACGACGGCAAAATGGTTTAGTGAGTATGAGTTACTGGAGCAGAATCTATGAGAACTTTTGCACTGACATCGGTGGTAACCCAAATAACCGTAATGTAGCTGGGTTGTTTTGTCGATATCAAACTATAAGAATACAAGTGGAAGAATTTATAGCTTTAGTTCGGGTTGTCAATCGATATCGATTAAGGGGTGAAACCAATGTTGAAGTTGTATTGCGAGCTCGAGAAGAACTGCGAAGATAGAAAAGAACAAGTTTTGCCTATGAAGCTCATTACGCAATCCTGAAGGATGTTTTTATTGTACGTATGATATGTTAAAATCTAGGCATGCTACTTCAGAAAAAACGTTGTTAGATTTTAATTGAATATGAAATAAAATTAGTAGTTTTTTTTCCTTTATGAAGTTCATTATACAATCTTGAAGGATTTTTTGATTGCACGTATGGGAGTTATGATTACATGCTATCTAATTCAATTACAAATATCATAAATAGTTTGGGTGGAATTATAGTCGTTGGATTTGTTTGATAAAGATTCGAAAATAGTCGAGGTATGCTAGTCGATTCATGTTACGTCGTTTATCCTATTCCTCACTGTCCAAAACCGAGTTTGCCCATCCACCTGGCTTGGCAGTTTGGAAAATTTGCCAATGGCACTGGAATTTCTCTTAGTGGCAGTTTAACTGCATGTTTACTTTCTCTAGGCCGTCGTTGACTCATGGTTCTCCATTTTCATCATGTTTTTTTCCTGGATCTGACTGAAATCATATGACTCATCTGGATCTGGCTTAATATGTTTGTTTTTTGAGTTAGATCTGACTTAAAAAATATACGAGTCAATGGTTTGGTCCCATGAGTCAGGGGAATTTTATTCCCTGACTCAAACGAGTCAGAATCAGAGATTAGGATTTGACGCAGGTAGCGAGTCAGATCTGACTCAAACAAAAAAATAAACAGTCTGACATTTGGTTCGTGCCGATTGAGGGGTGATAGACACATTTTAGTGTCTAAATTGCACCTTAATTTCTAGTAAGTTAGTATTCGATTTTGTGTCTATTACGTGTTTTTATGCTTTTGTAGGTACATTAGAAGAATAAATATTTGTGGAAAAATTGGCTCAAAAAGTGTTAAAGGCACCCCGGGAAAATGGATCAAGGCACCCACACTTTGGATTGGGGCACCCTTGGATCGGGTTGAGCTGGATCGGGTCAACCCAGCGAGTCGAATCGGCGAGTCAACCCAGCGATCCAGCGAGTCAACTCGGCCGAGTCGCTGGTTAACTCATCGGGAAGTCCTGTTGCAAACATGAAAAGGATTTGGTTGCGATTTTTGGGTTATTTTCGGCAATTAAAGATGACCCATTGCGATTAGAGTTGGAAGAAATCAAAAGACAGTGAAAAATCCCGTGAAATCAGCTCGGGAAACCCAATTGTGGCCGGAATCAGGACTCGGTTCCTGTTTGAGTTTGATTTGAAGATTGGAGTGATTTGAGAGAGTTCTATTAGGTTTAGAACTCTCTCTAGGGTTTGTTAAGCCTATAAATACCAAGAGATTCGAAGAAAAGGGGGAAAAAAAAACTAGAGAAGAAATCAGAGCAATTCCGGCCACTTCCGGTCGCCGCCGGTCACCTGCTGCTGGTCCGGCAGGCGTGTTCTTCATCAGCCACCATCGGAGAAGACGACTCAGCAACATTTATATCTGTTGCTGATTCAAACTGCTCCTGTTGCCTATTCTTTCAACCATTTATTGCTTAGAAACACTTCTGTAACGGCTGAACCCTGTTCTGTGACATTTATAAACGTATCTGTTCAGCTGTTGCACTATTATTTCACCTTGTAATCAACTTTTTGAGCAATGAAAAGATCTTTTGAGCAAGTTTTCTTCACCATGGGCTAAGTTTATTTACTGGGATGATGGATAAGGTAATTTTCTCAATTTTATGTGATTTAATTATTTTCTAATAATTATTTATAATTCTTTTGTTATTAGAATTGCATAGTTTTAAATAGTGAAAACGGTTTTCTTTCAACAGTTGTGCTTTTACTTGATGGATTATGCTTGGTTAATTAATTTTGATAGTCCATGCTTGTGATTTACCTCTGTTTGTTAGCATAACAAAACCAATTTTGGCAATTACTTGTGCTTCAATTAATTTAAAAAGAATTATCTGATTAATCACATAGGTTGTTAGAATTACCAGATTCCTGATTCCTGGTCCTTTTAAAATTATTCAAAAATTATCTTTAGGTTATTTAGTCTTTTTCTTACTCCTGGAATTTTCTAGAGTTAATTAGAATCATTATTTTCTAAAATCATTACCTTCACAAGTTCGAGAATCGAACCTTTATTTACCACTTTAAAAACTACATCAAGGGGTCGAGTCAGCAAAAAACAAACACGATGTTCCTCTAGGTCGACGTTAACTCATGGTTTTCCGTATCAAAGTATATATCTTGTCGGTCTTCAATGGTATAAATACAATGTGATGGTATGGATGATACAAATTGATACCGGCCAAAACTGGCTGATATAAATCAAATTTACGGATTTTTGTGTATTTAAGGTATTGTTGTCCTCTATTTTATAGTTTTTCATATGTTATATGTTTAAATACATTTTCTCTTCTTACCTCTATAAGAAGTTGTGAACATCCTTTTGATAACCTACCACCTTTTTGTATGAAAATCTTCTATGATTCTTCCTATGAAAAGGATACTAATAGTATGGGTATTGGCTTGTTCATAGATGATTTGGCAGGTACCTAAGAAGGTTGCAAAGCCATAGACGGTGTAGCAAGATCTCCAGAGGAAGCTGAAAGCCTTATGTTGATGGTGAATTTTTTACTTAGGCGAAAATCATTGTCTCATCTGCCCGGTAGTAGAAATACAAAGTTTATATATAATTTTTTTTGGTCCTGTATATAAGAAAGATAGGACATGTATTTCTATATATTTCATATTCCGTAAGAGAATTGAGAATACAGATACTACTAATAGCTACATACATATAGCCACTCTATAAATATATACATCTGATGTATTAGAGCTTCACCTAGGTGAACTTTTAATATTCTGCATATTTAACATATATATATATATACTGTATAATTCAGTACTAATCTCCGTATTGAATCTACATTGATTGGACAACTCCTAGATGGATTGACCATTAGTATAGAGCAACATTGTTTCGAATGCCACTGGTGCTGATTGCAACTCCTTCCCAGATGTTCTCTGACTATAGAAATTATACATTCAGGATAAGTATCAAGCTCCTAGATGGATATCCACTGGTGTAGAGCAACATTGAACTTGTCTCAAGTTGCAATAATCTCACGGTTGAACTCCTTGAACTTGTTCTATATGTGTGTGTATATATATATTTAAACTCCCTCCCATTGAGTAATATTGAATTAATACTATACTCACAATACCTCTCTATGAACTTATTCTGAACACAAGTTTTTCCAAGAAAGTCTTCAGTACTTGAAGCCTACATGTTGATCATATGTTCGTCCACTTGAATGAATTACTGAACTACTTTATAGCTATTCCAAGTATAGTTTTATGAAATTACTTTAATATCTTCTTAATTTAAGATCTGTTATATTTCTTTTGAATTTTGCAAGGCTTACAAGAATAGCTCGCTGATAAAATCGATCCTAAGAGTTAAGTTGGTCGTGCCAATTATTCAGTAAGCTCATCACACGGTAATCAACAAATAGCCAAGTCTGAAGCCATGGTAACCAAAGCTAAGGACATGTATGTATTACATCATAGCACTGGATCATCGCAACTCCATCCTTACTCCCCAAAGCTAGCGCATCACAACGCCAACCTTCGTATTTCATGGCCAGCGCCAAGCTATCCTATATGGCGTTGCGCAAATCCCAGTGCCAAGCTATCTTAACTACAACGTTGGGCTACTAAGGAAACTGACTTGGCTCCCTAAGTTGAACGTTTCGGGTGATACATATCTTCACTAAAGAAACAAACGAATCTAGATAATAAGGGATACAAATGGAACCTCATGTGTCTTCCTCAAAGGGATGTTCCCCACCTATTCAAATAATTTATTTTAAGACTGCATTTAACTAGTTTAACTACTTAGCACAACAAAATAGAGAATACATGAGGCCCAGGAAAGCAAGAGGAGTACACAAGAAGGCGAGTGATGCTTCAAACGCGGGTCCGTCTTGACTCTTGTAAGTGAGTGCGATGAATAAAGAAGGAAGGACGCGTAAGATATATGCGTAGTCCAATGTCTCAAAAATAATGAATGTAGGGTCGGGGTCATTAGTTCCACGGGTTAGTTGGGTAAAGAAAAAAAAATCTCTCACATGTAGGACATACTCTTCGAGTCTAACTCTAGCAAGTAAGTAAACTCTCTCCTTGTGCGAGAACGGGCTTAGTCAATTAGAACCGGGTTGCGCTGCTTGATGCTCCGATCGAAAAAACTTGTATGAATGGGTCCATGCTTGTTGACAGAAGCGTTAGAAAGGCCACTATGTCGAAGTTGACTAGTTGAAACGAGAAGTAGCCTTTGAATCTGATGGATTAATCTAATAATCATATGTAAGAATTTTATTGATTAATGCCGGTCCCTCTCTCTCAGAACTGAATTCTTCCTAACCCGTCATTTTTCACATGCCTTTATGCCTATTGTTTTAGAAGCAGTTCTTAGGATAAATTATGGTTCTTGGGTATCCAATCTCTTAATAGCTAAAGTAAAAAATTAGAGTGAAGGTGGAAGGTAGGCCTTTAACAGTCGAGTACCCCTAGGTTTCTTTGTCTTGCTTCTGGCAAAGTTTATAGCACTATGAAAAGCATGGGATTTGAGATTCGACCGAACATGAATTCTGCAGGTCTAAAACATACATGAATAGCCACATGTCCTACCCACCGGATGTGTGCTGGTCTAAAATATACATGACTAGCCACCTATCCTACCCACTGGATATGTATTGTTCTACAGACTCGGAGAACCATGCTTACATAGGAGCGATAGCGAAGCTTAAAGCCTATGAAAAAAGTGAACATCCCGTATAACATACTTTTACCCCTACTTTCTGTTCAAAGACCCCGGTTATAAGAGGAAGTTTGTGACTGTCGATCTATATCTCGTTACGACGAACATGGTTCCAGTAAGGTCACCTCTTAAAGAGGAAAGGTGCACATTTGACTGAATCAATTCCCTGAAAGGATCGCCACTCTATTAGATTCTCTATTCAACATCTTTTTATGTCATGGTTAGGACAAATGAGGAAGCTTATGATGAAAGACCTTGTTATCACTCTACGGGAGTAAACCTCTCTCTTATCTTTTGTCCCATGGAATATATGTTGTAAAAAAGAGAGAAAAGAAAACTAAGTAAGTTGGTCCCTCAGTTCTGTTTTCCTCTTTTTTATCTCATGTTATAAAAGCTTGGTCGAAAATCTATTTTATGGTATAAATGCTTATGACCTCCCCTTTGTGCCTTACGATAATGATGCCTCTGGTATTACGACCTTTACCACAATGACGCTGTCTAGAGATCAAATTATTTCGTTAATTGGATTTCACTTGACTGTTTACAGCCTCATTGTTTGTGCTCGGAGTAGAAATTTTATATAAATGTATCGTTGTGTTATTAAGTTTTTTTTTTTAAGATCTTTTCTTTCTAAGAGGTGGAATAGAATAACCCGGTTGAAGCGTAATGATTATACGTTTGTAATGTTGAAAATCATGTGCATGTCTCAACAACACAAAACGAGGGTTTCGTTCGTTATAGGACTTGACCAAACATCTCATAACACGAGCCGGAGCCTTCTTAGCTGCCTTAGCAGCCTTAGTTGCTACCTCAGCCTTAGTAATAATAGCAACCTTCGACACCTTCTTAGCCTCTGCCTTGGTAAAGTAGAGGTCTTTTTTACCAGAGTTACTTAAATCTTCTTGATTTTGCTTTGTGGGGTGATTAAGAACCTGTAGCTTTGTTTTCCCTTGGCTCTCCTCAAGTCTTTATGTATAGCCACCTATCTCGGCCAGTAGTCCTCTTACTTTAATATAAGGAACCACTTGCGGCCGAGTCTAGGGAGAGTATTCTTCCCCATACTACAAATGAAAGGGAAAATATAAAAACTACTATTAAAGCGGCTCAAGCAAGACTTACTATATCCATGTGAATTATGTCCCCTATCTCTATGAATATGAAGGAATTCGTCCATTATTGATCACTAATAATAGTTGAACCTATAGTGCAGAGTCAAAAAGGGATTATGACCAAACTGTACAATAGAGTTGTAATTCACTAGTTATTCCAGACGCTCTCCAAATCTGAAAAAACCCAGAGGTTTGTTTTCCTTCATAGGAAATATGCATAAAATTACAATCAAGGTAGATCACTACCTACCTTATATCTCTCCAAAAGAGGGTTTTTTACTTTTGGTTTCCTTATAATCTATTGCTTCTGCTGAGCAAAAAAAAAGAAAGTATTTCTCGTATTTTGTAGATGAGGCGGCACCCGGATTTGAACTGGGGTAAAAGGATTTGCAGTCCCCCCCCTTACCATTCAGTTGGACGAATGTTCAACGTTCTTCGAGAGCATGTTGATAATTTAGGTCCTGTAGATACTCCAACAACATCTCCTATTCCAGGCTCTGCACCCTTCACTTGCTGCACATGCTTGTAAGATTATTCATTAAGATTGTTGTGCAACTCAAGACAGATTGAAAAGTAGAATGAAAACACCTTTGGCTTCAAGGTGTGTCATTTGCAAAGAGGATAAAGAATCGTTGCATCACATTACTTGGAGTTGCCACTAGACTTGAAAATCTTAGGATGATTATCTACCGCCTCGTGCTCGCGCCACAACCATATTTTTTTGATAGGTTCTATGGAACGATGCTTGCTGCTTCATATGGGATAAAAGAATGATAGTTATGCCGGTCATTAGAAGAAAAAAAAGAGCCTGAGAAAGAGTCCTGGTGTATCATTTGTCGTAAAACTATGAACAGAAGATGAACTTGTAAAAACTATCTAAAAGCTAGCCTTCCAGAGATCCAAGACGAACTTGTAAAAACTATCTAACATCTAGCCTCTCAGAGATCCAAGTCTTATTGAATTGGCTTGCCTGCCAATTCTCTTTTGATCAACCCTTAGGAATAAGAGTAAGCATCCATCCGTTTATGGTACAACTAGTATTAAAAGTAGAAGGATCTATCACTTATGATAAAAAGTGTTTTCTAATTTTAGAAAAACTGGATATCAAACTTAGGTTCTGGTCAAAGCCTGGATAATAAAGTATAAATTACTTAAAAAATATTTATCAAACATTCAACTTCTTCTCCCCGTCATATGATCTTATGGTGATAATATGTAACACGGTTCATGCTGTGCATAGCAGCAGAGGTAACAAATAGATCAGAATGGTGTTTTCATTTAGATCCACAACTTTGTGAAAGTTTTAGTCGGACCACAACCACGTGTCTTGCCCTCGTGAAGATGATTCCCCCTTTATGTTTTTTAAAATTGAACGCGTCTATTCATGTGAGGGTATTTATCGTTACCGACCTTTTTGGGGGGCTGTTGTTATCTTGTAGCCAATCATTTTACTGGATTCTGGTTTGTCACTTGAATGTTACCCACACTTTATCTCCCGAGTCCGATTTCATACACATTGTCCGCGTAATATTTTAATCTTCATCATTAATTTAATTTAGAAAGTTATATAAATAGAGTCGAGATTCTAAAACTAGAAGATAATAAAATCATCATTTAACTAATCAACCAATCAAATAAACATGTCAAATATACATTCTTTTAAAAAATGTACACATAATTAGATCATAAAACCGTTTTTTCTTGCCCAGTTGTTCCAAGTTTCTGAAAAAAGGTTACAACTTTCATCAAGAGTTTTACTTGTTCAGAAACCAGCCTGGCAACCTCGGACAGTACTGATGCAGAAGAACAAGAATGTAGATATTGATATTCATACTTAGACATACATGCTTCGAAAAAGAAATACTTAGACATACCTACTTCGTTTTTGACTATTCAAACCCGAAAATATATTTACACCGCAAACTTGCAAGCATGGGAAAGATGGAACCAAAAAAGTAGTATACATTAAAAGAGAAAAGAAGAATACTCTAAACTCGACTTGTTCTATCGGCAAAACTGTAACCCACTCTATCTACGTATAGTATTGTGACTGCTATTCCAAACCGTCATAATTGCTCACAACATGTATCTTTTACAACATTTTATAGCTTCCAATTTAACTTAACTTTCCTTCGCTGAGCAAGCTGAATTTTTGAATCTTGATCAGTTTGAACACTACCTAACCTGAATTGTATGAATCTTGATCAGTTTGAACACTATCTAACCAAATAACAACTTGTTCTATTGTAGGTCGTCGGCGTGGATCCTAGTCTGTGCAGTTACATGCAATTTCTAGAACTTCTAAAAATTGTGTTTTCTGAGCTTTACACCAGATTAACCGATCGAAAATCTGTTTTTCTTTCTTTTCCAATTTCATTTGAAAAACCCATGATAACCAAATCTCTACATCCTCTTGCCTTGAAAACATCTACTGGTCTTCTACTAGTAAGAAGAACAAAAGAACAACTCCAAAACTGTGAGCATCGCCTTTGAAAGTAGCTGTCGAAGTCTGACTATATTCTGGAGGAATATACCCTAAAGTTCCAACAAGATCAGTTGAAACATGAGTATCATAAGGATGGACAAGCCTTGAGAGACCAAAATCTGTAAGATGAGCTTCAAAATTTTCATTCAAGAGAATATTGCTCGACTTTACGTCTCGATGAACTATATTTGGTTCACAACCTTTATGTAAGTAAGCCAATCCCCTACCGGCTCCTTGAGCTATTTTAAGCCGAGCTTCCCATTTCAGTGGTGACCCTTCATCAACCCTCTCATGAAGCCAATAATCCAAGTTTCCATTTTCCATGTAAGAATAAATCAATAATCCGTCATTCCCGAGCTGGCAATAACCTTGCAGAGGTACAAGATTTTTATGTTGCACTCTTGATAGGGCTTCAACTTTTGCCTGGAACTCACGTTCCATCTGTCCGCAGTCGCCTGAAAGTCTCTTGATTGCAACTTTTGTTCCATTTGGAAAATAGGCTTTGTGAACTAGACCAAATCCTCCACAGCCAACTATGTTCTCTTGATCAAAATTGTTCGTGGATTTTAACAGATCTCCGATGGTCAACTCCTTACAGTCTGCATTTTGAAAGAGAATAACCAATTTTGATGTCCAACTGCATTTGATAACCTGTGGGGCCTGTATAATTCATCTTCCACATTGTCAGTCAAATATGATGCGCCCTTTCTTGACATGTTAAGTGTTAG
Organism: Papaver californicum; assembly: GCA_023531435.1. NCBI lineage: Eukaryota > Viridiplantae > Streptophyta > Magnoliopsida > Ranunculales > Papaveraceae > Papaver > Papaver californicum. Next base: position 598,473 of record JAJJMC010003557.1, read on the forward strand.
AATTTAAAAGTGAGTTTATTGCTTATTTACAAAAAAAAAAAAAAATTGTTTTGTTACCAAAATTATCTTGATGGGACCAA
>JAJJMC010003557.1:603552-756530 GCA_023531435.1 Papaver californicum
TCTAAAGTGTACCTGGCAAATATCGAGTTAAGGGCAGTCTGTTGAACAGGCGACTCCTCTTATCTGTGTTTTGAGTGATTGTCTGAAAATGTGATATTTGCGCTAACGTAACATTTTCGAAGCTTCTGGTGTTTGGTTTGTTTCTTTGTTACAGGAATAATTTTTTTTTCCAACATTAAGTAAGACAACAACCAAGAGCAATGCAATCCCAACTCCTATACTGATTGTTACTCCGAGGATGGTGCTTCGATGTACGCTACTGTTTGAACTAGATGGGATACTAGGTTTCAAACCCATAGTTGCAGCTACCCCACAAGGAGGACCTTGTGCTCCGCACAATCCTGGGTTCCCCGTGAAACTTGAGTTGGAGAAACTAAGGAACAGCCCTCCAGATGGAATTATTCCACTTAAGTGACTGTTGGCAATGTTGAACCATACAGCCAGATTTCTGAATCCAGTCAGAAAATTAATCCTAATACAAGTGCCAACTCATAATCTCTAGTATTTGTTCACCATATATTCTGTTTAGGATTTGAGTAGATTTCTTTAGTATTTGTTTAGATTTGGATTTGTTTAGATTTCCTAAACTATGTAAACTACTCTTGCTATATAAGGGAGCTTTTGCTCACGGTTAATAATAAGAAAAACATTCAGAAGCATACAGAAGTTTTCAAACCACGTCTCAACTTGGTATCAGACGCCTCAAAAGATCCAAACCACGCAACAATAGCTGCAAACACAACAACAATGCTTCAAAACCTTCACATCAACCATATTATCAACATCAAACTCACGGAAACAAATCACCTACTATGGAAAACACAATTCAAACCCTTGTTAAAAGGCTATAACCTATCAGGTTATGTTGATGGAAGCTTTCAAAAACCCCCAAAACATCTACTAAATCAAACTGAGATTATCCTGAGTTTATCAAATATGAAGAACAAGACAACATTCTCATGGGTTGGCTCTTGTCATCTTTAACAGAAGCTGTATGACTGGTGTTGTTGGTCTCAACACATCTCAAGAAGTCTGGGAAGCACTTGAAGACCGATTTGCTCCAAATAACCAAGCTCATCAGATGCATCTAAAAAGAGAATTACATAATCTGCGTAAATGTAACCTGTCTATGCATGAGTATATTTCCAAAGAAAAAACCATGTTTAATTCTTTATCAGCATCTGGAGTCACAATCACAGAAGAAGATAAGAAACAATCAAACATGAATGGATTGAATTAGGCTTATGATGCAATAGTAACCTCCCTAAGTACTATTGACAATTTAAGCATGAAAACAATGCTTGCACATCTCCTGGCATATGATATGCGTCTGGAGCAAAAACTTTCTGTTCTACACTATCCCTTTGCTAATGTTGCGTCACATAGCAACCCACGAAACCAATCAAGGCCACCACAGAGAAGAAACTTCATTTCAAATCGTCGATCTCAGAACAACAACAATACTTTTGGGAGATATGAATCAACAGAAGGACAGTGTCAGATTTGTAAGAAGCCACGACACATTGCAAACAAGTGCTGGTTCAGATACAAAGAGGACCGTGCAAACCAACATCCCAACAAGCATGCATACATAACATTACCTGGAAGAAAATCGAATGAAAACTGGGTTACAGATACAGGTGCTACTCACCACATAACTGCAGACATGAATAATCTTCGTATTCAACATGAATATGATGGCACTGAATCTGTTCACATGGGTAATGGTAATGCTCTACCCATCTCAAACATTGGTAAAGGTTTCTTCACTCATAATAATAGAGAGTTTTACCTAAATAAGATACTTCATGTCCCTTCTATTAAAGTTAATTTATTGTCAGTATCAAAATTTAGTTATGACAATCATATGTGCTTTGTTTTTCATTCAACCCACTTTCTGGTAAAGGACCTGCACACCGGGAGAACTCTTCTGCAAGGCAAGAATAGGAATGGACTCTATGTGATGAACGATATTCACAACATCCAATAATCCACACCAACTACATATCTCTCTGCATCAGTTCCCATCTGGCACCAGCGTCTAGGACATCCAATGTTGCGCACAGTAAATCGAGTCATCAAGAATTACTCTCTACCTATCACCAATAAAGCATTTCAGTTTTGTGAGTCATGTCATATTAGCAAAAGTAGCAAACTTCCTTTTCGTGTCAGTAATACAATAATAGACGAACCTTTACGTCTAATAGTTTATGATCTCTGGGTCTCTCCAACTTTGTCTAGAAATGGCTATAAATATTATCTTTTTTTGATGGATGTATACTCTCATTATACATGGGTTTAGCCATTAGTAAAAAAATCTGATGTTTTACATGTTTTCGTCCAGTTCAAACTACAGATAGAAAACCAACTAAACAGAACTATAAAAGTCTTTCAATCCGACAATGGTGGAGAATACAAAAAGTTCACAAACTTCTTAAACATCACGGGTGTTATTCATCGATTTTCCTATCCATACACTTCATCATAAAATGGCTTAGCCGAACGTAGGATCAGACATGTTACTGAGTTAGGGCTAGCTCTTTTATTCCATGCGTCCATGCCAACTTCTTACTGGTCTGATGCTTTTACAACTGCTTGTTACCTAATCAACGGATGTCCAGCTACTCAAATTCAGATTAAAACACCGTCAGAACTACTGTTTCACAAGGCACCTGATTTCTCATTCCTAAAGGTATTTGGCTGTCTTTGTTTTCCAAGTCTCAGGTCATACAATTCTAACAAATTGCATCCAAGATCAATTCTGTGTGTCTTCATTGGCTATAGTGGGGCACATAAAGGCTACCTGTGCTTACACTTACCCACAAGAAGACTGTATATCTCCAGGCAAGTCAAGTTTGAAGAGAGTTCATTCCCTTTTGAAGCCAAACAGAAGGTTCAAACTGTGCAACCAATACCAGAGGTAAGTCCAACTACACACATTTACTTCTCCCTCTTTTAGAGAGTTAATGCCTATCCAGACACATAGTTCACAACAACAGTTCCGCAACATCTCCTCCACAGCTACAATACCGCTAACCCAGTCTTTCATGCTCGGACTAAGCATATTGAAATCGACTACCACTTTGTACGTGAAAGAGTTGCTGCAAAGGAACTTCAAGTAAGATTCATATCATCCAAGGATCAAGTAGCTAATATATTCACTAAGGACTACCATCTCAGAGGTTCCAATACTTAAGAAGCAAGTTGAACATTCGCCAGCTACCCTTCAACTTGAGGGGAAGTGTTGAACCATACAGCCAGATTTCTGAATCCAGTCAGAAAACTAATCCTAATACAAGTACCAACTCATAATCTCTAGGATTTGTTCACCGTATATTCTATTTAGGATTTGAGTATATTTCTTTAGTATTTGTTTATATTTGGATTTGTTTAGATTTCCTGAACTATGTAAAATACTCTTGCTATATAAGGGAGCTTTTGCTCACGACTAATAATAAGAAAAACATTCAGAAGCATACAGAAGTTTTCAAAACCACGTCTCAACTGGCAACAGTGAACTTCAACAGAAATGTAATCTTGTTAAACGATATAGGTATTGAACCTGACAAATCATTGCTCGATAGTTCCAAAATTTCCAAATGCTCCATGTCCGATATAGTTTCTGGGATGCTTCCTGTGATGTTATTCTTACTCAAGTCTAAAACATGAAGACCCTTCAACCTCCCAATCTCGGGCCATATTGTTCCATTAAGCATATTGTTGCACAACAATAAAAATGGAGGAAACCTTGGTTTGATTGTACTGCAGACCATGAGCACTCTGGTTACGCTTTACGAACAACGAAATCCCAACCGTCGCAGTAACTTCTGGGGCACAACTGATTGGGGAAACAATGCTCTTTAAGCTCCCAAACTTTTTGGGATTTCTCCAGTTAGAGAATTGTTGAAGATGTCCAAGTAAAACAGACACTCCATCTCACCAATCCATGGAGGGATATTACCACCCATACGATTCCACGACAAATCAAGAACTTGTAGCTTCTTGCATTTCAGTAACCACATCGGGATTTGACCATTAAGAGCACAGTTTCCAACTGCAAGGGTCCTCAGATTTTCAAAGGCGTCAACATTGTTCGGAATTTGTTCTCCATGGAAATTCCTGGTAAGGATAAGACTTGTGAGTTTTTTACATTGCTGGAGCACATTCAATGACTTTGACAAGTTTGCGAGGGTGTTGTTTGACAAGGAAAGAAAGTAAAGGGATGTCAAGTTGGAAAAGGTGTCAGGGACAGAACCATTCAATTCGTTCTTAGCAAGGCTTAGAGTTTTCAATTTGTGGCAACTAAATAAGATGGTGGGAAGGGATCCTATGAAACCGTTAGAGGCAAGATCAAGTGAAGTTAGATTGGCCATCCCACCAAAATCAAGATCAATAAACCCTGACATAGAATTGTTTCTAAGATCAATAACCTGAATTAATGAACACAGTGAAAGAGAAGTTGGTAATGGACCGAAGAAGATATTAGTGTGTGCAATCAATTCCTCTAGTCTATTGAGGTTTCCAAACACATCAGGAACAGAACCCGAGAATCGGTTTTCGGAAATGGTCAAAGTTTTAAGATTAAAAAGCTTACTTAGTTTCTTGCTCAACTGACCATAGAAATTATTATTGGAGATGGATAACTGCTCCATGGATGATATCCGGTACAGAGTATCCGGAAGATGCCCCGAGAGTGAATTGGAATCAAGAACTACAACTTGTTAAACCCTCTTCAAGTATTTGTCCTGAAAACTGATTCATCGATAAGTCGATAACTCGAATTTCACTTGAACCACCACATACTTTAGCATCAACCCGCCATTAAGCAGATTATTGCTTACATTAAAAACGGCCAGACTCGGAAAAGTATTGAGTGGAACCAAATCACCATTGAAAGATTACAAAATAAATTATCTGAGTGAATAGATATCATACCAACAATGACCCTAGAAATGGGTCCTGATAACTTATTGTGGCAAATTAGAAAGATCTAGTGGAACTTCACCTTCTAAAAGATTCAATGAAAGATCAAGAAACTTCAAGTGATGTAAATTACCTAATGAGCCTGAAATAATCCCTTTAAGACCTCTGTTTCGAAGAGTCAATTAATAACTGATATTTTTTTTATACTATCACAGATAACACCATCCCATTTGATAACAATGGAGGAATGCTAAAAGAAGCTCTCTCCAAACACAGAATAGAAACTGTAATTCTTATTAACAAACTAAACTGAATAACAGATGGTTTATATAAGAAGAGGTTAAATCGTAAGAGTGTGTGTGTGCACATGTGCATGCTACCATGTGACCAATGAAAATGAGACATGTACATGTACACCTCACACGTGTGACCTATAACAGAAAACAACCAATACATGTGCACCTCACATGTGTGGAAAGAACAAGACTAAACAGCTAAGTCTGTTGCTGGTGGTCTGGTTCAATACCCCCTCAAGCACAAGGGTGGTTGCACAACCTTGAGCTTGTCTCTGAGCATCTGAAACCTAGGACCATGAAATCCTTTAGTGAAAATATCATCCAGCTGATCCAGAGTGTGCACATAGGAAACCTCCAGATCCATGCTATGAACCAACTCTCTTACAAAATGATAATCCAAATGGACATGCTTCATTATTGAATGAAGAACAGGGTTGGAATCCAGATTAATTGAGTTTATGTTGTCACACCTTAATCTTGGTATCCCTGTAATGGAGAAGTGGAGATCCTTCAGCAGAAAACAGATTCAGACCACTTCAGCAGCTGTGTAAGCCAGTGTTATATATTCTGCATCTGTACTGGACCTGGCTACAGTGGTCTGTTTCTTGGAGGACCAAGATATGATATTTGAACCCAAGAAGATACAGTAACCTCCTGTGGACCTCCTATCATCAACATTACCATCCCAATCTGCATCTGCAAAACCCATGAGTGATGTTAGACCCTTGGAGAAACATAGGACAAAAGCAATAGTGCCCTTGATATATCTAAGAATTCTTTTAGCAACAACAAGATGACAGGTTCTTGGATTATGCATGAACTGACATAGCAGATTGACAGCATAAGAAATGTCAGGTCTTGTCCAAGTCAAGTATTGTAAGGCCCCTACCAAAGACCTATATTCAGTTGGGTTAGCCAGAAGATCTCCAGAATCTTTGCTAAGACTGGTAGAGGCTGCAATTGGAGTTTGACATGGCTTTGCTCCTTCCATTTGATGTTTCTGCAATAAATCAACTGCATATTTTGTCTGGCTGAGAAAGAGATAGGCAGAGTTTCTATTTACCTCCAGACCCAAGAAGTAATGCACAACACCCAAATCCTGGATTGGAAATTCCTTTTGTAAGTGAGAAATAACAGAAAGAAGATGAGCTGGTGAACTTCCAGTAAGCAGTATATCATCCACATAGACCAAGGCTATTGTAATCTGAGAACCTTGCTTATGAATAAAGAGAGAAATATCTACCTTAGAATGCACAAAGTTGAGAAGCAGCAGACTTGCACTCAACTTCTCAAACCATGCCCTTGGAGCTTGTTTGAGGCCATATATTGCCTTGTGCAGAAGACAAACATGAATAGGACAAGAGCTATCAATAAATCCAGGTGGTTGTGCCATGTAGACCTGCTCCTTTAAATCTCCATGGAGATATGCATTACTGACATCCAGCTGGTGAATTTTCCAGTCAAATTGAACTGCTAAAGTAAGAATCACTTTAATGGTAGTGGGTTTAGCAACAGGACTAAAGGTTTCTTCATAGTCCAGACCTGGCTTTTGATGAAAACCTTTAGCAACCAACCTTACTTTATGTCTGGCAACAGAACCATCTGGATTGTATTTGATCCTGAATACCCATTTACACCATACAATGTTTGCAATCCCAGTGGAATCCACTAAAGACCAAGTACCAACATCCATCAATGCTTTGTATTCAGTAACAGAAGCAGCTCTCCAGACTTCTTCCTTATTTGAAACACTAATACAGGTGGGAACATGTTGTACCATACCCAGAAGTACAACATCCAGAGGGTATGCTGTAGAGAAATGAGATTTTGGGGTTCAAATACCATTTTTACCTCTAGTAAGCATTTTATGAGCATTCTTAGTAACATCAGGAACAACAATGGTTGGCTGAGAAGTACCATCACATGGATTAAGTGTATGTGAGTGTGGAACAGAAGTGCATATATAAAGATCATCATGAGACTCAGGAGTGGGAGATGAGATTATCAAGTTGTATGAAAATGAATGTTCATTAAAGGAAACATGTCTGGATATGTAAATAGTTCCAGTGCTAGGGTCTAAACACTTGTAACCCTTATGCTGCAGATCGTAACCAATAAAAACACAGTGCTTACTTCTGTGTTCCAGCTTATTTTATGTGTAAGGCTTCAACCAAGGCAAGCAGACACAACCAAATACCTTTAAGGAGGCATAGTCAGGAGATTTGTGAAACAGTTTCTGATAAGGAGACATATAGTGTATTGATCTGGTAGGTAGTCTATTAATAAAGAAACTTGCAGTGTTTAGTGCATCTACCCAGAAGACACTAGGTAGACCAGATTGGGATAGAAAAGTTCTGGTTAATCCTAGAAGATGCTTGTGTTTAACTTCTGCCACACCATTTTGTTCTGGTGTGTGAGGACAAGACAAATCATGTGTAATACCCTTGGAAACACAAAAATATTTGAGAAAGGAATTCAAGAATTCCCCACCATTGTCTGTTCTAATTACAATAACAGAAGTGGACAAGAGATTCTCAATTCTATTCACAAAGGAAACAAAAGCAGTTTTAAATTCAGATTTGGATGATAGTGGAAGAATCCAACAGTACTTTGTGTATTCATCAACAATATTGGCAGAGTAAAAATAACCAGAAAAGGAAGCAACATGACATGGTCCCCAAAGATCAATGTGCAACAACTCCAGAGGTTGCTGAGCTACATAACTAGACAATTGAAAAGGTAGTTTTTGACTTCCGCATAATTTGCAGTCATTACAAAAGAAAAGCTTATTTAGTTTACTAGATATGTGTAACAAAGGGAACAGTTTTTGCATTGTTTGAAAAGAGGGATGGCCAAATCTTCTATGGAGGATGGCATTGTCACTTATTGTGGCTGTAAGAGCATGTGAAGCTTTACTGAATGAGATGGGATAAAGACCATGTCTATGTGGACCTTGGAAAAGAATTCTCCCAGAGGTCTGATCCTTCACAGAGAAACCAGCAGAACCAAGAGTTAAGGAGCAGTTATTATCAGAAGTAAACTTGTGTATGGATAACAAGTTATGGGAGGATTGAGGCACAATGAGCACATCATTAAGAGTAAAAGAATGATCATTAGCAAGTTTACTAGAGTTGCCTTTGTGATTAATTTTCATACCTTCTCCATTAGCAGCAAGAATTGTTTGTGAGCCATCATAAGGAGTAGTCTCTTGCAGAACCTTTGAATCTGGTGCAATATGATGTGTAGCACCACTGTCAGCAATCCACTCTTCATCATCAAAGATATCAGCAACAGAAAGCATGGCAGTGAGATTGTTTGGGGGTGATATGCCTTTATATGAGAAGTTCAATCTTTGTGTACATGTTGTTGCAATATGACCAGGAGTATTACAGATCTGACAAATTGGTTTGCCAGTACAGAAGTTACTTCTGCCAGAATAATTTCTTTGAAAAATGGATGGATTTTGATATCTTTGTCCATTGTAGCCTCTAGAGTAACTTCTTGAGTTTGAGTTGTAGTTTCTGAAAGAACCTTTGGTTGTGTTAGCTAAGAAGACTTTAGCATTGTGATCATCTTTGAGTTGTTTGGCTCTTTCCAGGATTACAGATTCCTCACTTTGTAAATTATTGTGCAACTCAATACAAGAAACATGAGGATTCATGTGCCTCATTGAGGTTGCAAATGGAATGTATTCATCATTTAAGGCTTTGAGAGTTATTACTACCAGTTCTTTATCAGATATTATTTCTCCAGCAGCAGCCAACTGATCAGATAGAAGTTTGATTTTATTTATTAAAGATTTAATCGATTTGTTACCTTGAGTGATTAATAAGAGTTTTGTGTATAGTTGTATGGAATGAGTTGATGAAGCTCTTCCAAATCTTTCTTGAATACTTTTCCACAGATCTGCAGAAGAAGTAGATCTTGAAAAATATGCTATGACAGAATCAGAGATTGTGGAGTTTATCCACATTGTTATTGTGGAATCCTCATCTAACCAGTCAATATAGAGAGGATTTTCAATTTCATTGGCTTGATTTCTTGGATTTGTGAATTATGAAGGACATTCATGGCTTTCATCCAGAAAATTTCTTGAGTTTGAATTTCTGAATAACAGGATTCATGAGGTTGCGCCAGGTAATGTAGTTGTCTTATTTGAGTTTAAGTTGAACAAAGTTAAGTTGATTAAGAGGAACATTAGAAAGTAAGTTTGAAGTGGGATTATCCATTGTTGAAGAAGAAGGAAAGATTTCTATCATGAACAGATCTGGAAAACAAAATTAGAAGAAGAAACACTAACAAAGAAATAAACTCTTTGTTATAAAATTTTCCAGGATCAGTGAAGAGTTAATCAAGAACTCTGCAGAGCTCTGATACCATGATAACAATGGAGGAATGCTAAAAGAAGCTCTCTCCAAACACAGAATAGAAACTGTAATTCTCATTAACAAACTAAACTGAATTACAGATGGTTTATATAAGAAGAGGTTAAACCGTAAGAGTGTGTGTGTGCACATGTGCATGCTAACCATGTGACCAATGACAATGAGACCTGGACATGTGCACCTCACACGTCTGACCTATAACAGAAAACAACCAATACATGTGCACCTCACATGTGTGGAAAGAACAAGACTAAACAGCTAAGTCTGTTGCTGGTGATCTTGTTCAATACCATTTACAACAAAGAGAATCATTCGACCAAGCTGAAATAATTGATCCATTAGTAAGATTACCTGCAAATTGCTTCAACGACTACAACTCGTTCGGATCATAACTGTGTGTTAGGGTTCCAAACTTTAAAGAAAATAAAGTAGCAATGAGAACCCATTTGATGAAAGTCATTGGAACAAATTCCAGCATCATTTCTTACTGAAACTAGAAGATACTCGAAAGCTCAAATGAAAATAACCCAAATTCCCATTAGTGAAGTGGAACAGTATTGGTAGTGTAGAGAAAGAGAGAAAGATGAAGAGGAATCTAAACACTTGCAAGTGAAACAAAGATGAAGATTTCTTACTATTTTGAGTAGGAAAAAAACAGATTTTTTTACCCAAAACCCACCAAATCCACTTGCTCAAAACTGTTCTTCAAAGTTCAAACATATTGAAGATATTCCCGAGAAAAAAAAAAACTCGAAACCATTAAAACCAACACCTCACTTCAAAGCTAAGTAAGAATCCTTTGGTGTCTACGCTACATCAAAAACTCTCCAGAATGAGAGTTGTTTTTTCCTAATTAATTTTGAGAAATAAAAATTAATGCCTCAGAATATTTTTTTTTCCTCTCTCTAATAAACGACAGAATCTAAACGAGTAGAAGGATTAAAAAAATCAAATTAGGAAGGACACATCTATCAAATGGGACTCTTGAATCTGCCAAATTTTTCGATAATACATTAAACACTTAATATTATTAAAGTGAGTATCTTAAGTCAAGACAGAAGGAGCTGAGCTGACCGAGGATGAATAATATTTTTTTTTTGGGTTTTCAGTTCATGGTTCAAACCAATGTAGTCCATATCGGATTTCGGTTCGTATCGGTCAAGAGCGATACACCGATACACCTTTGTACCTGAGAAATTTCGGTTTTAAATATCGACGAAATATCAGTCCACATATTTTATACCTATAATTATTATATCAAACTTTTTTTCATATTAGACCTATTAAGATATAAAACTAGTACTCATTTTTCTAAAATACCATAGAAAACATGAGTAACAATTGAAAACCCTAGAACAATGATAAGAATTTTTTTATTTTATTTTTTGATTTTTTTTTTAAATTGAAAACCAGCCGTACCGGTCCATATCGACCATTTCGGTCAACTCGTAACGGTCAATATCGGCCGATATTTTCAATCAAATACCGTTCTAATAATATCGGATATTTCGTATCGGATGAGATCCGATACTGATAAAACCGATGATATTTCGATCATACCGGCCGGTATGGACTATATTGGTTCAAACACATTTATCTCTCTCCGGAAAGTAATGGGGTGCGTGAAGTGAGTAATGGTAGGGTTTGAAAATTGTATTGTTTTTAGATAAGAGAGTGACAAAAGGTTGGTTATAGTGGTGGTGGAATCAGTGTCACCCACCAGTCAGTAATAATCACTAATAAGGAAGTCAAAAAGAATGCTGATTTGTTTGAATCTAATACTAGATGAGCTATTTTTGACCGGATTTACCCGGTTAAAAGTCAGCAGCTGTAGGCGGATGACACGGGCTTTTGCCGGCGAAGTTAATTGTATTATTCCGTGACTATGTGTAAAAGAGTCAACTACTCGAACTTGTCTACATGCGATTGTGTACACACCTACTCTTCGTAGCTTTAGTATTCTTTTGGATTCTTCTTCTACCCCAAATGTGCCTAATTACCTACTGGTCTAATCAATTTTATTAGGTTACCTTTGATTATTACACGCATAAAATGATTAGACAGAAGTAAAAAATTTTGATTACTTGAAATTGTACTTGACCGACTGCAAATGTGCATTACTATTTACTGCTGCTGGGTTACCAAACTCTATATAATTGGTGGTTGGTTTTTGCTGTTAGTGATAACTTCGTTTGAAATTTGCTAAACCTTGCTATCTTGCCAGATACTGTAGAAAAATATGTATATCAACCCTAATGCAGCAGCATCAGAAATTCCAAATTTGAAAATTACTTCCTCACAGCGTGGATGCACCAAATGTAGCTACATATGTGCTTCTATGGCTGTCAATGGGTACCCATTACCCGGAACCGGTTATTCGGGTCCGGGTTTTAAAATTGGATCCATTAGCATCTTAGGACCCGAAGGGTAATTATCTGATTGGATCCAAAATTTTAGCGGGTCCTAACAGGTATTATTCGGTAGGTACCCATGGATATCGGGTACCTGAATATTTTTTATTTATTTATTAATTTTACCCAAAATTCAATAACTTCGTCTAGTTTCGTTTGGATTTTTTTCATTTTTTATTTATTTTCTTAGAATTAATCTTTAATTAGAACATTATATAGATGTAACAATAACTTTATATGAAAAATTATTCGATTCAAGCTAATTTAAAGATTTTTTTTAAAAAATATAGTTGATTTTAAAAGACCCGTTAATTAGTGGACCCGACGGGTACCCGGGTTAACGGGTCCGAATCTGGATCTACAAATTTAGGAATCAGACTCGACTTTCATAAGTAGGATCCGGCTCCAATGGTGCCCGGGAAGACCCGGACCCATTGATAGCCCTATATGCTTCTAGACTATTATTATAAACATAATGGGCTTAGGCATGTGTTCTCATACGAATTTTGAAGGGCAAACCTGCATCAGGATACACGCGAATGGAAATCCCTAAGTCGGCATCTGCTAGGCTTGCTGCAGGGATGCGAATGTTAGTGGGAGGAAGGGAGGTAACATGGACGTTATCTTCATTCCCGTGGGTCCTTTTTCGTCTCTCTTCTCCCTCTGAAGGTCATGTTGTTACTCTAAAAAAAGAGAAAAATCAAAACTACATGTCAGATATGTGGGCAAAGTATATATATATATATATATATATATATGCCTAGGTCATAGATAATAAGATGAGAAATTATTGGAGCAGTGCTTTTATTAACTCTGTTAACCTTAACTGTTGAAGGACTTTGGGACTCCAAGTTTCGTCCACTCTGCAAAATAAATTCCGGGCAATCGTTAACATCAATGCAACAACATATGTACACATGTGTCATTGCTTCAAATCAAAGAATGACCGGAGCTTACCGAACTAAGTACCCAAGCCTTGTGTTTGATGAAAGAACCTTCTCGAGTAAAAGATGAGCTACTGTAATCAGATATGTTAAATTGTGATTAGGGGTGCACAAAGGTCGGTTCGGTTCGGTTCTTGGTGGAACCCTGTACCTATTCCTCCCCATGGTCGGTTCTCAAATTTTGTACCTGTACCCTTGGTTCGGTTCCGGTCATGTACTATGTACCCTCGGTTCGGTTCCGGTCATGTAACCTGTACCTTTTGTTTGTTTTTTTTTTTTAGTTGACAATTATTTTGGTTCCATCTAAAATTTAAATATAAATGTAAATTGTTGACCTAAAAGAGATAGAAAGTTTAAGTGTTGCTACCATTCCAATCTCATTATGAAATCTCAAGATGATATTTACATATCCACTACTACTGATGACACTATTACTGAACTATTCTAGTTAGAGTTAAGTTTCAACACCATTCTCTGGTCAGGTCCCCCAATGCCCACATGAAGCATTCTCAATAGCAACTATCTCGATCTAGCCATCCATATAAATCATCCTACATTAAGTCACAACCCTTAGTTAAGTGAAGATCTATGAAAACTTCACCACATATACGTTAGCCTGAGGCAGCTCAGTGAAGACTTCAAAAAAATATTAGTAAACGAGACAATAGATACATAAAACACCGTAAGAGCGCTCAACAACAAATGCTTATCAAAATTCCATTAAGTATGCCCCAAATGTTAGAGAATCTGTGGAATCTCTACTTATTATGTTTAGTCACCGAGTTATGATGCTTCTCTGTTTCAGCCATCCCAGGTCATTCTATCTAGGATTACTTAAGATTACCCATGTTCAACTACTCGACATTTGCTGCAGACTTTTTAGCCAAGTTTGTACGCAGGCGTTGTTGTGGCTACTAAGAGTAGGGGTGCACAAAGGTCGGTTCGGCTCGGTTCTTGGTAGAACCTTGTACCCGTACCTCCCTATGGTCGGTTCTCTACTCGTGTACCTGTATCCTGTACCCTCTACCTCGGTTCGGTTCTTGTACCTATACCCTCGGTTCCGGTCGGTTCTTATACATGTACCCTTTTTTTTTTTTTACTTGTAGATGTTAGTAAACCACTTGGAAAATATGATAACCTTCCAATGTCTGTTTTTTAGATCGCAAAACATGGAGCAAATGGCACTTCTTTGGAGAAGTAAGTTATCTGTATATGATACCAAATAGTTGAAGTGTATCTGTGTACAGTGTATGATAGCAAGTGGGCACTTCTTTGGAAATATGATAACCTTCCAATGTCAACAGTTCAAGTGTATATGTGTTACCGTGTATGATACCAAACAGTTAAGTTATCCAAACAAGAGTGTGGACGATGGCTGACTGGCTTTTACTGTGGACGGTTCATAAAAACAAGAGTTACAAGAGTGTAGAGCCTTAAATAACAACCAGTTTCCATAAGGATGCAGCACATGAAGTACCAGGGAGAAGATAAACACAGGAAAATAATCTCATAAGCATTTCTAGATGACTAATAAAGCAAAGAAAATAGGATAACATTCAAGCAAATAGATTAACAACATTGTCAATGTATAAGGATAAAAATACATACCATTTCCTATCCTTATCATTGTTATCAGTATCACTGTCAACCACTTGGATGCTTTGAACTCTTAAAATTCATCACTTCCTGCAACATCAAAAATAAGTCTATGAAATTGTAGTAAATAAATGGATAAGAACTTCTGATGTTCTACAAACCATGAATGTGGGACAAGACAGTGACAGGGCAAACTCAAAAATAAATGAGGTTTAAAAAGGAATTCAAGTCTCCACAGTAATGAGAAACGATATTACTGTAGATAATTGAATTAGAGAAAAGCAATGAACTAAGTAGAGTATAAATAAAGAGACATCAGAGAGGAAACAGAAGTGATCAGAAGTTAACTGCATTCAATTATCACCATACTAGTAACAGTGATGCTAATCTGCAAACGAAAAATGTATATTATTTGGGGTCAGCAAAGGCACAGGATAGCAAAGGGAAAAAGACGTTTGCATGCTGCTGATCATCTAAAGCCAAGTTAACTGCATTCTTGAAGTTGGTGGAAGGAAACCATCTTGTGACTATGCCGACACAAGTTATATTTGGCTATGGTCTAAATACAAATATGCAATCCAAGTAGGCTTTAATAATGGATAAGATGTGCTAGCTAATTATGAAAAATCAATTGGAAAAGCGTTTTTTTTTCTTCTCTTAGTCTTCTATTCTGAAAACTCACAATCCTACTCAGAGCACGAAACAAATAATCAACTTCAAAGGAGTGAGTGCAGCAATTCACATGAATACAGTTTTTCGAAAGCCTAATGAGAAACACTCAGAAAACACCATCACATTCATACCTCAAAATTTGTACAAGAAAAAGAAAATGAAACCTTGTTTAACAACATAGTTTACATACAGCTAAGAACCCACCAAATGAGATTACAATGATTTGACCCGATGATTTGAAATAAAAAAAATTCACACATTTTCTGCTTCCTTTCATCACCGAGTACTTATCAAAGTTATCAAAGTTCTAATGATGAACATAAGTAATCATCAAATGAAAACGTAAAAAATTTGATTGAAATTATATTGACAAACCTGGATTAATACCAACTTCCTGAATTGATAAACCTGGATTGAACTAGTAAGCTTCTTCTTTTCTTGAAGAATCACCAACTACCTGCATATGCAAACACAAAATTAAACTAATTAATCACTCTCAAAGTTTTCTCTCCTCATGAGAAATAATTCAAACAGAATGCAACTCTGTTTGCCCAATCTCTCAGACAAAAAAAGACCTTGTTTTTCTTCTACTTATCAATCTTGCAGAATTATCATGCCTTCATCAGGGATTTAGACATCAGGGATGCTTTAGATGAGATTGAGAGAGGGGTTTTTCTTGATACGATTTGTTTTCCTGAGATGATGAGATTGAGAGAGGGGATTTGAAATCGATGATGTTTGAAATCGATTGATGAAGAACAAAAGAACTTCTTCTTCTTTCACGAACGAAATGAAACAAATCGAGTGAGTAACCTAACCTAACTTAGAAAATTAACGGATGAGATTAAAACTACCTAAAATGATCAACGATTATTATACCTCGGTACAATCGGTCCGGTACAGGTCGGTTCCGGGGTAGTACATGTACCTTGTACCCGGTTGTACTCGGTTCCCATTTTTTGTACTTGTACCCTGTACCCTTGATTCGGTCCTTTTGGGGTACGTTTCCGTCGGTTCCGGTCTGGTCCTTCGGTTCCTGTGCATCCTTAACTAAGAGATACAAGAGATATTCATCTCTTCAATGGTTTGAATATTGTACTATATAAACATCTATCGGAAATATCAATAATTAAGGATCACCTATTGGAGTAGAATCTGATTCAGGGTACAAGGTACATGTACAGATCGGTTCTGGGGTAGTACCTATACCTTGTACCCGGTTGTACTCGGTTCCAATTTTTTTTACCTGTACCCTGTACCCTGTACCCTCGGTTTGGTTTTTTAGGGTACGGTTCCGTCGGTTCCGGTCCGGTTCTTCGGTTCCGGTCGGTTTGCAACCCTAATTGTGATACGACTTGAGTGAAGTTTTCGTCGTTGAAAAAGATTAGGTCAGGGAGATGAAGACAATGAAGACAATATGCGCGTCTATACATATATATACGGAGACAAAACCCTAATTATTTATTTTAATAATTGGAGATTCAACAAAAACTTATCCCGAAGAATATGGATCGGAGACTGATATAATCAAATTTTCCAGATGGACTTCAACCCTAAGTATGATGTCAACCACGACCGTACTCTCATATCTTGGATGAATTTATCTTATGAATTTATTAGTACTCGATCATTGCTAGCTTGATTCATATATATTATCATCTCCTCATTATCTTTTTGTATTTTCATGTTTTTAACCTAAAACGTTAATTCAACAAGTTAGAGTGCTCCAAACATAAAAATTCAAGCACAAACTATAAAATCCAGAGCATAAGTGAGTTAATAGTTTAAAATATCCATATTAAAGCTTTCATGGTGAAAATATATGGTTTCAAGACAAGATGGGACATTTTCCACGGGTATAAAACCCAGTTTGATGTGCACTGCGCTATGAAGAATCGTATGTTGAAACCAATTGGTAGGGATTTTTGGGGTAAATTTTATACCAAAATGTCCACCTATATGTCTACTAAAACATACTTAAAGGGCATGTAATCGGATAAACGAGCTAAGAGATATGGCTCGACCATCAAATTATATCATGGCTAAAAACTATTAGAATTTCTCTAGATTTTTTTTCTGAAATTTAACTTTCAGGTTGTTTTAGCCCCCCGAAACAAGCTCAAAATCCCCAAAAATAATAATCCTAAATCGAAGATAATTTTTTCTCTGGCGATCAAAAATTAGGGTCAACCATCAAAAACGGACGTCGTATGAAGATTCTATAGCATTTTTGCTAAAGTGCAGTATGCCTGAAATTTACTGATGGATTTAATTAAAAGTTGTCATAAATTTATTCATAATACTACTCATTCGGAGATTCAAGAATCATGAGAGTGTTAATAGGAGTTCATAACAAGGAAGACGTTTATTTAAAGAATGTTTGGCTCAAGGCCATCTCAAGTCTACAGGTTCTTGCCTCTAAGAATAATAATGCATATGAATTGCGGAATAAAGTTTTCACTAAGAGAACCGTACTGGTCGGATCAATCAGAGTCATGTGAGTCGAACCCCAAGTTTTCCTCATCTTCGCCTTCTTCAGAGTTGTCTACGTCTGTGTCGCGCCCTTTCATGTCGTCTTCTCCTTCGATATCCTCGTTTTCGTCCGAGCCTTCAAGGTCGTCCTCCGGGTCGAGGGAGCTCATTGTCATGTCAATATAATTATCTTCGTCATGTTCGTCTTTCATATCATCTCGGGCTAGTCATTCTGATGCTATATTAGGAGGGTACGACTTCGGTTTACGCCCAACAAGTTCCCAGTCAGGGATGAGCTCGTCTGCGTTAGAATCCGAATATATGTCATCACCATGGGTATTCTGTATCTCTTGTTCTATATTTAAAATTATTGCCTCTGTACGAAGACGCTACTTTTAATGAATAGTAAAATTTGAGAATTGATAACTATACAACTAAAATAAAAGACACAAATTGTTTATGCCAAAATTCCCGTTGACATTAACAACCAATGATTTAATGACAATACAGTAAACATAAGGATTCTAACTTACAATTTGATTCATAGAATCCCTTTTAAAACCAATGATTTGATAAATATTTTAACAATCAATTCATTTACATATCATAAATCTGATCAAATTACAGTTACAAATCCATCATCTTTAAAAATCAAGAAAATGAATCATGAAGGTCCAATCTCTCAATTCTAATCTTACACAGTATATACATACCTAATGATCTTTTTTCCTCTGTTTTGATAAATCTTCCTTAGCCTTTCTTCACTTCAATTTTCCGACCCCTTCTCTATTGAATGCTCTCTACTATTTATAGATTTATTAGTGGGTCCCTCTTGTCCCGATACCCTCTTTCGTTCTCCTTATTATCTTTGGATCGGGATGATTATACGATTGACAAGTCATGGCTTTTGCTTTTTGGTCCGTTACCTTGTATGATTAACACGTGTTCTTCGTTTCTTGAGAATCAGCTTTGTCCCGATCATATGTGTCAGACGTATAATTCAAAGTAATTATCGTCTTACTTTTCCGCTCCTCTTTCATCATTACTCCTACTTTCCCGTTCAACGTTCATTATTATTCTTACTTTTCCGTTCCACATTCATCATTACTTCTACTTTCCCGTTCCACGTTCATTATTATTCTTACTTTCCCGCTCCACATCCATCATTACTTCTACTTTCCCGTTCCATAAGCATTTAATGCTATCTGTTTCGATCAGTGTGATATTACTTTCCCGATCTTACGTGTCGATCATGCAGAGATTTACTCAGTCTTTCACATCTGTCCTTTTTCGATCCTTCGATTTGGCTTTGATTGTGTGCTTCTCATTCTTCTTAGTTTCATTGTCTCTTTTGTTAATCGTTTTACACGTATCGTCCTTCTTTTATTTCCTAACAACTTGCCCCCTTCTTCTTCTTTTTCGAAAACTTTTAACGGTCGATCCAAGGTTTTGAAAAAAGTGGAAGAACAATTATTACCTTCTGTTTTATCATTACTTCTTTTCACACGTTACGCGAACTTTTCGCAAGCAGTAACTTATATTATCACGTTTGTGTCAGTTACCCTTTTTTCGAGGAAATCAAATCTTTGCCTTAATTAATGCCTTTTCAAATTGTGACGGTTTCTATTCTTCGCTTTAAATACGATGCGGTCTTTTCCACTTTTGTTTCTACCTCTTAAAGTTGCTGCTCTTTATCTTCCTTGAATTTTTTAAATACTTTCGTTCTCCCAACTGTTCAGGAGGTTTTTGCATCAATCACATTTATTCTACCTTTGATTAAGTAATTGTTTATCTTCTTTCTCCAGGTATGTTTGAGGATTTTTACCTTTTGTATCCTACTTTAATATTTAATCATGATTAGCTTTTAACAGATATGATTGAACTGATTCCTACACATATTGATCCTTTGAAATTTCCTTTTCAGATAAAACGATATGTCTTCCAGAAATCCCAATGCTGCTAGTGATCACCAAGAGTCTGGAAGATCTTCAAGAGTTCCTTCTTCTAGGTATGATGTGTCTCGACCTGCTCGTAATCCAGCTCCTGAAGCTTCTATAGCCGCTAATCCGGCCCCTAGAAATAAGCGGTCTCAAGCGACTTACAGTTACTGATCGATGAATATTGAAACTTTTAAGAGAAGACATGATCTTGAAGATTTTAAAGTCTCGTTCTTTGACAGAAATACTGATGTATTAACTTTAGGTGCGATGCAAAGCTTTAACTATTCTTCCAATAGTTTACTGATTTCTGCTGGTGCTTTGGAGGCCGGGCTTCGTATCCCTTTGTATGAAGAAGAAAATCCTTTTCAATATGAAGTCCTTGCTACTCGTGGTGATTCTCCTCATGGACTTGCTCGATCTGTTACTCAATATAATGGAAATTGGTGGCGTATCCTTGATGAGTGTAGTCTCCGAAGAGAAGGGCGGACTAACCTTACTTGCTACGTTCCAGATTTTACAGGACGTAGCAGTTATACCGTTGAAAATTGTCACACTACATATGGAGATTGTATTACCAAGAAGAATTACGTGAAATGGAGCGTTAGCCCCGTTCGCAAATGTCTTTCGGGATTTCCCTTATTATATGAAGTCGACGATCCCGAAATCAAATATGTTCCACACACCAAACTTCATTTTCCCACAAAAGAAAGAATTCGCCAGGATCATGACTATAAGTGGTATCGTACTCCAATTGTAATTGAAGGTCCTTGGATTTACGGTAACATCTTCAAAGATGCAATTCAAGGACTTCGTAATCGTTTCCCAAGCTATTGTCCTTGGCGGTTAAATTTTGAGGACTATAAGTTTGATCATAAGGTTCGTATTATCTTTTATTTTAATATTGTCCCGAACTACCATTGAATTTTTTCTTACGGGATAAATGTTTGTGTTTCAGGTTGTACCCGATTCTGAACTTCACAACGATGTTCCTCCTCCTCCTCCTCTCCCAAGTCTTGGTATTCAAATCGTTGAAGGTAGGCAAAGAGTTGAGGAAGAAGTTGTTGAAGGTAAGGAAAAACGAAAATTAGTTTTCCCTGAAGAAAAGAAGAAGAAAAAGTTGAGAAGACCAACGTATCCTTCCGAAGTAGAGGAAGGGGAAATTAGAGATTATTCAGTTGGGGGGTCCAGCAGTTCCGCTCTTATCACTTCTACGGCACAGGACGCTGAAGGTTCGGCCCGTACAGTAGTGTCGGGACAGCATGTTATCGTCAATGTTGTTCCTGTTAGCGTGGGGGTACCAATTCTTTCTTCGGAGCAGCCTTCAATAACCCAATCCATTTCTGAAGTTGTTCCTACCACCACTGCTCCCACCATCATCTATGATTCCTTTTCTCCCCTTCCTTTTACCTTTGACATAGAGTCCACTGCTCCATGTAGTGGTACAATAACAATTTTTACTGGATTACCTCAAGAAGAAGCAGACGATATTGCTATTGAGGAAGAAAATATGGAGGAAGTGAACGAAGCTGTTGCCGTTGAAGAAAATATTGAAAACGAAAATGTTGTTGTGGATGTTGTTGTGGAGGAACAAAGAAATGAGATTTCTGAAGAGGCAAATGTTGAAAACATAGTTCCAAGCGCTTCAACTTTAGTTGTTCCTAATGTCCCGAGCCCCGTTGGGGATGAAAATGCTCCTGGGGTCATTCATGCATCAAATGCCCCCATCGGGACATTAGTTCAATCTGCCGCTCCTGCTGATGATAGCGATGACGAGATGCTTGATGCTGAACCCTCCATTCGATGGCCCTTCTCTGAAGAAGATGAGGGAATCACTCTTGCAGGCGAAGAAAATGAAGCCTTTCAATGGTTTGTTTCTAAAGGGTTTCTGAATACTTCCGCTTAGCACGATTCGAAATCCGATAGTGCTTCAATGGCTAGGCTGCGGACTTCATTCGGTGCTGCTTCACTGGATAGTACTCGGGACGCTTGGTTCGAAAGTGAGTATTTCGATCAATCGTACTCGCTCATACTTTCCTTCTTCTTTAAATGAAGTTCTGACTGTTGCAGAGGGTCCTTCGTATTCTTTTCCACAGCAAGCTCTCGCTCAGCTTAAATATGGTACCGATTGTACATTTGCAGCGTGTACAAATTTTATAAGGCTCGTCCGTAATGATGGAGCTGATGCTCAAGAATGAAGTAACAAAGGAAAAGAGCGGAAATAAAAATTTGCAGCGAGAAATTGAAAATCTCAAGCAGCAAAACAACAATCTTCAACAACAACTTCAACAACAACAACAACAACAACAACAACAACAACAACAACTTCAAAATTTTGAGGATCAAAATCAAAAGCTTCAAGATCAGAATCAAGGTTCACTCCTTGCCTCTTAGTTTGTGTTACATTTTGGGTTCGTACCTCTATACGTTAGATCGTACTTATATTGGGTGCGAACCTATAGTTCGTTCCAATATTGGGTACGAACTTATTGATCGTACTTTTTTTTTTTTTTTTTTTTGAAGTTTTGCAATTCATTTATGGGTTCAGAGGGAGACTTGGAATCCCTGTTTAGGTTCCAGCGTAGGATGACTCAGTTGAACAATCATGCAAGAGAAGTAAATATGGATATGGAACTGGTTAAGGAGAAATTAGCACAGTTGTCCGATAGTATTGAGTTGAATACTTGGAGACGTAATAGAGCTGAATCCAAATATCAGGAAGTTCTTAAAACTTTAACCTTTAAAGAAGCAGAGTTTAATTCTGTATCTAGAGGTATATGCTTGAGTTATATGCTTGTTTTATTGAAGGTATTGTATGGTTTATCTGATATTCATTCTGGTTTTCAGTGCTAGACAGAAAGATTAATGAAGCCAATGGACGAGCAACAGTGGCAGGAGCTGAACTCAACATTGTAAATAACACCATAGCAAATATTGCAGAAGAGCTGAAAACTTCAGAGAAAAATGTGGCTTTGTATACAATCAAGCTTCGAGATTCGCAATCTCAGTTGAATGCTCAAGAACATGAAATTATAAAAGTACAATCAAGATCAGATGAGCTGTTAAAGGAATTAAATGCTGAAAAAGAGAAAGAAGAGAAGGATCAACAAAAGATTAAAGATCTTCAAGAAGAAATTGATTATAGGCACGCTTATATCGTCTGGGTGAGACAAGATGCCAAGGCAAAAATTGCGATGTCATTCAATTCTACCTTGGAGCGTGCTCAAGCCGATCCTTCTGTTTTGAATGGTCGTGCTACCGTCCCGATAGTTCCTCCTCAACCGTCCCGACGGTCCAACTCTGAAGCCTAGTTGTACTTGTTTTTGGCTCTAATGTTCATAGCTTCATCTTTTGATATTCTGTTCTTGTGTCACGATGTTTTGTTATTTTGAAGTTTGACTTATTGTAGGTGAAAACATCATTTTATGATCTTCCACTTTTTTACTTGAATGTGCTCTGAATATTGTCCCTGCACAAAATATGATATTTATGAAATCTTTAGGTTAATCATATTATTTCATGAGTACAATGGATTGAAGTGTATATACCTCAAAACATATAATTCGAGATCCCACACATACGAAATAAACCCGGGCCAGGGGTAAGATACAGGGTTGGTCCCGAACGGACTCTGAAAATGATAACCATAAATTAGGTATTCCTTCTTTATTAGAACTTTTGAATTATTAAAATTCTAAAAAGACATTTACCTCTTTGGTATTAGGATTGAATTTTGATTATGTCGCCAATCAGAGCGTTTTCCAGAATATGTTGTTCCTGGATTTGAATTTTGATTATGTCGCCAATCGAAGCGTTTTCCAGAATAAGATGTTCCTGGATTTGAATTTTGATTATGTCGCCAATGGTAGCGTTTTCCAGAATAAGATGTTCCTGGATTTGAATTTGATTGTAAGTATAAACTCACAAAGAATTTTATTGTTAGATAAAGGATTGGATAAAGACTTTAATACCTGTGTTGGCCACCATAGTTGTGTTGTTCATTATAGATAATAAAGCTTTAAGTATTGTGCATTCCAAGGATGTTGTAAGGTGTCTCCTTGCATATTTCGGAGATAATACGATCCTTGTCCCGCTGATGCTTGTATTATATATGGTCCGTCCCAAGTTGGTGCGAACTTTCCAGCACTTTTGTCCCGATGGTATTCTGGGATTTGTCGTAAAACATATTGTCCTTGTACAAAGTTTCGTGACTTGACCCTTTTGTGATAATCGCGTGCCAACCTTCTTTGATACTTCTCCATTTTCTGGAGTGCCACTTCTCGTTTTTCTTCTAAATCATCCAACTTTTGTAACATTAAATCCGTATTTAAATTTTTCTCCCATGCTTCTGTTCTAGTCGTGGGTAGAATGACTTCTGTTGGTATGACTGCTTCTGTCCCGTATGTGATAAGGAAGGGTGACTCTCCAGTGGACTCTTTTCTTGTGGTGCGATACGCCCATAATGTATTATGCAATTGTTCACACCAACGCTTGTGATATCCATCCAATGTCTTCTTCAGATTTATTGCAATTGTTTTATTTGTGGATTCAGCTTGTCCATTACTTTGGGGATAGAATGGTGTGGACTTGTATTTCTGAATGTTATATGCTTCAAACAACATATCGATGTTCTTTCCTTGAAATTGCTGTCCATTATCAGAAACTATGGCTGCTGGCATCCCAAATCTGCATATGATATTTTCAAATAAAAATGTGAACACATCGGAATCTCTGATCCGAGCTAATGCTTTAGCCTCTACCCACTTGGTGAAATAATCGGTAGCCACTATTAAATATTTCCTCTTTTTTGGTTCCTTTAACTAACGGACCAACAGTATCTACCCCCCATTTTGCGAATGGCCACGAACTGAGTATAGAATTTAGCTCTGTGGCAGGTGCTTTGATTTTCTTTGCGAATCGTTGGCATTCTTCACACCTTCGTACCATGTTTTCTGAGTCCTTTTGCATGGATATCCAATAATAGCCTTGGGTTTTGGCTTTCAATGCAAGTGATCGCCTTCCACTGTGGTTTCCCGCATCCCCATAATGTATTTCTTTGAGTATCCGAATTCCTTCCTTTTGTGATAGGCATCGGGATAATGGCCCGAGGAATGATTTTCGATACAAAATTCCATCCCGAAGCTGGTAATTATCTGATTTGAGTTGAATTTTTCTTGCTTCTTGAGAATTGGAAGGTAATATGTTATCTTGTAGATATTGATGGATCAGAATCCTCCAATCTGATTCACTTGGTTGAACATGTATTTGTTGAGGCATAGATGGAGCATTTCGTATCGCGGGATTATTAATTTCTTCTGTCATATTTTCTTCTATGTTATGAAGTGCTCTTATCTGGATGGATGGTTCATATATCCTTCCGACTTTTATTGTCGTAATATTAGGTTCGTTTACCATGGAGGAAATGAATGCCAAAGCATCCGAAAAATAATGTTTGGAATTTGATTTGCTATAATTTGAACAAGATCTTTATATTGTGCTAAATCTGCATCAAGTGCTTGATATTTTAATTCGACCTGTCGAATTACCAACTGTGAATCACTTGTAAGTCGAACATTGCTGATTCCTAGTTCAATGATGAGTTTTAGAGCATGAACCACAGCTTCATATTCTACTATGTTATTTGTATGTTCTTCAAATTCAAGACGAAATGAATGTGTCATTCGATCTCCCATTGGTGCAGTAATCGCAATGCCAATTCCTGCTCCTTCTTTGTTTCGGGACCCATCAACAAAGACTTCCCATCTTTGAGAGTTTGCTGAGTTCAGAATATCTTGTGAGTCCTCTTCCTCGCATCCTGGTAATCCTTTAATCATAGATAAAAAAAAATTTGTTAGTGTGATAGAAATTTTAATAAAAAAGTTTTTTTTTTTTTAAAGTAAACTGCTTTTTTCCCAGTTATCGGACCTTGAATTTCATATTCTTCTTCAATCGGGAAATCTGAAAGGAAGTCAGCTAAAACTTGAGATTTTTGTGCGGTTTGCAACTCATAAATGATGTTGAATTGTTCTAGCTGTGCGTTCCACTTAGCGATCCTTCCCACTTGTCCTGTATTTTTCAATACTGATTGTAACGGTGCCTTGCTCGGGACACGAACATAATGTGTGAGAAAATAAGTACGTAACTTTTGTGTGGCAAAGACTAATGATAAGATGAGTTGTTCGATCTTAGTGATTTCTTTCTGCCAAATTAAGGGTTTTGCTAATATAATAAATTGGTTTTTCTACCTTTTCATTGGTACGTACCATCACTGCACTGATTGTATTTTCCGTTGCCGATGTATACAAAGTTAATATCTCTTCTGGTTCCGGTTTCTGTAATGCTGGCAATGTAGCTAGATGCTTTTTTATGCTTTGAAAAGCTTGTTCACATTGATCGTTCCATTCAAATTTATTTTTCTTCTTGAGTATTTCAAAGAAGGGTTTGCACCGCTCTGATGATCTGGCAATAAATCTGCTTAAAGCAGCCAGACATCCATTTAATTTCTGTACACTTTTAATACTGCGGGGTGATGGCATATCTGTTATTGCTTGGATCTTTTCTGGATCAACTTCAATTCCATTTTTTGTAACCAAATAACCCAAGAAACGTCCCGAAGTAACACCAAAAGTGCACTTATCCGGATTAAATTTCATCTTGTATTTCCGTAATGCACCAAAAATTTCAGCGAGGTCTTGAAGATGGTCGATAGATAATTTACTTTTTACCAACATATCATCCACATAAACTTCTAATATTTGTCTGATCCAAGGTTTAAAAATTGCATCAACCAATCGTTGATATGTTGCTCCCGCGTTTCGTAATCCAAACGGCATCCTGGTATAGCAATACAACCCCCGGGGAGTAAAGAACGCTGTGTGTTCCTGATCTGCTTCAGCAAGTGCAATCTGGTTGTATCCCGACTGACTATCCATAAAAGATAATGCCTCATGGACTTCTACAACATCTACCAACTGATCAATGTTAGGAAGTGGATAACTATCTTTTGGGCATGCTTTATTCAAGTTGGTGAAGTCTATACAGATTCTTACTCCACCGTTCTTTTTTGGAACGATCATCATGTTAGAAATCCACGTTGGGTATCGCACTTCTCGAAAGAATCCTGCACTTAGAAGCTTTGCTAATTCCTTTTCGACTGGATCGTGATACTCCGGTGCAACCTTTCGTATTCGTTGTCGAAATGGTATAGCATCGGGACGTATTTGTAATTCATGTTGTACAATACTCGGATCTATTCCGGGCATATCCTCCATTTTCCATGCAAATATATCTACAAAATCACGAAGTAACTTGATTAAACTTTGCTCCATGTCTTCTTTCATCAATGTTCCAATTCGCACTTGCTTAGGCCATTCTGTAGTTCCAATATTTACAATTTTAGTTTCTTCTATAAAAGTGAAAATTGGTTTTGGATTCCCGATCGAAGTTGGAGTTCCCTTTAATTGCTATGAGGGTCATTCGAACTGCTGACTTGTTGAATTTTCTTGACTCTTGCTGCTTTCTCTTAACTCATTTGTTGATTTTTGTTCGGTGTTTCTTTGCAAATATTGTTTTATCTTCTCTTCCTTTGCTTCGGTCTTACGGTTTTTCTTCCTTTCACGCTGTTGTTGTTCCTGCTCTTCATACATTTTTACCTCCGCCATTATACAAAAGTTCGCATCATCTTGATCTCCCTTGATCTCCATTTCTCCTTGTGGTGTTGGAAATCGCAAATATTGATGATAAGTAGAAATTACACCTTTTAACTGGTGCAACCAACGTCTCCCAATTATTGCATTGTACGGAGATGGAGCATCTACTACACTGAATCTTGTTGAAATGTTAATCGGTCCAACTGATACTTGCAAGTCTATAGCTCCTTCTGGTCTTGAGGCCATTCCATTGAACCCATAAATAACATACCGGGATGGGATTAATTGATCTTTTACGAGTCCCATTTTGCAAAACGTGTCATTAAAACAATACGTTCAAGGAACTGCCCTTATCCATAAGAATTTTTCTAACATTCCATCCTGACATTGGCAATGTAAGGACTAAGGGATCATTGTGCATCTCAATTTCTTGATTTACTTCCCGTGCTGAGAAAGTTAAAGGGGATGCCATCCAGTCTTCCCAGGCTTCCGTTATCCTTCCCGATACCTTAAAAATTTCATGATCTCGAATCCTTTTACACAACTTTTTATTAATTGCAGCGTTCATATCTGTATCTCGTTTCTCTGAGAAGGATATCATATTAATGGTGTGTTCGTTATATGGAATATGCACTGCTTTGCCTTTGTCGGGTCTGGCTATTGGTTCGTTCCTTTGAATATGTTCTTTCAACTCTCTTGCATCTATCATTTTTTGTACCAGCATAATAAAATTCCTGCAATTTTCTGTTGCGTGCCCTTTATAACAGTGGTACTCACAATAATCTTTTGAACGTTGCGTGAACTCAGGTTGATTGCCTTTTGATGATGGCCATTGAAAATTTGGTTTAGCTTTTATGATTTTGAATAATTCAGTATATGAGATATTGAGTTTTGTAAACACTCTTTCTTGAAATCGCTGCACAAAAGTTTTATTATCCCCTTGCCGTGGGCGCTTTGATTCTTTTGGTTCTGATTTATGAGGGAATTTCTTTTGTTGTTCTGGTGATACCTCAATTGAATTTGTCCTTTTCATGTTTCCTTGATTTCGTGAACTACTTCTCGGACCTTGTTCCTGCACATCTTGCAATCTTGCATATGTTTCTATTATCTCTCTGAGCTGTCCCTCGGTCTTGGGATTGTTACGATGAATTTCAATAAAAAGCTGACATCTCCGGTCAGCGATTACCCACTTGTAATGATTTATTGTTGTACTTGAGTCAACATCTCCAATTGCTTGACAAACCGTATGCCATCGGGCTGTATAAGACCGGATCGTTTCTTATGGCCACGACGTGAGGGAATATAATCTACTATTCCCGAATCAACGGGCTTGTTGTACATGTAAGCTTCAAGAAATTTCCTCACTAGTTGTGAATAGCATTCAATGGAACTCTCAGGCAATATATCATACCATAACAATGCTGAACCTGTTAAACTCAAAGGGAAACATCGGCACATTATTGCTTCATGTCCGTCCCATCGTGACATCACTCGATTGTAATACTTTAAATGTGAGGTCGGGTCCTTCGTACCATCATAACATTCAAATGCAGGGATACTGTACTCTCTTGGCAATGGAACACACGTCAACCGCTGAGCCAGGGGTGTGCGCTTAGCCTCTTTCAACACCTCTTCTATTCTTCCCCCTTCTTTATTTTTTAGTCCTTTTATCTCTTCTTTCATTTGCTCCATCGCTTCCATACATTTTTGCCATTGTACACGTTGAATTTCATGATTTTCCCGCTGCCTCCTGGCTCGTGATGATGATCCTACTATTACCATTCTCTGATCTTGATTTTCCCTTTCATTTCTGGGTGCACGCCTTCCAGAAATTGTTTCTTGACTTCGTGATCCAGTTACAGCCTGTCTATGTTCATGTTGAATTATATCATGACTGGCCCTCTGTTCTCTTCTTATTTCATTCATTTCTCTCATCAGATTTTGAAGATAATTTACATCATTTGTTGAGTTCTCATGATTTGACAGCTGATTTTATGATATGGCATTTGGTGTTAATTCATGGATAGGTGAATGATTTCCTATATCACTCTGTTGTTGTTCTGGATGACTCTCAACTTCCCTTTGTCTGTAACTTTGCCTATCGTTACTGTCTTGGTTCCCAGAGCCTGCTTGTTGAGACATATTTCTTCTGGATTTGTTGATTATTTGATTTCTTCTCTTGAATTCTAATGATCTTTTAAAAGTTAGCCAAATAATCTCTCAACAGATTATTAAAAAAGAAAATGACAGAAACTAGCTTTGTGATCTTTTAAAAATATGTTTATGATCAAACATTTAAACAGACTTATTTAAACTTAAAAGTTTTTCCTTTTCAATGAGATACCATTTCCATTTTTCATATCACATAAAGGTTATTATGCGAAAAAATCACTTACTGAGTAAAGTTAAATTAAGCCAGAATGCTGCTTAAAACCACCAAATTCTTGTTACTGAATTTCTTTACCTTTGAAATACATCAATAATAGAAAAATCTATTTTTCATGAACAGGTAGGATAAATCCTTTAACCCATTCCCTGTTTCTAGCGCCAAATTGTTTATGCCAAAATTTCCGTTGACATTAACAACCAATGATTTAATGACAATACAGTAAACATAAGGATTCTAACTTACAATTTGATTCATAGAATCCCTTTTAAAACCAATGATTTGATAAATATTTTAACAATCCATTCATTTACAGATCATAAATCTGATCAAATTACAGTTACAAATCCATCATCTTTAAAAATCGAGAAAATGAATCATGAAGGTCCAATCTCTCAATTCTAATCTTACACAGTATATACATACCTAATGATCTTTTTTCCTCTGCTTTGAGAAATCTTCCTTAGCCTTTCTTCACTTCAATTTTCCGACCCCTTCTCTATTGAATGCTCTCTACTATTTATAGATTTATTAGTGGGTCCCTCTTGTCCCGATACCCTCTTTCATTCTCCTTATTATCTTTGGATCGGGATGATTATACGATTGACAGGTCATGGCTTTTGCTTTTTGGTCCGTTACCTTGTATGATTAACACGTGTTCTTCGTTTCTTGAGAATCAGCTTTGTCCCGATCATATGTGCCAGACGTATGATTCTAAGTAATTATCGTCTTACTTTTCCGCTCCTCTTTCATCATCACTCCTACTTTCCCGTTCAACGTTCATTATTATTCTTACTTTTCCGCTCCACATCCATCATTACTTCTACTTTCCCGTTCCACGTTCATTATTATTCTTACTTTCCCGCTCCACATCCATCATTACTTCTACTTTCCCGTTCCATAAGCATTTAATGCTATCTGTTTCGATCAGTGTGATATTAGTTTCCCGATCTTACGTGTCGATCATGCAGAGATTTACTCAGTCTTTCACATCTGTCCTTTTTCGATCCTTCGATTTGGCTTTGATTGTGTGCTTCTCATTCTTCTTAGTTTCATTTTCTCCTTTGTAAATCGTTTTACACGTGTCGTCCTTCTTTTATTTCCTAACACAAATATTGGTTTCTTCCGTGATAAGGAAGAGATAAAAGTTGTGTTGATTTATACTAGAGTAGAAATACAAAATATTGACAGTTTTACATGTATAAGGAAATAAGATAAATCAAAGTAAATGTATATAACTACCTAGTACAGGACAGACTAAATATAAACGACTAATTGATCTCCATGCGATATTTTCATTATATTCAAGAACTGATGCGATATCTTCCTTGACTTCTTTCCTTCCATGATATATATTTTGGATATTTGCTTCTATTGTAATCTTTATCAAGGTTTTATCCTAGTGACAACTATTTACAAGCTGGAATACTAGTGAATGAAAATTACTCGTATGTAATTTTCAATACCCCCCTCAAGTTGGAGCGGGGGAACAAGAGACATCACCCAACTTGCTAACAATTCGTTGATAAGCTTCAGCGCCTAGTGGTTTAGTGAAGATATCAACAAGTTATTTTTGAGAAAGAATGAAATATGGAGTAAGTAATCCTGACATAATCTTTTCACGAACAAAATGACAATCGATTTCTATGTGTTTTATGCGCTCGTGAAAAATAGGATTATTGGTGATGTGCAATGCAGCTTGTTATCACAATAGACAGTCATTTGTAGAGAGTGAGATATCTTAAGGTCACGGAGTAGAAACTTTAGCCATTGGAGTTATGAAGCTAAGGATGCAAGTGCCCGATATTCTGCCTCGGCAGATGATTTGGAAATAGTGTGTTGCTTCTTACTTTTCCATGAGAGTGGACTAGAACCAACCATGGTAAAATATCCAGTAGTAGAACGACGTGTTATTGAGCAACCATCCATATCAGAATCAGTAAAACCACTGACATGGAGTGAATTAGATGAAGATAGAAGAATGCCATGATTGATGGTACCCTATAGGTAGCGTAGA
Organism: Papaver californicum; assembly: GCA_023531435.1. Taxonomy (NCBI): domain Eukaryota; kingdom Viridiplantae; phylum Streptophyta; class Magnoliopsida; order Ranunculales; family Papaveraceae; genus Papaver; species Papaver californicum. Next base: position 635,241 of record JAJJMC010003557.1, read on the forward strand.
ACTCGTGTTGCAGTATCCATATGAGCCGTATATGGATGTTGCATAAATTGACTTAGATAATTGATAGAGTAGGTAATGGCTGGTCGTGTTACGGTTAAATACAGTAATCGACCAATCAAGCGTTGATAGACAGATGGGTCCGGGAGAGGAGTGTCATATGTGGGAAGTAGTTTTATATTTTGTTCCACTTGAAAGTTACAAACTCTTCTTCCAAGTAGAAAATCATCATTGAGAATGCCTACGATAAATTTATGTTGGCCAAGAAATAAACCACGTGGAGAGTGAGACACTACAATGCCGAGAAAATACTGCAATCGTCCAAGATCCTTAATAAAAAAATGACGAGCTAACAATAATTTAAATTGGGAAACCTGATAATCGTTTCCGGTGATTATTATGTCATCCACATATACTAAAAAATGTAAAGAATAGTAGAATATTAAACATGAAGTAGTCCTCATAAGATTGTTGAAATCATCATCCAATGAAGTAGAATAATAATCGTTGTCAGCAGTTAACAAAGGAGTGACTAAGATTGTGGCTGGGTTATCAGAGTGATGGAGATCCAGTGGATTAGTGAATGGCGTGACTGAACTCAAAGAATGGCCATTGGAGATTTTACTGGAAGGGATGCTGGTTTCAGCGGAAGGGATGTTGGTTTCTGAGTGATCGGTATTCCTGGGTGATACCATAATGAGTTTGAGAATTGATAACTATACAACTAAAATAAAAGACACATATATTGGTTTCTTCCGTGATGAGGAAGAGAGAAAGGTTTTGTTGATTTATGCTAGAGTAGAAATACAAAATATGGACAGTTTACATGTATAAAGAAACAAGATAAATCAAAGTAAATGCATATAACTACCTAGTACAGGACAGATTAAATATAAACGACTAGTTGATCTTCATGTAATATCTTCATTATATTCAAGAACTGATGTGATATCTTCCTTGACTTCTTTCCTTCCATAATATATATTTTGGATATTTGCTTCTCTTGTAATCTTTCTCAAGGTTTATCCTAATGACAGCTATTTACAAGCTGGAATACTAGTGAATAAAAATTACACTATGTAATTTTCAATACTGAAAAATGGCAATCACGTCATCCTCATCCCTCTTCCTGTCTAGTTCTTTTTCCCACCTCAGCCTCTCCTATGTCTCGACCAAAGATATGAAGTCAGAGACACACTCATGCACCACTTTCAAATGTTTGAGAGGAATGCCACATACGAGCTTTTCAGCTTTTCTCAAGGGAACATCAAGTTTGGATTGCATCTCCTGGGAAAAAGTCATTTTACTCCCCTTTTGTGCTTCTTCCCCTGAGAAGTGAGAATAACGACTTCGACTTGGAACTGTCATATTATGTTAGCTAAGAGCTTGTTGCAGAATAAAAGGAAATATTCCCGGTTATAACGAATGACAAAAAAAAAATTAAAAAAATTGAACAACAAAACCCTAACTCACCTAATCAAGCGTTGGTGTTGCTGCTAATATTGTTGGGAAGTCAACACAGATTGATGGTATCCTTCTTGTTAAGGACTGTTGACGTCGAAGAGGTTAGGGTTACTGATAAGAGAAAACAATTTTGTTAGCACTGTTCACAACGAATCACGAAGTAAAAAAAAAGGGAAACCGAGCACATGCTTACCTTACGCCGCCTACGGAGAGTTGATGGTGGGGCTTCGGTTACTCGTGGCGTCGACAACAAGGTGATGAAGGAAATTAAAAAAAAACTCCTTGTCGCGGACGGGTATAGGTGGTGAAGGAGATGAGGGAGTGGTCCTTCTACTCATTGTAAAAAATAAAACGTGAAACCCAACTCACGTAAATAATTTTTTTTTTTTTGAAAATCCTAGATTACCTTCCTCACGGTTACTAAACTAGGTATTGATGATGCAAGAGATCACCGATAGTGGTATTGTCACATATGCTAGGGTTACTTACTTGGAGTTGAGGCCTTGACAACACCTTGAAGAAAGTATGCCGCTGCAGTCATTGATACTAGGAAGATAAAAAAAATTTCCATAGAGATACAAACCCTAACTCAAGAAGAAAATAAGATCTTTCCTATCTGTGTACGAGTGTCTTTGCCAACCAGACTTCTTCTACAACTCTGACAATCACCAACTGCTTCCAACCCTAGTTGCCGATAATGTTGCTATCAGTTGTTCTCCATTCTCCACTACTTCGATGTCACTAGCTATTGCTCGTGGAAGTTGTCATGATGTGGTCATCTGCGCATCGCTATTTTGCAATCCTGGGACAAAAGTACAATCGACCATAAATAGAAAACTATGGAAAAGTTGCATATTGCAAGATCAGATTTTATAAATTAAATTTTAATTTTTTTATTAGAAGTGTATTGTCACTACGGTATTTACTACGAAACATTATTGTTCCGCGCTAAGCAAGGGGCTTAATAGTGATGGTGGATTTTTAACAGAGGTGAAAACCCTAAAATTATATATATATACTAGGTATTATTCGGGTCTACGGCCCGGGTGTTGAGCCTATAGATTAGCCAGTGTTTTGTTGGTCCGGTCAAACTAGTCGAGGCCTACGACCCCGGCCGTACCCCTTAAATTCTCTTAGAAATTAATATTCAGTATTACCATTTTTAATTAGGAAATTAAGTTAGATTAAAAAATCTAGTTATATTAGGAAATTTAGTCATGACAAACCTAAGGTTAGCCGTGTTTAGAATTAATCTGTGTTTTGTTGGTCGGGTCAAATTAGCCGTACCACTTAAATTCTTTTAAAAAATAATATTTGATATTAATATTAGACGTTTTAAATTAAAATACTAAATTAGATTAAAAAATTTGATTATATTAAAAAATTTAATTATAACAAATCTAAAATTAACCATATAAAATTAGCCGATATTTTATTGATCAGGCTAAATTAGCCGGCCGTGTTTTGTAAATTCTTTTAGAATTATATTATGGATAAAAAGGGTTTTAGCAATGATAAATGCTAATGACAACAATAGCATTTTAATTTGCTTAAACAATACATTTCTATGTAGTTCCCCATGCCATTTTGAACCCAAATCAAATAGGTTAGTGTCCCACTAATTGTTGTTTCCTAATATAATGTATTCCCAGAGAGAAAAATGGATACTGTTGAAATTATGATCAAACAATTTGATCTTACATGGTAGAAACTCGAAATCAGACAAACAGAACATGTTCATGTCTTTGACTTATGAGGACCTACATAATACAAAACAAGGAACCCTAGTATTATGGGAGTTGATGATAATGATTTGAGTTTAGTTTATGTATTTCACGATGCAATAATTAATTAAGTCTTATAAAATCTAACTACTCCCTTTGAAAAATAACGAAGACGAAGAAGTCTTAATTTTAAGATTTTTACTTGATTTTATTTTCCATAAAATTAATTAAAAATTTATCAAATAGTAACTCGTGATATTTTTTGGATTAATAAATTAAACAGTCGAAGAATTTCAATCTCAGGTCGAAAATTTTATCAATTATATTAAATATCTTATGATTAGGAAATTAAGTTAATTAAAAAATCTAATTATATTAGAAAAGTTAGTCATGATAAACCTAAGGCTAGCCGTGTCCAGGACCAGTGACTATACTACGGCTAGTTTTGTCCTGTGCCGTGACATAATTTCTACCGTTCAAAAAATAATAAAATCTCAGCCGTAAATCTAAGGATTCAACGCAAGGATATATACTTTGATTTTATATTTATATACATGATCCAACGGACGACTATATATCTTACGAGTCGATCGACCCGTACCGTAGGATCGCGATTTTGGACGGTCGGATATATCCGGGAGACAAACACCCATATATATATATATATATATATATATATGTATATGTGTGTGTGTGTCCAGTAGCAGAAATATAGAATTGTATATATAACTTTGTCCCATATCAGCAATATAGACTGGTGTATTTTCATTCTGCAAGAGAATAAAATACATGTTATGTACTCATCCATATGCCTCTCTGTACATGTATGATTGTGTATGTGTTTCACCCAGCTGAACTCAATATATATATGTATATAATTGTATCACTCAGTATCTACTTACGTAAAAAATTCTCAGAATATTGTTGGTGCTTGTTGCAATACGCTCAGATGTTCTCTAATTTTTACATAATAAGTCTCAAAGCTCCTAGATGGATTGCCCACTAGTATATAAAGCAACTTGAGTATTCTCTAGTGCTATATTTCACAGCTGAATTCCTAGAAATTTCCTTAAATCAATATTCATAGTCTCCTGAATCATATCGATTAAGTATAATGCATGCACAAGCTTGTACGAAAGCACATCACAAGTCACGCATGAATGCACCAGGTTGGAGCATCACATATGTGTCTATTAAAGCTCTAATTGACCAAACCCTATTGTTGGCCGAGCTTGAAGTATGCATCACCCAAGATAGCCACGTCAAAATATCAATAATGGGTGAAGTACACAGAAAACCCTAATTTTTTGCCATGAACGACTGACTTTGAATGATGCATGTTGTTCTCCTCCCTTGGCCGACCAAACTCTCTTTCTCGACTGACTAATTCTAGCCATCCAACTTGGTCAAACAAACTTTTTTTTTATTCTACCAAGCTTGGTGGCCGGCCTACTTGGTCGGGCAATCCTTTTTTATTTGCATGGCCAAGTTGGCTAGCCCAAAACCGTTTAACCTGGCGTTAATGGATTATCCTTTAGCTAATCGTTTTTGATTTATTGTGGCCAAGACAATTGTCGTTAATAAAGTGTTGCCATAGTCTATTTTATGTGGTCCATTCTATACCATATTACCATGACATAAACGACAATTTGATTATATATTTACAAAAGACTTATATTTTTAGTCTTTTTTACGTAAAAATGATTTATAATATATGAAAATCTTAAACTAATTTTTAATATATGGCTTGTCATATGCGACTGGTCCTGTGTGACATATTAAGGATGACCACTAATGTCTTGGGATAAAATTTATGTGGTAAATCTAATTTCATGAGAATACGGCTTGCCACATGCGACAGGCCACTAGCGCCTTAACATGTTAACTTATCCTACGCATCCGTCCATTCTTGACTTACCGTATAAAAATAAATTGTCAGTGTTTAGCATAATTAACTCTGGCCAACTTTTTGTGTCTAGCCAACCTTTTTGTGTTTGACCAACTTTTTGTGTCTGGCCAACTTTCATATCTAGCCAATTTTTTGTGTCTGGCCAAGCGCGCAGCCATAACGGACCGCGTTTCTTGTAACCCATACTTGTCATATCATATGTGCTCAAACACATGTGGCTGGGCATATATATGTGACCTACCACATGAGTTGTACCACTTCACGAATCATATAATTTCCCTTATATTCCTTCATGAGCATTAATCACCTTACGCTGATGTCATGAAGCGCAGTACATGCCTAACTCAATGTATGGTATTTCCTATTGGACAAGTCAGTGTTGATTGACACATTTGGGCTCTCACTGCTCATCTAAGCTTCTTAGAGACTTGACATAAGGTCCAAAGAATTACATATTTATTTTAGTCTACCTATGCCATGCAAGTATGACCATTCTTATCAGACTCATCTAGTCTTGCTAGACTCACCAAGATTCATCAATCATGTCTAATCAGGCATGACAAGCCACAAGTCAACTAACTGACTAAGACAACCACGTATGACTTCACAAAAGTAGTACTTAACTCTATAAAAATCACACGAGACATCAGGCATATCACAAATGGGGGGATATACTTTAGGGTTTTGGTCTGGCGGTCTACATCATGCGGTATATCAATACACCCATTACGAGTAAGTGATAGAACGTGCAAACAGTTGACAAAGTAGAGGACTATTCGATGTGTAACTGTCCAGTCTTCCCTGACAAGACAAACACGATTTTTACCACATTCCCCACGATCTCAACTCCTCCACTATTTCACGAAGTGCACTTCCTATGAGTTCGATGTGTTCAGTTATTACTATAAATAGGCCATTCAACCTATTCACAAATCAGAAGAGATAGACAGACAAAAACTTCCGTACAAGTCTAAAAACCTGATTTTATAGAAGCCTTCTCTCGGACAGACACTGAGAATTATTCATAAAAATTAATACACGTCAATCACAGAACAAAGATTCTTACACTCTGATCTCAACATTTTCTATCTTCCTCCCTAAGACCAACCCATTCTCCTCCTTTGCAACTAAAGCAAGACAGAAACATACATTTTTTGGTTTAGGCCAGTCTTGTACGACTTGATCTCTTGAATCTAAGTACTTCTACAGTATATTTGTTTTCACCCCGAAACATATTTATTTATTTATATTTGTGTACCAATTATTGTGGCTTGCTAATGTAACAAAGTTTTTGACCTCGTGATCGATTCATTTGCGAGATATATAGGCAAATGAAGTGCCATTTATAAAAACAACAAGGAATGCAATTTTATTTTTTTTGGCATTTGTGCAGTTTTTAATTTTAGCTAATACACATGGTGTTCACATTTTTTTGGAATTGTATTCATTGAATTGTTACTTATGTAATACATCAAAGATACGCGTGAAAACGCGTGACTTACTAAGCCATTCTTCATCAATGAAGTTTCTTCGGGATCAAGATTCAAGTTCATCAAAAAAAGGTTTTTAAATCTCTCTTGCAACGATGAAGACGACCATAATTTGTTTGATGTCTTTAAAACATCCAATAGTTATGCACTGGTACAAAAATGGTATGTTTTCACGCCAATTTGGCATGGCCATATGGTAATGGACACGCCATTCATTTTCACTCATGGCGTGTCAAAATTATACGTGACTTTTTGTGTATTTTTGGACACGCCAGTATTGGTGTGTTTAAATAACACAAAATAGCCACGCCATAAGTCGAAGGCGTGTCTATACAAAGATATCTGCAATATGTAAGTTGTTCAACTTGAAGAGCAAGCACGGAGCATCAGAAAAGTTCTTTAATGATCTTCTAGATTTGTTAAAATATATGCTCCCTCCATAAAATGAAATGATGAAAAATACATATGAAGCTAGGAAGGTGATGAAGACATTGGGTTCAGGGTATGAAAGGATACATGTATGCATCAATGACTGCATTCTCTATAGGAAACAATACAAGGATCACGTCAAGTGTCCCACTTGTGGGGAACCAAGATGGAAAGTTGACACAAACTCACAAGAGGTTTACGAGAATATTCCGGCAAAAATCTTGTGGTATTTCCCTATCATCCCAAGACTTCACCGGCTATTTCAGTCAAAAAAAATAGTCAAATATATATTATGGCACCACAAGCATAGAAATAAAGACGAGGGTGTTTACGACATCCGGTAGACTCACCATGATAGAAAGCGATATATGGAATATACAAAGAAATCGGTGACGATGCTAGAAATTAATCTGCCATTAGGCATTTTGGATGAGGAATTGACGTAATCAAAGGAACGATGAAATATTGCAGTGTATGGCCACTTATGACCGTAATTTACAACCTTCCTCCGTGGTTGTGTATGAAAAGAAAGTTCCCCATGCTGGTATTACTGACAGATGACAAACCTTGTAACAACATTGATGTTATGATGGAACCTTTCGTTGAGGATCTTAAGCGCTTATTTGACGAAGTCGAGTGTTTTGATTTGTTTGCACATGAGTATTTTATTCTATGTGCAGTTGTTTTATGAACAATAAATGATTACCCTGCTCTCGATATACTGTCTGGTTGCGAATACTCAGGAAAAATGGTCTGTATGGTGTGGGGGAAAAATACTAAACATGTCAGACTTAAAAACTGCAACAAAGAGTGTTATATCGGCCATAGAAGATACCTACCATATAACCATCCATTAATTAAGAAGACAAAAGGGGTTCAATGGACAAGCAGAACACGATGTAGCTCCAGAACCTAAGACCGAGGAACAAATATACAAGGAAGTAAGATCTATAGAGAATTCATGGGGAAAGGGACAAAATGACATTAAAGTGGAATTGGTGCAGGTTAATCCCGGAAGAGGTGGAAAGATAAAAATGAAGAGAGTCCAAAGGAAAATCCAAACGAAAAGGTCAACGGGGGGTGATGAGAATTATTGAAAAAAGATCAATATATGAATCTGACTCCTCCCTTATTGGAGGTATCATCTTGTCCACCATTGTATAAATTTCATGCACATTGAAAAGAATGTCTATGAGAGCCTCGTCGGACATTAATGAACATGGAATTTAGGACGAAAGATGGAATGAAGGCTCAAATGGATCTGTAGGATTAGGGGTTGAAATCAAAGTTGCATCCTCGGCCAGATTGCAAAGGAGTATTCATACTACCCGCAACATGTTACACATTAACCCTCCAAAAAAAAGACAAGTTTTGTCAAACATTATTCGAGTTAAAGGTTCCACAAGGGTATATAGTTCAAACTTTTCAACCCTGGTCAGTCGAAAAGATCAAAAAATTATCAGGCTAAAATCACATGACTATCATATGCTAATACAACAGTTTTTCCCATTGCGATCAAATCAATTATGCCACCGCCAACAAGATACGCTATTATCAAGTTTTGTTTCTTTTTTAGAGCAATATCAAGCAAAGAAATCAAGATGGCAGAGCTAGATAAATTGTATGATGATCTCTGCGTGATATTATGCTTACTAGAGAAATACTTTCCTCCATTTTTTGATATCATGGTTCACTTAACTGTGCATCTTATCAGTGAGTACCAAAGAAACATGAAGACAGTTGGAATTCCATCTGACAAGCATAACTCATCTGACACTAGTAAAAATTCAATTTCTTTCGAGGGAAAATGAATATCAGCTGGTAAATTGACGGTTATCAGTGCTGAACTGTAGGACAAAGCATTTCTATGTATTGCAGAATCCGCCTGAGGTTGTTCCTTACATCAGGTTAGTATTAATTTTAAACTTTTTTATTTTGTTTTTTTATTTTTGGCATGTCAAATTTTTTGAAAATATAACAACATTTATCATTGTACTGCCCAGCCGAAACATTGATTTTTTACGCGAACAATATCCCAATGAACGGGAAACACAACGGCAGAAACGACATAGTGAAACGTTCGTGGAATGGCTAAAAAATAAGTTAAGAGTTTGAAGAAAATGTTACTTTTTCCATGTAATTTTTGTGTCAAGTTGAAGGCTAATCCGTATAATGATTTTCAGGTTGGGAGAGAACGGGCAGTCTCTAAAGAAAGTGTCAGTGAGAGATTAAGGTGGCTCTCAGAGAAACCAAACCTTGATGCAATGAAATACGAAACATACCAGATCAATGGATACATGTTTCGCACACAATCTCATGAAGGTTCAATGAATGTGAATAGAGGGGTTTACGTACAGGCAACTGACGTAAACATTAGAAAAAAAGGGAGTAACCCTTGATCAGGCGGATTATTTTGATATTTTACAAGAGATATGGGTGCTGACTTATCATGAAGATAAAATTCCCCTTTTCAAGTGTAATTGGGTTGACAATAAAAAAATGGTCTCAAAAGACAGACTTGGATACATTTTGGTTGAGCTTGATATGTTAAGACACAAGGAGGATCCATTCATTATAGCCTCACAAGCTAAGCAGATATTTTATGTGGGAGACTAGGAGAATAAGAAAAAGTCTATTGTGTTAGTATCACCTCCCAAAAACTATAATATGCCTATGATAATGTCGACGAGGAATTCAGTACGACAATTCGTTCTCAAAATAAATTTAACTTGCCTCCTGTAGATCCACTTCACATGTACAGGGAATCTAGGGATGATTATTATCGAACCGACTGTAAAGGTAAAGTTGTACGAAAAGTTGAACAGAAATCCAAAGCATGATATTGTAGAAAAAGCATTCCTACAATACTCCTCGAGATTTGTATTTGAAGATAAAATTCTAGCCGTTAGATGATTTAATATTTGTACCTGATTGATGAAATGTGGACCGTTGGATGATTTAACAGTATTCCTCGAGATACGTTCTTGAAGGATGAAGAGATTTCAGCTACTTGATGAATCAGCTCCCCAATAGCTTTGGCTCTTCAAGAATTATTAATAAATAAATGTGTGCGTGTGTGTGTGTGTGTGTGTGTGTGTGTATGTGGGGGGGGGGGGGAGGGGGGTTTACCTGCAAAGACACTCTGATGCCTCAATGAGTAAGAGCTTACTGCAGTTTTTTATAGGGAGAAAAGGATTAGAAAATGTGTACCTTTCTAGTTGGAATTCCTCACCTATTTATAGGTTGTAGAGGATATGTATCCAGTCCAGTATCCATCTGGATTCATTTTGACTACGTACCTGGACTAATTGTTCTTCAGGTTCATTGATGTGTTTGTAGAAGTGGTAAGGAAAAGTTCGTTGCTCGTACTTGTGAAGGTTGATTTTTTAAATTTAATTTCTAATACTAAACTAGCAAATATATACAAAAGATGATAACAATATTTAGAGATATTGGGACTCAGTATTTCAGCATTAATCATATCAAGTGATAACTATCGATTCTTAACAATTCTAACCAATATTATTGACTCTGATTCATTGCCAAAAGTAGATTTTTAAAATATTGATTGTAAATCCTAAGCATGGAACATCAAAACACTTAAGTTAAGCATGATCCATCAAATTAAATGACAATCAATTAAGAAAATCATAAATCTATTAAAATCAATGCAAATTGTCGAAAGAATCAAACATAGTTACCATTCAATTATGAAAATTGGCTTCCTCCATTATCCCAGTGTTGGGGTTTAGCTCATGTTGCTCAAAACACTCTCAAAAGATAGGTACATAGCTCAAAAGTGCTTGAGAAGAATAAAAAAAGAAATAAAAATAAAATAAAACAGGGAAACTATAACGTTTATAAGCATTGCAGACACTGTTTTCTCTGTTGCTAGTAAAAAAAGTAACACAACAAGATTAAAAGAATTAGCCACATTATATTTAACCTTTTGCAACGGTTTCTCCATCCTCTTCTTCTCACGAGCAGAATTTTCTGAATTTTGATTTCTTGATTTCTGGGGGGGGGGGGGGGGGCCCGCTCTCTTCTCTTTGTGGTCGAATCCTATTTATATTAGAGCATCAAAATCTTCCCATGAATTCCCCATATTGAATCATGTCTTCTCTTTTAAAGGAAAATTTCTCGGCAGATCGAGAATTTTTCTTCGAACAACTCGGACCTAATATTCTTTCACTTCTTCTGATTTTATTTCTCGTTTTCACAGCTCGACAATAAATTCTCAATATCCCCAAATACCGAGGAGATAACATCTCAGAGATTTTAACAACCGAGAATATATTATTTGCAGCGAGAAAATATTCTTCCCTGATTTTGTTTTTGATTTGATTCCGACATGTTTTCACGTGTAAACCATGTATTCACGTCTCTACTAAAAATGAAGGAGTATATTCTTGTCTTAATTAGGGACGATAACCCAAAATCAAGCCATGCATATCTTCACAAATTCGAGCATAAAAGAAAAGATATTTCCCGTTATTTTTTAAAAATTTGAAAGGAAGATGGGTGCCTTTAACACTTGGGATGCCCTTATCCAAAAGAGGTGTGCCTTTAGTAATTTTTCGTGTGTCTTAACACTTATTAGAGCCAATTTTCCCCAAAATATTTATTTTCCAAAAAATACCTACACACAAATAAAATAACACAATTAGTACACAATCGAGCACTATCAATATAAAGAATTGAGATAAATCAGACATAAAAATGTGTCTATCATTCATCCTTATCTTAAAGATAATTAAATTAATATTATGTATCTGGATAATATTAATGTATCATGGATGGTAGTTAGCCAGGTTCATCCCCTTTTTTAGGGTAATTAGGTTTTGACTATGTATCAAGACTAGTAACCAGTTAGATTCATTCTTATCTTTAAATTTGAATATGCATCTGGCCTACTTCTCATCCAGGTTCATCTTACCTAGTAGATGCATTGTATCCGGTCACTTTTTGTAAGAAGACTAACAGACTGGGCTACTAACTTTTAATGGACTTAGACTTCAACCCAGGAGCCCAATAATATGTTTTGCCTTAATTGGGCTAGTATTAACTGGGTAAAGAGCTTTTGGGCCCACTTCCCATGTGTAGATGGTGAGTTTTTGACGAGGGTCAGAATTATAAAATCGCCCTTCTGCCTTATTGCAGGAACATAGAAGTATCCACGCATATTTGCATGCATATCCCTGACTTCACATCAGAATACAAAATATCGTATTTTTACTTATATTCCACAAGAGAATTAAGAATACTTATATTCCCCAAGAGAATTAAGAATACAGTCTCTCTCTAAACAACTACAGGGCAATCTAAACCGCTCATGTAACCTCTCCAATATTCACAATATTTATGTCATGTCGAATTAGTTTCAAGTCGCACAAATTCCACAGTTAAATTCCTTGAACTCGACTTGAATGCGCATCGATATTCCAATAAAATCCATCAAATCTGGGAGTAACTATTGTTTGATCCCCAAAATACATTCTAGCTTAACGCCTTGTTCGCAATGAACACATCACAAATTACTCTCTTAAGCCTAAAGTATGCCACTTTAGCACTTTGCTCAAAGACAAGCCACGAATTATGCGCCATTTTCCTTGGACGCGCCACAAACAAGGAGCAATGCCTCCGAAGACGCATTGCGCCTATGAACTAGGCTAACTCTAGCATTTTCTCGCATTGGCGTCAAGCTAGAACTAGCCCCTTGTCCTAGCGTTAAAAGTGCTAACTTCCAAGCCTATCGCATCTCATCTAGCAAGTGTCTAGCCACAAGCGTCCTCGGCCAAGAAGCGTCCAATCCTTAGCACATTGGCGCAAGTCTCTTTAGCTAACAAGCGTCCCAGCCTAGCGCAAAAGCGCTAGCCTTCCTCGGCCAGGTAACGTCTCATCTCCAGCGTATTGGCGCTAGCTTTCTTAACTTTGGCGGAAACTTCCTTGACTTTCGACGGAAGCTTCCTTGACTTACGCGCATGCTTCCTTGGCGCTAAAAGCGCTAGCTTCCTTGAATTTTGAAAGAAACTTCCTTGACTTAGGCGCAAGCTTCCTTGGCGCTAGAAGCGCTAGCTTCCTTGACTTTTGACGAAATCTTCCTTGACATAGCACTAGTTTCTTTCAGAGAAGCGCTAGCTTCCTTGATTTTTGAAGGAAGCTTCCTTGACTATGGCGCTAGCTTCCTTGACTATGGGCTAGCTTCCTTGCCTTGGCGCTAGCTTCCTTGAATTTTGGCGAAAGCTTCCTTGAGTTTGTCTAATAAGCCTTCTTGCTTAAGAAGCTCCTCGCAAATATTGGCCTCAAACGTCTTCCATATTTATGCCAAGTTACTTCTAAGATAATATTTGGCCACTAAAATCATGCCATAATAACAAAACTTACCAAACTCGATACTGGTCAGTCTAATTACCAATTCAGTGAGTTGTGCGACTTGCCTTACTGACTTAGCAAGTCATTTGACTTGACCTATTCAAAACAGTAGTGGTCCACGACTCCACTATCATTCTACGAGATATCAAATACAACACATGGGGGGATTCTCATTGGGGTATTGGTTTGGCGATCTACGGTATCGTGCGTTGTGGAAACACATCCACGAACAAGAAGGTAACAAGTAATGGGACAATTACAAGACAGTTGAGAGAATGATGAGTAGTGGTCATACAAGCCTTCCTTACTTTTCGGACATGACTCCACTATAATATGCACAATCGTTACTCCTCCACTTCTTCTCTAACTTCCACCACTTACGAGAAATCAGTGTATCTTCTGTGAAAATATAAATATATGGTCTTATCTATTCAAATAATCCATTATTCTGAAAACATAAATATATGGTCTTCCACCAAAAGAGACAAAATTAGCGATTCATCCCAGAGATAATCCATTATTCTTTACACACTACAATTACTCATCACACTGAGAATGTGACAGCCCGGATTTTCGGATTTCCAGCGGACCGGATTCGACCTTGTGGGTCGGATCCGATCCAGCTAGAAAATCCAAATTTTCGAACCGCCACTCATATAAAATCAAAAATTTCGTTCTAAAACATTTTAGTAAATAAATCTAAAGTTTAAACTTATATAAATTATATTAAATTAGATATAATAATACTTTTAAAATTACAGAAAATGTAAAATAATAATTACAAGGTCAACAATACCAAATTAAAACATTACTAACACGTCGATTAAATTCAAAACGAAATACCAAATCCCCATGATTTATATTAGTTTCTTTTACGGCTAGTCTTCATTCTCTGTGGAAAAGGGAGGAAAAAAAGGGGTGAGCAAACCACAACCCAGTAGGACGTTTCCAAAAATAATAGAGTGCATCGAAAATCAAACACATGCAGCCGATACAATAATTAAAACCATGCATACAAATTCACAATAATACTTACGTCATTTTTAACCGTAAATAATTAATATTTTCTTACTCAAAATCTTCAACCTTAAATTCTAGATTTTCTAATCTAGTTGTCATGGTTATTCCAGATACCACCCAACCGTTTCCCGAACGGCCTCTCAGGAGAATGTCAACTGTCCTAGACTTTCTGACAGTTCAACAATCTTTTTATTTATTTTTCTTTATTTTTTTTATTTTTTTATTTTTTTTTTGACTATTACTTAATTAAGTGTAAGATCTATTTACCAATGCATTAAATTCACTTTCTTAAACTAAATTCCAATTCCATTCACAAACGCATTTAAACCATAGTCGCAAATCTAAATTCAATAATAATGCATTAACAAAAACCTGCATAATCATAGAAGAGATGCATATATATATATATATATATATTTGAGACGTTTTAAGTAGAGATCCCAGACAACATCATTTATGCAATACTAAGAACTAACACAAAGAGCTGGTTTGTAAAATTCAAACAGGTATTTGGTATTTCGTATTTGGGTCAGACGTTTAAGATATTCAGTAGATTATATAGCAGGATCTGACAATGACGGTTTAAAAAAAAAACATATATAAAAGTTAGAAATGAGACTGTTTCATTTGATTACAAATAAATAGTTACTAGAAAAATCAAAATAAAAGCTTTGTAGCCTGGTAGTAAACTCTTTGGGTTCTTTTTTGTTCACGGTGCACAGAAGGCACTCGAGATCAGTAAATCATAAGATAGGGACGACACAAGTTGGTGTAAATCCATTTTGGTTTTAACACCAAGAAAAGGAGAGTCAAATCCCATTTGTCTCTGACCATAAGAGATCAAGAAATATACTAGAATGAATGATCTTTTAATAAGGATAAAAAGTACATAATTGAGAAATAGATTTATAGGTTGAAATTGGATAGGACGAAATGGTAAAGAACTAGTAATAAGAAAAATCTGACAATCTTCCCTTTTTATGTGATGAGTAGTAAAGATTTAAAGTTAGCTATTCACATTATGTATAAAAGAGAAAGACATTCTAATCCATTTTTGAAATACAAAATAATGCAAGAGATGGAAGGGTATAGTGATTAGTGATTTGTTAAATCAAAGAGGTGGGAAAACTAAAATGTGGAAAACTAAAATGAAATCAATTCACCGTTATAACTAGCAGAAGTAAAATAAGGTGCACTAGAATTTAGAACTTTCTTTTAAAATCGATCCCAAATCATCTGATGCCTGATGGCATAAAAGAATGAAATCATAATAGGAAGGACACATTTATTTAATTGTGAGATGAACAGAAATCACTAAACATTAGGACGGCTAAACCAGTCCGTTCAAAGCTAGCATCATGGGTTTAACTCTAAAGAGAAAATAAAAAATAAGTTAATAATAAGATTTAAATATAGAAGTGATGATGTAAATAAAAACTAATGCTAAATTAATTTTGCTTTAAGTATTATGCAGAAATCCTTATTCAAAAGTTTTTTTAAAATTTTTGATTAAATCCACACACTTTCCAAATAAAATTAGTAATAACCTTTTCCTTTAAATTCTATAACCTTTTCCTTTAAATTCTTGTTGTTTTGTAAAAAGTTATGAGGAATCAGAAACACAGAGCGATAGTAGAAAAGAACGGCTAGTTCTTAGGATTTTTTATGAATTTTTTTAATAATATGTATATATACCTTTTTTAAACCCTAGGTCAAAAACAATATCTAGAAAGAATAAATAGAGTTTCCACATAGTGACATATGAGAAAAATTATGTGCAACTATTAAAGAAATCCCTACTATTTTATAAGGGATAAATTTTAAAACATTTCTTATTTCTTACCACCCCGTAGAAATAAGAGCTAGCCATATTATTTATTAATTTCAGATTTAGTTATAAATACCCAATTTTTTTGGAACATACACCTAACACCATACGAGTTGGGTTTTATGTTCGAAAATCAAGATTCAAAAATACGAGGTCTCACAGAGAATTTCTCAACCTTCTCTGGTTTAGGCTCGTCCTGTACGATTTTTGTCTCTCAAACCTACTTGAAAGTACCACTTTGAAGTACGTTTGTTTTCATCCTAAAACAATTGGCGACCACAGCGGGAGATCAACCTCTCGATTACAAAAGCCAATTTTCAATCATTCAAAATGGTGGATCTTAGGTATGTAGCGATTACAACTCCTAATGTCGATTCTACTAACACTAGTAGTGGAAGTTCAGAAATCACTTATGCTGCTACCGACCCTCCTCACACCAATGTTGCTACTGACGCCACCGTCACTCCTTCTCCTGGTAACACGACTGCTGATAACACCAGGAACATCCAACGCCGCTCAACATTATTTATATGATACAGAGATAGGATATTCTTGCCAGAACACAAGAAGACATGGCTACCTCTCAGAAGGAGTTACTCACTTGTCTCAATACCCCATCGGAACAACTTTCTCCAGAAACAATCTGTCACCAGTTGCAGTAATCAACGGTTTAAGGACTACCAACGTCAACAGCTCCAGAATCAACATTCAAGACGATGACAAGATCTGCATTCAAAGAGGACAATCAAGGAGCCAACAATCCAACCTTTTAACCCATGAAGATCTGGAGAGATTTTTAAAATTTCAAGACAAGGATGAACCAATCTCACTTCATCAGCAACAACCTTTTACCCTCTCGTCATCCAAAAGATCATTCCACCAGGGGGACATATCTTTCCCTATTTTTCCTTTATGATGGGGATAAAAAAAATGTCCAGATTTGAAAAGATTTCTCCAGAGAGACGACAAACATCCTGATGACTACATAAGAAGATTCATGGTCCAAAAATCCTAGAGATATATGTTGGAGCAGCCATCTGGTCATTAAGTAATACAACATCCAATTATCCATGAGGTGATGTCAGAAAAAAAGGGTCAATAAGAAGGCTTCATCTCAGCAAGCGTCACGAATTGAACACTCACAATCAGCTCCAACCCCAGCTCCAACCTTAGCACCAGCCTAAAGACAAGCTCTTCTCCACGTCCCAGACAAATCTCTACAGGAACAACATAAACTAAATCCGACTCCAACATTCTTAGAGTTTCCTTTTACGAGAATCCTCTGTCACTCAGGAACTTCACTCTCTCTAGGGGACTTCCCAAACCTACTTCAAATAACACAAGTGTGACTGAAGACTGCTCAAAACAACCCATCTATGAAGATTCGCTCAGCTCATTTAGAATATTTCTTCTCTGCCCTTTCAAGAACCTCTATTGCAAGCTTCAACTCCTGAAAGCCTTTCAACCTCACCTCTAGCCTTGATCACTGCATCCAAGCCTGCAAACCTACCTACTTAAAGAAAGATGCTCCCGTAAAATAAAAATCTTAGATGACGACAAAGCCATGCAATATCAATATCAGAATTCTCATCTTCATCTACAGCTTCTTCCCATTCTTGAGGACGACTCCAGAGATTTCATTCTAAGGGAGAGGGATAATTACAAATCAGCATAAGCAGATGGAACGGTGAAACCTCCGACACATGAATACTTAGGACAAACTCTATTGAAATGGAAATCAGCACCAATATCCGCATTAGGATACTCAATTGGTACGCTCTCTACCGCATCGCTGTTATGCATAACAACATAAGTGTAAACACTATCCTCAACAAGTATGTGAGTAGGATTACTCCTATGATTATCAGTATGGGAGGAGACGTTATTCATGTTGGGATCAACGTTAACCCTTGTTCTTTCACTCATAGGTTCAACTCTCTGATTTTGTTCATTTCCCCCCTAAAAGAAGAGAGAATATATGCATATTAGGTCAGAGCGTCTCAAACACAAAAATTCTGAGCATGAACCATAAAAGTAATTACACATACTCATAAAAATCATATACATTCATTACAAAGTAGTATTCGAAAAATTATATAATCCCAACCCATTACAAGATGTTTCACAAAAACCGCGTCAGAAACCGTTTACACTGCCACATAGAAATTCTGAATCTGGAGATAATTTATGAAGAATTAAAGCCTGAGTCTTATATCAAAAGTTTCGTATTGATGTCTACTACAATATTTTAAAAAGGCGCATGAATCGGATAAATGATCTAAGAGTTATGGCCAAAACGGTGAGCGGTGTCGGGTCTAAAAACTGTCAAAATTTTCTTGGATACTTCCTAAATTCTACTGTTAGGTCGTTTGGACCCCCCAAAAAATCTCAAAACCAAGATTTTCCTCTATACGACGTAGGAATTTTTTTTCTAATGAAGATAGAGGGTTTAATCATCAAAAACGGAGGTCGTATGAAGATTCTAGAGCATTTTTCCCAAGCACTATACTTCTGAAATTTTCCAATGACAAAAATCAATAAAGTTTTGTGAATTAGAATACGTCAATGCTCACCTGAGAAATTTGAAGAGTTCACATGTTCCATCATGGTCTTAAAGATAAGAAACTTGCTTGATACCAATCCAAGCTAACGGAGAAGCCTGGGGTTACTTCTATATTAGTTACTTTTCCATCAACAACAGTAAGACCGGATTTTTTGCAAAGTTCGTCAGTGCGGAACGCTTATTCAAGCTCTTCATCCTCAGACTTGTCTTCATCCTCTATATCCACAGTGTCCCCCAAAGCCTCAGAAGCATCAGAATAGAAGAACCTTTTACGGTCCTTTTCTTACAAGACTGGGGACTGTCAACATTAACATGAGTAGTCTCCACTCAGGGATGCACTTCATCATGGTATACTTTGAATCAAGAAGATTAAAGAAGCATGATGACTAGATGGATACATTATCCTCATACCACCTCCAGAGAAGTACAACAAGCTTGTGATTCTAAGGAGCATGAAAAAAGTGCGAGGTCGGAGAGCACCCCTGTTGCATCTCAACAACCCAGACGACAACAACATATTCAATCTCAATTAAAATACTCTCCCCATTTCCAGCACTTCAACGAAGATAAAGGACGACTCTAAATTTCGTGACTTCTCTTGATCTGTCAAATTCCTGGAGGCATGGATCAATGACGATACCATCAGATTATCTCTTGCATGGTAGCGGATCCAAGCGAGCTACACTTGAAGACTGACGACTCATTCACTTTGAATTTTTTTTAACACAGTCACATCCTTCAACCAGAAGGTCTGACCAGCAATGGTACTAGCAACAAAACCGTATATATCAAAACTCAGATCCTCACGGCAAGGTAACAACCGCCCCTTGTCTTATTTTCGCCTCTTTTACAATAAGCCTCATCGCTTGAGGAAAGATAAATGTCGTGGATAACTTATTACAACTCTCAAGAGAGCATGAAACCTCAATACCCTTTAATTAGGCACCTGAAGTATATGCAACATGATTCACCCGTGGATGTCATGAACCCATTCAACGTGTTGTTAGAAAAATAGATCAATTCAAGTTCGTTTCAACCAGAGTCATCGATAAAACCCTTCTACATCAGTACCCACACAACTAGGGAGCTTCCTCGTCTAACCTGATCACATCCAGAACGATGGCTTCATCCTTGTTGATGCTACTTACTTCAACCAAACAATTCTCTTGTTGACACGCATCGAACTTGAAATTCTCAAAGTGATGCCGTCAAGTCTTCTCATTCTTCGAGCAAGCCCTTATGGACAAAATCCATGGTCATGATATTCATCTCAACCATCACTATTAATGAGGCAGCCACAACCATCTCTAGCTCAGGACGAACATCCAGTGGCACAGTCAGGCTTCTCCTCTTAGCTTCCGGAATATTGGTTTATAAGTTGTTGGACATGGATTTAGTGATATGATCACAATAAAAATCTTACGTTGTGCCTCTTCCGATGCATCCCCTGCCTCCTCCAGTGTGCACGCTCTGCACTTCTAGCACTCGCCTTCTTCTCCAGCGCTAGCTTCTACCACAAAATAATGAATTATTATCGAAGCCGAGCTTTCTCACAGAAGCTAAGACACTATTCACAGAGCTAGCGTCCTCATGAAGCCAACATATTTACAACAAAAACATCTCACAACGCCACCTTCCAGCACCAGCTCAGTCCACTCTTCTATTCTTTGTTGATGTTCCCACTATTATCTTCCAGTGCGGTGAGAACTACAACATACAAGAAGGGAACATCAATCGGAGACATGAGCTAGGAGATATGATTCTTACACTAAAGTCTACAGAATCTGAAAATTCACACGGGATTTCTGATCACAAATGTGTATGCATGGTTGGCTGACCTAGAAAACTCCGAATCGAATGATTCTTTTTGCATATGATATCTTAGTCTCTTAGATTCAAAAGTTGGTGTCAAACATCAAAAGACGATATTGTATGAAACTTCAACAGCTTTTGGAGTGAGTGGTGTACAAACTAGGGTTTCCATACGAGATTCAGAAGACTCAGCTTTATAAAGACCTTATTCGCACGTGGACTCTCATCCTATCAGGAATACTATCATCTCAGGTCCCACTGCATCTCCCAAGAAGATTTCACCGCACTAGAAGGCGTCATCAACCATGTATCAACATTGTTGTCGATTTTCACTATCTCTAACTTTGCTGCTACTATCTACAATTCAAAGCATTGTTTCCGGGTCTCATATCTTTTATCTACTGCCGCCTTGCTTCCGCTGTCACTAGCACTCGATCGTTGCATACTCAAGACCTAAGCAAGCCACGACGCCTATTACTTGCTCACAAGAAAGTTTAAATCTAAAGCCCAAATTTGCATCAAAGACATTCTACAAAGGAGACAAAGTTAACAATACTTCTTACTGGACAGATACCTGAAGAATCGATCCTGCTGACTTGATCCTCTATTTGGGATGAAACGGACCTGTTATTTTTTTTTTGAAAAAAAATAAAACCCTGCACCGACCATATCCCCTCTTTACTGACGGGAAAGATAGCATTCTTGACAATAACATAGACATCTACTAATCCCAATTAAGGTTAACAATAAAGGGCACATATCTCAATCTCAGAGAAGCATGAGCTAAGTACATCTTCTTATACTTTTAAAGTTTTAATTATGCATATATATTTGCTATAAGCATATAGTCACCATCTAATGCTTACTGCACAACGTTATTGTTCCTCACTAAGGAGGGGACTTAATGTAGATGGTGAGTTTTTGACGAGGGTCAGAATTATAAAATCGCAATTCTGCCTAGTAGCAGGAACATAGAAGTAACCACGCATATTTGTGCGCATGTCTCTGACTTCACATCAGAATAGGAAATATCGTATTTCTACTTATATTCCGCAAGAGAATTAAGAATACTTATATTCCGCAAGAGAATTAAGAATACAGTCCCTCTCTAAACAACTAGAGACGTTCTAAACCGATCCTGTAACCTCTCTAATATTCACAATATTTATGCCATATCGAATCAGTTTCAAGTCGCATAAATTCCACAACTGAATTCCTTGAAATCGATTTGAATGCGCATCGATGTTCCAATAACATCTATGAAATCTGGGAGTAGCTAATGCTTAATCCCAAAAATACAATCTAGTTTAACGCCTTGTTCGTAACGAACACATCACAAATTGCTCTTCTGAGCCTAAAGTATGCCACTTTAGCACTTTGCTCAAAGACAATCCACGAATTATATGCCACTCCTCTTGGATGCACCACAAACAAGGAGCAATGCCTTCGAAGACAAATTGTGCCTCTGAACTAGGCTAACTATAGTCTTTTCTCGCACTGGCATCAAGCTAGCACTAGCCCCTTGGCCTAGCGCATTGACTTTAACTCTTCCCCTAGCGCTAAAAGTGCTAACTTCCTAGACTAGCGTGTCTCAGCTAGAAAGTGTCTAGCCACAAGCGTCATCAGACAAGAAGTGTCCCAGCCTTAGCGAATTGGTGCAAGTCTTTTTGGCTAACAAGTGTCCCATCCTAGAGTAAGAGCGCTAGCCTTCCTCGGCCATGAAGCGTCCCAGCCCTAGCGTATATGTCCTAGCTTCCTTGCCTTGACGCTAGCTTCCTTGACTTTTGAAGGAAGCTTCATTTACTTAGGTGCAAGCTTCCTTGGCGCTAGAAGCACTAGCTTCCTTTAATTTTGATGAAATCTTCCCTGACTTAGGCGTAAGCTTCCTTGGCGCTAGAAGCGCTATCTTCCTTGACTTTTGACGGAAGCTTCCTTGCCTTAGCGCTAGTTTCCTTAACAAAAGTGTTACTTTCCTTGACTTTGGCGGAAGCTTCCTTGAATTTTGACGAGAGTTCCTTGCCTTAGCGCTAGCTTCCTTGCCTTGGCGCTAGCTTCCTTGACAGAATCACTAGCTTTCTTGACTTTTGGCGGAAGCTTCTTTGACTTTGTATAATAAGCCTTCTTGCATAAGAAGTTCCTCGTAAATATTGGCCTCAAACGTCTTCCACATTTATGCCAATTTACTTCTAAGCAAACATTTGTCCAATAAAATCATGCCATAATAACAAAACTTACCAAACTCGATACTGATCAGTCTAATTACCAATTTAGTGAGTTGCGCGACTTGCCTCACTAACTTAGCAAGTCATTTGACTTGACTTGACTTGACCTATTCAAACAGTAGTGGTCCACGACTCCACTATCATTATACGAGATATCAAATACAACACATGGGGGGATTCTCATTGGGGTATTGGTTTGGCGGTCTACGACATCGTGCGTTCTGGAAACACATCCACGAACAAGAAGGTAACAAGTAATGGGAAAATTACAAGACAGTTGAGAGAATGATGAGTAGTGGTCATACAAGCCTTCCTTACTTTTCGGACATGACTCCACTTTAATATGCACAATCGTTACTCCTCCACTTCTTCTCTAACTTCCACCACTTACGAGAAATCAGTGTATCTTCTGTGAAAATATAAATAAATGGTCTTATTTATTTGAAGAACTAGAACCAACAGAGACATAATTAACGATTCATCCCAGAGATAATCAATTCTTCTTTACATACTACAATGACTCATCACACTGAGAATTTATCAACCTTCTTTGCTTCCCTCCCCTAAGACCTACCCAATCTTCTCCATCTTTTATGATCGAAGCAGGATGTGAACGACCATTTCTTGGTTTAGGCTCGTCCTGTACGATTTTGATCTCTCAAACCTACTTGAAAGTACCACTTTGCAGTACGTTTGTTTTCACCCTAAAACACCATGTAATAAATTGCATGGTACAAATAAATGACATGCTCCAGCTCTCCCAATTTACTGATGTTGCCAATTTGTTGGTCCTTTATGAGGATTGATTTTTGGCTTTTGCCTTGGGTCAAGTTTGCTCAATTATGAGGTTTTTGTTGTATGTTATTTTTTTTATTTTTTTGTTTCATTTATGGATTAACCTTTTTCTCTTGGCTTTAAAACTGGATTCCCTTTGCTTCTTCTCCGCCGGTCTGCAATAATATAATTTTTAAGTCTTTGGTTTTTGTTAGTGAGCTTATAGATAATCATACTGGTATGAACCTCTTTTATGTAAAACATATCAAGAACTTCATAACTGATAGACATGTTTCTCATGCGAGAAAGCATTGTACTAAAGGCTACTTGGGATTCATCTCCTTCTTTTTTGTTGCACTATGTAAGAAAGGAGTCTCTTGTACATGTTTGTAACTCTATTCTAGTTTAATATAAATAGTGTGTTGTTTAGCAAAAAAATAAAAAGGATTAAACTTTCTCCTAAAAAAACACCATAAGCGATTAACACATATGCACAACAAAAACATTACACATGTGAATCTGACAGAACAGAAACAAATAATATTATTTTTTATTATTTTTTATTTTTTTAAGAAATAAATAAGGTAAGGTGTGTTAGAAAAAACTTGCGGGCACTAGTATTTATCAATTCTTTGTCGTGCATAAATTCTTAAATCTTAAATCAAGCCCATAGTTAACCAATAAGCTATACCCCGGGCTTCAGCCATGTTTAGATAACTCGAATTATAACAAGCACATCAATAATTCTGGGCTAAGTTGTAAAATTAGCATATGGACTAGCCCAAAATTAATATGTATGTTGTAAAATTAGCTTGTGAACTTGGGGGCTCGATCTCCAGTTACTGCCCATTTCATGTACCTTGTAAATCGAACTGGCGTGTCTAAATGGTGCCTTTTGGACACGCAGAGAATCTCCGAACGGGTGTTTCTAAATGGAGCCTTTTGGACACACTGAACAATTTGGCGTGTCCAATAAATCCTACCCTTTAGATACACATAGAAATCTCCGAAGTGGCGTGTCTAATGAGCTAACATTTAAGCCACGCATAACAATTTATGAACTGGCGTGTCCAATAAAACTACCTTTTAGACATGCGGGGAAATCTATATAGTGGCGTGTCCAATAAAACTTATCCTTTAGACACGCTCAGAAATCTCTGGAGTGGCGTGGCAAATCTATTGCACATGCCAAAATTATTTCATGTGTCCATAGATTGGTCTATGAACACGTTCATTGACAAACACAAAATGGGCGTTGCTAATTGGTACCTTTTGGACACGCCATGCTTAATGTGGTTTTTAATGGTCCCGGTGGACACGCTAACTGAGTGTAACGTGGATGAATGTATCAGTTATATACACGTAGTTTTAGTGGCATGGCTACATCTACAGTTTTAGATATATAACCACGCTAAAAATCAAAAATGTGTTAAAAAAAAGTGGCGTGGCAAAATACCATTTGTGTACTAGTGATGTATGTGAAGAAATCATGCATCTAATAGCTATGTATGTTAAAATTGTTACAGAAGTGGACTTGAGCGCTTGACTCCAAAAAATACGCAGTCCTTTGGCTCTTTCACTAGAATTTACTTAGTGTCAAATCCACCATCCTAAGTTGTCGGTGGCTCTTTTAGGGTTTGATATATGGTGTTAGTGGAAGATGAAGCATCCTTGCTAAATGATGTTGGGGAAACTTGGTTAAAATCATACCTATGTCTATTTATAATATACCCTCAATTGATTAACCTACACGGAATAAATTTCAAAGTAACAATTACGTGTAATCGGATTATTTGTTGAAATTAGTATTTGTGTTTGCAAATGGCTTATAATCGGATTATTTGTTTGAAAACATAGAGCACCTGTCATCAGAGAAACAACATCAACATCACCAGATAAAGCAAGCCAAAGACGACCCCCAAGACTACTGCATACATCAACACTTCCTGGATACATGTTCCAGACGATGATAAAGTCCATGGCCACCGCGAACAGTCAAAGAACCAAAAACCCAATTTCATCACTTGTGAAAATTTGGAAAGGCTTCTCTAAAACTGTGAAAAGGAGGACTCGTCTTCACTTCATCATCACCTTCCTCTTTACTTAATTGAGATCGAGAGAATTCTTCTATAAAGGGGATATTCCTCCCCTCCCTTCTCATTATATGATGGAACAAGAAACACAATTGTGACTTTCTTATAATCTTTATCGACTAAAAAGAGATTTAAGAGTTGTCTCAGAATCCTTTTGTTTCCCATTTAACTACCTGTAAAAGTGTTTTAGGGTGAAAACAAATGTACTGCAAAAGAGTACTTTCAGGTAGGTTCGAGAGATCAAACTCGAAAAAGGACAAGACTAAACCAAGAAATGGCCGTTCACGTCCTACTTCGGCCACAAAGGTGGAGATGATAAGTTGATCTTAGGGAAGGGAAACAAATAAGATTGAGAAATAACTGTGTGATCAAAAATGATAGTGTGTAGTTTTAGAATGGATTATATCTGGGATAAATCTCATATTCTTTCTTCGTTCAAATAGATGAAGCCATCTACTTATAGTTTTAGACTGATCAGTGTCGAGACTGGTAAGTTTAGTGGTCATGTACTAGTTTAGGAGTAACACGACGTAATTTTAATAGAAGTGTTTGAAGCCAAGATTGCGCGAAGGTTTCCAAGGACCATTCTTAGCGCACTTACGAATCCAGGCAAAGTGGCTTGATGAATATCAATATATGGCTAGCGTTGGTATTACGCCAGTGTTGATAAGGGAAGTGACATGTCTTTAGGATGCTACCTAGAGAAGCAATCGCTGGCCTTGGTGTCGGCAGAAGAAGTGTGGCGTGTCCCTTAAGGATGCAGCCTAGAGAAGCTAGCGCTGGCCTTTGTGCCAGCGCAAGGAGTGTGGCGCGTCCCTTGGGACACAACCTAGTGAGGCTACCAATGTCCTTTGTTCCAGCGCAAGGAGTGTGGCGCGTCCTTTGGGACGCAGCCTAGTGAGCTAGCGCTGGCCTTTATGCAAGCGCAAGGAGTTATGGCGCATCCTTTGGGACACATCCTAAGAAGCTAGTGCTGGACTTTGTGCCAGCACGGAGAATTGTGGCGTGTCCCTGAGACGCAGCCTAGGAAGCTAGCGCTGGCTTTTGTGCCAGCACGGAGGATTGTGGCGCGTTCTTGAGACGCAGCCTAGGAAGCGTGCGGAGAATTGTGGCGCGTCCTTGAGACGCAGCCTTAGCGAAGCTAGTGCTAGCCTGGTTCCAGCGGAGGAAAGCTAGTGCTAGCCTAGCGTGGAGACATATCGCGTCTTGGGGAATTGCTTTTTGATTATGGCACATCTAAGAAGAGTGGTGCATAATTTGTGACACGTCTTACAATAAAATGCTAAAATGGCATATATTTAAGACCAGGACGGTAAATTGTGATGCGTTCTTTGCGAGCAGGGCATTAAACTGGAATGTGTCTTCTAAGACCAGGCATCAGCTATTCCCAGAATATGCGTATAACAGTAAATTAATGTTGTTTAAATAAGAATTTGAATATCGATAATATTGGATACAGAACAAGCTCTAGGAATTGCACTAGAGAAGATATTGTACAGAACAAGCTCTAGGAATAACACTAGAGAAGACTCAAGTTGCTCTATACTAGTGGGCAATCCATCTAGGAGCTTGAGATTTATTATATAAAGAATATAGAATATCTAGGAGTATTGCAGCAAGCACCAATACTATTCTAAGAATTACATACATAGATGGATAAATGTTGCTTATGAGAGAAAAATTTCAGTAACATATTCTTTACAACTTTTATACCCGTTGCTAATCTGGTATAGGTTTTAAAAAATATTTTTATATTGTTCCCTGTAGATTTCTGCACATGCATATACAAATTTTCATGGAGTAGAAGATCCAATCCATATGGAAGGAATTTCAACAAACATAACATATTTGATTGATCATGCAATTGAAAGAACATTTTTATCAACTGAAGTTTCAAATCTTGAAAGAGAATCAAAGGAGTCACTAAACTGAATAATGTTACAGATGAATTAGCATGAATCCACACAGTTAACTGGTATGATTTAAACATTGAAGGTGAAACTATGGAAAGCCCTAAATTTCAGTTACACCAACTTAGGTCAAGAACCCTAGTTTCTACATTATATTCATAATAAAACTAACCTTCAGTTGCTAACAAGCCATATAATAAGTCTTTAACAAGCTCTATAACAAGTTTTTACACCAGCACCAATGGTTGAAGAATATCCAGCTTATAGATCCTGTATACTGCACATTCATTTCAAAAACAAAACACGAGTCAGATCCTTTCAAACATCCTATAACAGACTAAA
Organism: Papaver californicum; assembly: GCA_023531435.1. Taxonomy (NCBI): domain Eukaryota; kingdom Viridiplantae; phylum Streptophyta; class Magnoliopsida; order Ranunculales; family Papaveraceae; genus Papaver; species Papaver californicum. The sequence goes on from JAJJMC010003557.1 coordinate 663,190, forward strand.
TATACAATCATTAGAAAATGGCTATTCATCACAAGGTTCATGATTCTGGTGATTAAGTTATCACTCTAAAATGGCAATTTAAGTAACTGATAAATCTTGAAGGGACACAAAAGAAAAGATGCAGAAATCGCATAACATGGAAAGAAGCATCAGACATATTTCTGCAACAAAACTATCAACCCAAAGGAAAGGATCATCAACCTGTTCAACCACAAAATGAAACAGAAAAAACACATTTTACTCATTGCTCAAACTGTAGTGCAATAAATGTATTAAATTAGTTCAAATGATTCACATGAAATGACTTGCGAGAAACACATAAACATACCTTATATCCATCTGCATTCAATCTTCCAAACTCATAGTCAAGTATCTACAGTAGAAATAAGCCACTTCGTGAGAAGATAGAACTGTCTACTATATCCACACCAAGTTTCAGTTTTCAGTTTATTTCAGAAGTTATAGGTAAGCAGCAAAGCAAACTAAGCTAATATCAACTAAAATTAAAGCTTACACAAAAATTCCATAGTCTCGAAATAATAAACAACATTGCAATCACATGCAGAATTAGTATTTCATCAATGTTGGATCACAATGTAGTCCTCAAACTGAAAACAAATAAAAACATACATCTGTGGATGAATTATATAAAAAGGTAACAATTAACAAACTATTGAAAGTGAAAGTAAGCACCTTGAATAGAAGAACTCAACCCAAAACCTGCACAAAATGTTGCACATATAAAAGATCTGGAAAGTCTGCAGGGAAAAAAAATTGTTTAATAAATTAAACAAATTACAAATAAAGGGTTTACAAATCAAATTAGAGAGTCATATAGGAATAAGAACAACCAACTTACCAATAACTAGAGAGCCCAATAAAAGAATTATTGCAGTATATGTATCGCCTAATAACTCATTAGTTGATATAATAAGACTGCAAAAAAATTGAGCAAATATCAGACATCATTCAACAAGACTATTACTTCTCCAGAATGAAATTTGATGCTGATGGTGGTGTACACTTCTCACCATGTAGTGACCAAACTACATACGAATCAAGCATGCTATGTACTAGTAAATCATGCCTCACCAATTCAAAACTCAAGGATTTCTTATTCCGACATCTGCGACAAGGACATGGACATAATGGCAAGTTTCTAATCCTGTTCTTGTAGGCAAAATCTATAAAAGTACCCACTCCTTTTCTATATAAAGGACTAAACCTATCTTCAATCATCCAACTTTTCTCACACTGTTTAGACATTCAACAACCATCAACACAAACCAGATTAAATAAACCTTCACTTCATCTAACCTGGAATTCACAACAAATCAAAAGAAACTGTCTTCTGAAATGAAGACATCACTATACATAACCAGAAATTCAATTCCCAGCAAACACCACAGAAATTAGACTACACCCATAAACCAGAAGTATAGGATACACAAATATCGAGAACTACAAACATGCTTTTCAAAATTCTGTAATAAAAAAACTATAGTTCAAGCCAACGAAACTCTCACTGCAATGAATAGACCACTTCGCACTATTAATACGAGAAAACACCCAACAAGAGAAAAGAAAGAATCTAACCATTCAGGTACAGTGACATAACACACAAAACGACTGAACTATGATTACCTGGCCTTTTCAAGTCCATAGGAACCACGATTGTATTCTACAGACACTGCATCAAAACACACAAAATATACTTTAGAGCAATTGGAACTTATTAACAAGAACAACATAAGGTGCATACAATTCACAGCAATACTCCACTAAAACTGAATAAGGAAGACAGTTACTTATGTGTGGATACTTAAAAAGAAAAGAACCATGAATACCAATGTAGTCAATTACTCCTAGTAGGAATTTGATTTCTACACCTAGTTTGACTGATATTCCAGAATCAAGTATTGATGCACAACATAGAAAGGGTGCGCATGCTAGTTCTAATAATTTTAGGAAACTGCCTGAACAAGGCAATTCTGATGTGTTTTATTTAGTAACAAACAACTGATTACCAACAAAATGTATAAGTTTACTGTTATAAGTACATCAAGACAAATTTTAACAATCTTACAATCCCATACAGGGATACAGATTAGCAGATTCATAAAAGCAGAACTATGGCAACTTGACCTCAACCATAAGTAGAAATCAAAATAAATGATTTTGAAGTAGGACGTAATATCCTATAATTTATGAATATAGTAACCTCAAATCAGGGAACTCAGCATACAAAAGATGGACGGAATCCCAATCATAAAACAACCTCATTAACTAGAGATGTGTATAAGTATAAAGTAATGAACCAGAAACATGACGCCAGCTATACCATTAAATACATCTCTAAACCTCGTAACTACATGAGATGGCAAGAAACTAAAATCGTCAGCACGTCCCCAGAGTCGCCTAATGCCCTTTACTTGGTAAAACTTCAGGTAAAAACCCTCTTGTCTCCTTGTCATTTCCTATTTTATTTGTTACAAGAGATAACACATACAAATGACCAGCACACACTGACAAGACATGCAAATTATTCAAGAAAAATTTGAAGGTAATATTAAAGCATGGAATCCTAAAGAAACATGTCAGAAACACGGCTGAGGGTTGCGATCACTGGAGCGAATCGACTGCCAATATGCAGAGAAGAATGAAGATCCAAATCTCAACAAAACTTTGTTTTGATATGACAAGTGGACAAAAGGAAAATTCATTGAATGTTCCCAAAACTCTGGAAAGTAACAAAAATTAAGTTCATTGTGGATAGACGAAAAGTTTTTTTTAGGTCAACTCGACTAAAATTTAAACGGAAAACAAGTATTCAAACAACATGAGCATACCGCTCTTTTGACTGTTGAAACTTTAGAGCTACATGGGAGAGAAATATATAGAAACCAGATGAAGTCGCAATTTCCCATTATTTGATTTGTAGCAATCACGAAGTAACAGAGAGAAATATAAATCAAACATTCATTAGCAACATCGATATTCAAATACAGTGACAAAACACATACAACGACAAACACCACAGAAATTAGACTACACCCAAAAAACAGAAGAATAGTATATACAAAATTAGAGAACTACAAACATGATTTTCAAATTTCTGTAGTTCAAGTCAACGAAACTCTCACTGCAATGAACAGACCATTTCGCGCACTATTAATACGAGAAAGCACCCAACAAGAAAAAAAGCAAGAACCTAACCATTCAGATACAATGACATAACATATAAAACGACTGAACTACAATTACCTGGCCTCTTCAAGTCCGTAGGAACCACAATCGTATTCTACAAACACTGCATCAAAACACACAAAATATACTTTAGATAAATTGGTTTCCTTTTCATAATTTACTCGTCAAAACACACCAATAGTATGCAAATCACTTCATAAACAACTATAAAGACCTTAATTTTATGATCTACTGAAAACCCCTAATTTAAAATAGATTAGAAAATCCCCAAATTGAAAACCCCTAGTGATTAAGAAAAACCTCAAATAAGAAGAAAAATTGAAAATCTATAACAACTAGAAGAGAAATAGAGTTAGGGTTTCTGAAAACAATTTTTTAGGTCAAAGAAAACGAAATCATCGAAAAAGAGCAACAAATTAAGTTACAGTTCATACCTCAACTGTTTTCTTATTGTAGATCTGAGCACAATAAATTAACTAGGGTTTTTCGATTTCACGAACAAATCAGATGTTTAGGCTTATGAAATTTCAATTAGGGTTTTGCTCTAGGATTTGATTCAAAGATTAACCAGAATATGATTTTGATTCAGAGTTCATAGAGTTTTCTGTGAGAAAATAGGGATTCAAAGTGAGATTTAGCGAGAGAGAAAAGAAGTAAATCTTTCGGGGTGTTTTTTCCTTTCTAAGGGAGAAAGTGAGATCTCACCCAGGTTTGTTTTGTCTGAGAGAGAGAGTTGCACTGAAGAGATGAAAATAAATGGGTGTTGAATAGGCTATGGAGTATAAAATAAGAGCCCTAATAATTAGATTTTGGTGGGGAAAATTTAGTTTGGGGGAAAAAAAATAGTGGTTCAATTTTGAGAGGGAAATGATTGTTTGGCTTGAAAATTGAGAGGGAAAGTAAGTTAAAAAAATTTAGAAGGGGTGTGATTGATGGGGTGAAAAATGGTGAAGGAAAAATTTGAGGGAAAATAATTCTATTTTTTAAAAAATATTTTCGAATTAAAACAAAAATAAAAATAAAACCTAAAAGCCCTTAGATAAGACGTATTAACCTTTATGCCATAATTTACAACCGCTATAGACGTTTGAACTACGTTACTTTATTATTATAAAATTAATCCTACTTGAAGCAACGTATTTTCGTGTTTGTAATATATTTAAAAGTTGCAAAGGCTAAAACTAAACGTTGTAAATTTCATGATTATGGTGTATTGCATGTCTCTGATCGACGCGCCCTTTTGGTATGTCATAGCAGAGACATTGATGAAAATTTCTTATGAAGGATGCCTTGCCTCGTTCATTACCAATTGCGATCGATTTCTGAATTTGTAAAATGAAGAGGTAATGATGGGAGCATCAACAAAGAACTGAGGCTGGTGCTGGAAGGTGGCGTTGTGAGATATTGTCGTCGTAAGGATGCTGGCTTTATGAGGATGCTAGCTCTTTGAATAATATCTCAGCGCTGGAGAAGAAGGCATGTGCTAGAGGTGCAGGGCGTGCACGTATCGGAAGAGGCACACCGTGTGATTTTTCCATGGTGAGTATATCACTGGATCCCTGACCAGCAACTTGTAAACTAATATTCTAGAAGTTGAGAGGAAAAGCCTGAATATGATGTGACCGTGCTCATTGGATGTTCATCTTGTGCTGGAGATGGTTGTGGCTTCCTCATTACCAGTGATGGCTGAGATGAATATCATCATCCATCACTGGTAATGAGGAAGCCAGATTCCAAATTCGGGGTTGATCGAAGAATGACAGGACTTGATGGCATCACTTTGAGAATTCCAAATTCGGTACGTGTCCAACAGTAAAATTGTGTGGTTGAAGTAAGTAGCAGCAGCAATGATGAAGTTACCGTTCTAGATGTGATCAGGTAAGAAGCGGAGGCTTCCTAGTCAGGTGGGTACTGATGTAAAGAGGTTTTGTCAATGACTCTGATATTTTATCGACTTGGTTTTGGGGATCACTTTAGTTGAAATGGATTTGGATTGTTTTTCTAACGAATCAAGTCACCAGGTGCAGAACAGCCAAGAGGTGTTCATTTACTAGACATAATGATATATGTTGAACGGGTTCATGACATCCATGGGTGAATTATTTTGCATATACTTCAGGTGTCTACTTAAAAGGTATTGATGTTTCATGCTCACTTGAGTGGCGTAATGAGTTATCCCCGACATTATTTCCTCCCACGAGTGATGAGGTTCTATTGCAGAAGAGGCAAAAATAGAATAGATGAGGGTGTGGATGTTACCTTGTCGTGAGGGTGTGAGTTTTGATGTATACAGTTTCATTGCTAGTACCATTGTTGGTCAGACCTTCCAGTTGAAGGATATGACTGTGTTGAATCTTTAAAAGTGAAAGAGCCTTTAGTCCCCACGTGTAGCTTACTTGGATCTGCTTCCAGGCAGGAGATAATTTTACGATGTCATCAAGGTCCATGCTTTCAGGAATTTGACAGGTCAAGGGAAGCCATGAAAATTAGTCATCCTCTGTTGTCGTTGAAGTGCTGGGACTGGGGAGAGTATCTGAATTGAAATTGAATCCATCGTTGTTGTCTGATATGTTGAGATGCAACCAAGGTAGTCAATATCGGTTGTACGGGCCGATATTATCGGTTTTTATCGGGTATTGAAATATACCTATACGATATTAAAAATATCAACCATACAAAGATGGAACGATATAAACGTTCGTATCAGCCAGTACAGACCGATATATTGCTTTCACTTATACACTGATATTATCGGGTAAGGATATTTTTGTAATTACCTGCCAATTGTTAAATGCCCTAATTTCTTCGGTGCTTTCGTTCCATCTCTCTTGCAGCAGCAGCCGTAATTACTTATCTTTCCTTATATTTTCTTTTCATTCAAATTTGTTACATGATGTAAGATCTAATTCAATTGGTTTGTTCCCTATATTAACTGCCTAGCTTTACTCCGAGTGTGTAAGTTTATTGTTATCTACATACCGAGATAAATGTATCTTTCAGTGAGTGTGTGCTATAATAATCATGTAGGCATGAAATGACTTTTTTTCCTGTGTGTATCCTGTTGTTTTTTTTGTGTGGGTTTTGAGTTTTATTGGAAATAATCAAATAAAAAAATCCAAAAGAATTTTTATATGATTTTGTCTTTCTATACTGTGAGCACTGAGCAATTCATTTGTGTTTCAATTTAACCTAGAGACTACCTAGGGTTTTGTGGTTTTCAAGTTGAATCTGTAGATTCTGCAAATATTGGACATTCATGAGATGAAGCTCGTAACAAGCCTGAACAAGTTGAATAACAACGTAAAAAATTAAATTCCAATTTCTAGTTACTGTATGTTGTTAGATTAAACAATTCAAACTGGCCCTTTACTCATTCCTAGTACTCTTTTATCAAAAAAAGTTTGGGGATCATATGAATTTTCTTACTTTCTCTCCAAAATCTTTTTTTATACAGTTTCTTATCGTTAAAGTTTCATTTCTTAAGATTTTTAATCCTCAGTCATTTGGACAGAAATTTCGGTACTTTTTCTTTGTTTCTTGTTTTTTATGTAATAGTTGGAATACAGTAGAGTGTAGAGAGATATAATTTGAGAGATGTCTTGATTGATCATGAGAGTTTGCTTTTGTTATAGGGATTCAAAAGTAGCTTAAGGTTATATGGTTTGGGTTTTTGTGCTTTATATGGATGTATAAGGTTCTTTGTTGTTGGATTGAGGTCATTGTATGATTGAAGTAAGTATTAACAGATGAAGTTGCTAGAAACATTTTTGATGAAAATGATAATGACACCCCAATCAATTGTTTTGTGGATTTTTCTCTATTTCTTTGTGCACAATTATTTACTTCATTGATACTTGAAGAAGCAGTTGTTAGGTAATTAGGAGATATGGATAACCTGCACTTGCTTCTGGAGTAAGACCAGGTGCTACTTACTGTTATTGGTGGTTTCACATTACCATAATGCTACACAATTTACTGAAAAAGAGTTTTCTTCTGATTCTTATTGGTAGTAATACAAGAATTCGCTAAATATTCTATTTTGGTCATGAGTGGATATTGTGATATGAAATTTCAGACTTGGTTTTTTCGCCCAGGTACATGTTAATGTTGGGGTAATGATTCTACTAATTATTTCTTAAGCCTCATTTGGTTGAAATTATTAAGCAGGAACGGATTATGTGCCACTGCAGTTATCAAAAACATATTGTAGATTAGCTGATCTCTTTTTCAATAAAAGGTATGTTACCATGTCTTACTTATAGCATTTGTTTTGATTGTTGTTTTATGTAAATTCCATTTTATTAGATTTTTCTTTTCTTTTTTACTGTAAGCGGTTTTTCTTATCTTAGTTTTGATTGGTTTTCATGTGTATTACTACAAATATAAATACAAGTGTGTTTTTTATCTCTTGATTTTCAATTTCAGGCTAGATATGGGAACTGATTCCTTACCACTGGACATTGCTTTTCAATTTCAGACTCCCACACAAGTAAAAAAAAGTTGAATGACTACGTTTATGGTTGATCTACTTTAGAAATGTAACTAATGTCAGTTTGTCAATAATTTATTTTGTCTTTTGATTATGATTTCTAAAAATGTAACTATCGTCTGTATATCACTAGTGTTTCTTGTCTTTTGATTATGATTTCTTGTACTGTCAGTTCAAGAAAGTTAACTCTACTATTTTACTTAAATGTAATTATGATTATGGTGGAAGTAGTTACTTAAATGTAATGTTGATGTGCTACCTGATACTCTTGTCAATGCTTGGTTTTTGTTGTTGATCGTTTTACAAACAAGCCTCTAATTAGGGCTGCACATCGGGTCGGGTTTGGCCCCACCCGCACCTGACCCGTCAATTGGCGGTGATTGAAATATTCACCCGTACCCAACCCGTCATTGGACGGGTCGGGTGCCGGTGGGTGCGGGTCACCCGTCCAATCACGAATCGTAGCTAATAACTCATCAATCGTATCAAGAAACTCGGATGAGTCGTTCAGATTAGACCAAATCGCTTGATCAAATGAAACATACTGTGAAATCTGACGATCTAGTGTCTTCGAAGTAAAATCTAAAACTCCATAACTAGCTCTTGGATCTTCCTCTTCAACGACCCCCCTTATAACTCTCTTTCTCTTCCTTTTCTCTCTCTAAAACTAGTCTCTCCATCTTTAAAATTAAACTTATGGTTTCTTTTTCATTTCCATTTTTTTTAATTCTTAAATCAAGCATGGTTATTTGATTGAAACCAAGAATTATATAAAAGCATCTCATTCTGATTTTGTGGGTTTCTTTTTCTTGAAGAGTTGAAAGGGAATTTTCATTTCATTTCATTTCTTTTTTTTTGGATTGATTGGTGGTGGGATTGAAGATCTGAAGGGGATTTCATTTCAACGAAATTTGTGGTAAGGATTCTTTTTCAGTTGATTTCTAAAGAAAAAATGTTGAATTTTTTATATCATTTGTAGGGAGTTAGGTGTGTGTTTTTTTTTGAATGACTTCAAATGGATCTTCTTCATATTGGTGTTATAGATGTAGTAGATTTGTAAGGGTATGGATTAGAGAAGTTGATGGAAATATTGTTTGTCCTGATTGTGATGGTGGATTTGTAGAAGAAGTTGAAAATCCACCTCGATCTACACATACTAAATCTCAAAGAAGAAGAAGATTTCCTTCTGCTGCTATGTATATGTTGGGTAATCGATCTAACAATAATAGTAGTAATTCATAAGAGAATAACAATAATAATACAAATTCTGGGTCTGGGTTTCGTCGTAGTCGAAGAAATGGCAGAGATCGTTCTCCGTTTAATCCTGTAATTGTTCTTAGAGGACCTTCTGAAGGTGATGTTTCTGTTGCTGCTGTTCCAGAAGGTGTTGTTGGTGGTGTCAATGGAGAAAGAGAAAGGAAGCAGATACGAAGATTAGATTAAAGAAGAGATTAAACCTGAAAAGGACAGATAAGTGAAGAAAGACAAAGACAGAGAAGGGTAAGTTTTGCTATTTTCAAGCGGGTGGGCGGGTCAGGTCGGGTGAGAGGAGCTATCACCCGCACCCGACCCGCCAGAAGACGGGTTAAAGAAAATATCACCAGCACCCGACCCGTTCATCGGCGGGCCAGGTGTGGGTCGGGTAAAATTGGCGGGTGCGGGTCGGATGACGGGTTTGGGTCGGGTTTGTGCAGCCCTACCTCTAATAATGTAATGTTGATGGGCCACCTGACCTTTTATTTTGGAAGATTGAGATTTTTTTTTTGAAGCATAACTGAGATTTGTTTATAATTATTAAAATTCTATCTTAATGATGTATTGTCGATAAAAATCGATATAATCTTTAATGTAGGTGTGTCAGACTCGGCCGATACGACACCGATACATGATATTAATTATCTTGGATGCAACAGGACTACTCTTTGACCTCGCGCCTTTTCATGCTCCTTAGACTCATAAGCTTGCGGTATTCCTCTGGAGGTGGTAATGAGATTATGTATCCCTATGGTCTTCATTCTTCTTTAATCTTCTTGACTCATAGCATACCAGAGTGAAGCGCATCTTTGAAACTGGTACCAGAGTGAGGGATATCCCTGAGGACTATCATGTCTTCACTAATTGGTTTATTTTTTGCAACATGCGCATGTGGTGCGCCCTCGAGTGGACACTACTCCTGTTGATGTTGACAGTCCCCAGTTTATAAGAAATGGGCCACAAATGATTCTTCCATATTGATGCTTCTGAGGCTCTGGGAGACACCGTGAATATAGAGGATGAAGACAAGTCTGAGGAAGAAAATCTTGAAGAAGCTTCCCATACAGACGAACTTTGCGAAGAATCGTATTCCACATCTATTGATGGAGAAGTAAGCAATAGAGATGAAGTAACACAGGGATCCTCCGTTAGTTTAGATCCGTCTCAATTAAGTTTTTTCTCTTTATGACCATGATAGAACATGTGAATTCTTTAAACTTCTCATGTAAGCATAGGCGTATTTGAATTTACAAACTTTATGGATTTTCATCATTATAAATTTCAGAAGTATAATGCTTGGGAAAAACGTTGTAAAATGTTTCTACGACCACTATTTTTGATGATTGACCCTCTATCTTTATTAGAAAACAACTTCCTACGTTGTTTAAAGGGAAAATCCAGGTTTTGAGCTTGTCTGGGGTGTCAAAAAGACCCAACAGTAAAATTCATGAAGTGTCCACGAAAATTCTTACATTTTTCAGACGTGATGCCGCTTACCGTTTCGGCCATAACTCTTAGCTCGTTCATCCGATTGGTGCGCCTTTTTAGTATGTTGTATTAGACACCCATAAGAAACCTTTGACAGAAGACTCGTATTCAGATTTCTCACCAATTGTGGCCAACTTCAGAGTTTCTAGGAGGCAGTGCAAACGGTTTGTGACGCGGTTTTTGTGAAACATCTTGTAATAAATTCGGTTATGTAATACTTCAAATACTATTTTATAATGAATGTATATGATATTTATGAGTATGTATAGTGAGTTTTATGATCAATGTTCAAGAATTTTGTGTTTGAGATGTTCTGACCTAATATACTTGTAACCTCTCTACTTTTAGGGGGAGAATGACCAAAATCAGAGAGCTGAGCTTGCTAATGAAGAAAGAAGAGTTACCATTGATTTTGATGTAGATAAGGCCCTCTCTCAAGATAAAAATGATTAGCGGACTCCCTTTCGCATGCTTGTTAAGGATGATGCTTCAAATGACGCTGATATACGAAGTAGCAGTGTAACGAAGAATGTGCCACCTGAATACCCTAATGCAAGTGTTAGCGTTGATTTCTGCTCTGATGGAATTTGCTATGAATACTCGTGCGTTGGAGGCTTCATCATTCCATCTGCTTGCACTGATATGCAATGATTTCTCTCCCCGGAATAAAATCCTTGAAGTCGTCCTCAAAAAGTGTGAGGAAGCTGTAGGTGAAGTTGAGAATTCTGATCTTAAAATTGCATGGATTCGTCATCATCTGAGAGTTGTATGGGAGCGTCTTACCGAATTAGGAGGATTTACATGCTTGGATGCAGTGACCAAGGCTAGAGGTGAGGTTGAGAGGTTATTCATTTTTTGAATCTTGCAACAAAGGTTCTTGAAAGGGCGGAGAAGGGACGACTCTGACCCATAGAAGGATGTAATGACGTGTCCTTGGGGACACTCCAAAGGGGATGGCACTAACCCAGAGAAGGAATGGCTCTGGATTTGGTTATTGTCGTCGTAGAGTTTTGTCCGGGACGTGGAACAGAGCTTGTCTTTGGGCTGGTGTTGAAGCTAAGGCTGGAGCTGGGGTTGAGGCCGATACTGGGGTTGAGCCTGATGGTGAGCGTTCAATTCATGACGCTTGCTGAGATGAATCCTTCCTCTTGACCCCTTTTCTGATAGCACCTCATGGATGGTTGGATGTTGTATTGCTTACTGACCAGACAATTTCTCCAACTGATATCTCTACAACTTTTGGACCCTGAATCGGCATATGTAGTCACTAGGATATTCTTCGTCTATCTGGAACAATCTTTTTAGATCTGAGCATTTTGTATCCCCCGTCATAAAGGAAAATATGGAGAGATATAGCCCTGGTGAAATGATCTTTTGGATGAAAAGGGTAAAAAGGTTGGTGCTGATGAAGTGGGAATGGACACTCCTAGCCTAGAAATTGTAATGGTATCTTTATATCTTCATGGATGACAAGGCTGGATTGCTAGCTCCTTGGTTGCTTTCTTTGAATGAGGATCTCGTCATCGTCTCGAATGTTAATTTTGGAACTGTTGGCGTTGATAGGCTTGGAATCGTTGATTGCTGCAACTGGTGACATATTTTTTTTTAGGAAAAGTTGGTCCATTAGAGTCTTGAGGCAAGTGAGTACCTCTTTTTGAGTGGTATCCATGTCTTCATGTGTTCTGGAAAGAACCATCTGTCTCTGCATCAGATCAACAATGTTGAACGACGTTTGAGTGTTCCTAGTGTTCCCAGCAGTCGTATTACCAGGAGAAGGTGTGACAGTGGCGTCAACAACAACATTTGTATGAAGAGGGTTGGTAGCGGCAGAAGTAGTTTCAGAGCCGCAACCACCAGTATTACTAGAATTGACATTGAGAGTTGTAAACGTTCCAGACCTAAGATCCACCATTTTGAATGATTGAAAATTGACTTGTGTAATTGAAAAGTTGATCTCCTGTTGTGGTCGCCAATTATTTTAGGGTGAAAAGAAATATACTGCAAAAGAGTACTTTTAAGTAGGTTTATATCAAACTCGAATAGAACTAGCCTAAACCAAGAAATGGCCGTTCAAGTCCTGCTTCGGTCACAAAGGTGGAGATGATGGGTTGATCTTAGGGGAGGGAAGCAAAGAAGATTGAGAAATCACTGTGTGATCGAAAATGATAATGTGTTGTTTTAGATCGGATTATCTCTTCATTCAAATAGATAAAACCATTTATTTGTAGTTTTAAAGGAGACATACCGATTTCTCATAAGTGGTGGAAGTTAGGGATAGATGGAGAAGTGATTATTGTGGAGATTGTAGTGGGGTCGTTTACGAAAAATAAGGAAGACTTGTCTGACCACTACTTTTCGTTCTCTCAACTGCTCTGTAACCGTGCCACTACTTGTTACCTCCTTGTTCGTGGATGTGTTGCCACAATGCATGATGTCGTAGACCGCAAGACCAATACCCCAATGAAAATCCCCATATGTGTTGTATTTGATATCTCGTAGAAAGTAGTGGAGTAGTGGACTACCACTTATTTTGATTAGGTCAACAACTTGCTAAGTTAGTGAAGCAAGTTGCAAAACTCACTTAAATTGATAATTAAATTGATCAGTGTCGAGTCTGGTGAGTTTACTGGTCATGTACTAGCTTAGGAGTAACATGGCGTAATTTTAATAGAACTGTTCGAAGCCAAGATTGCGCGAAGGTTCCCAAGGACCAGTCGTGACGCACTTACGTATCCAGGCAAAGAGGCTTGATGAATAGCTATATAACGCTTGCGCTAGTATTAGGCCAGCGATGAAAAGGGAAGTGGCGCGTCTCTAGGATACTTCCTAGAGAAGCAAGCGCTGGCCTTAGTGCCGGCGCTAAAAGTGTGGCGCGTCCCTTGAGAACGCAGCCTAGAGAGGCTAGCGCTGTCCTTTGTGCTAGCGCAAGGAGTGTGGCGCGTCCCTTGGGACGTAGCCTAGTGAGGCTAGCGCTAGCCTTTTGTGCTAGTGCAAGGAGTGTGGCGCGTCCCTTGGGACGCAACCTAGTGAGCTGGCGCTGGCCTTTGTGCCAGCGCAAGTAGTTGTGGTGCTTCCTTTGGGACGCAACCTAAGAAGCTAGCGCTGGCCTTTGTGCCAGCGTGGAGAATTGTGGTATGTTCTTGAGATGCAGCTTAGGAAGCTAGCGCTGGCTTTTGTGCCGGCACGGAGAATTGTGGCGCATCCTTGAGACGCAGCCTAGGAAGCTAGCGCTGGCTTTTGTGCCAGCTAGGTAAATTGTGGCGTGTCCTTGAAACACAACCTTAGCGAAGATAGTGCTAGCCTGGTTCTAGCGCAGGAATCTAGGGCTAGCCTAGTGCGCAGACATATCGCATCTTGCGGCATTGTTCTTCGATTGTGGCGTGTCTAAGAAGAGCGACACATAATTTATGACACGTCCTTGAGTAAAATGTTAAAATGACATATATTTAAGCTCAGGACGGTGAATTGATGCGCTCTTTGCGAGCTGGGCATTAAGCTGGAATGTGTCTTCGAATATCAGGAATCAACTATTCCCAGAATATGCGTATAATAGTAAATTGATGTTGTTTAAATAAGAATTTGAATATCTACATTGGATAAAGAACAAGCTCTAGGAATAACACTTGAGAAGACATTGTATAAAGAACGAGCTCTAGGAATAACACTAGAGAAGACTCAAGTTGCTCTATACTAGTGAGCAATCCATCTAGGAGCTTGAGATTTATTATGTAGAGATTATAGAAGATCTGAGAGTATTGTAGCAAGCACCAGTACTATTTTAAGAATTTGATACATAGATAGATACTGAGTCACACAGTAATCATGATTATATATATATATATATATATATAAATATTGTATATATTAGAGAGACTACATGATCAGTATAAAACGTATGTAGTGATAATTTTGTAGCACCATGAGGAAAAACAGTACGAACTATAAAAGGGCCCGTCCACCGAGAGCGTAACTTCTCAGGGAATAAATGCAAATGAGTATCATACAGAAGAACTTTTTGACCTGGAGAAAATGACTTTCTTAAAATATTTCTATCAGGCACAAGTTTCATTTTTTTATTATACTCCTTAGTACTATTGTATGCATCTCTACGAATCTCGTCCAACTCATTGAGCTGGAGCTTCCTGTGAGCTCCTGCCTTGTCAAGCGAAAAATTAAGTTGCTTTACAGCCCAATATGCTCTATGCTCTATGCTCTATCTCGACGGGCAGGTGACATGCCTTGCCAAAAACTAGACGATAAGGTGACATTCCAATGGGGGTCTTAAACGAAGTACGGTAAGCCCATAAGGCACCAGTAAGCCTCAATGAACAGTCTTTCCGATTAGGATTAACTGTTTTCTCTAAAATACGTTTTATCTCCCTGTTGGAAACCTCTACTTGACCACTAGTTTGTGGGTGGTATGAGGTAGCTACTTTGTGGGTAATACCATCTTTCTTCATCAAAAGCCTAAATGGTCGATTACAAAAGTGTGACCCTCCATCACTAATTATAGCCCGCGGTGTACCAAAACGTGGAAATATGTTATCATTCAAAAACTGGACCACAACCTTGTGTCATTTGTTCTACACGAAACCGCCTCAACCCACTTAGACACATAGTCTACAGCAACAAGGATGTAAAAATAACCAAAAGAATTAGGAAAAGGATCCATAAAATCAATGCCCCACATGTCAAAGACCTCAATAACTAGAATAGGGTTCAAAGGAATCATATTTCTACGGGAAATGGTTCCTAACTTCTGGCAACGCTCACAAGTAACACAGTAACGATGGGTGTCTTTGAACAACGAAGGCCAGTAGAATCCACACTGTAATATCTTAGCAGCGGGTTTCTTAGTACTAAAATAACCCCCACAAGCATGATCATGACAAAAGGAAATAATACTAGACTAGTCACTCTCAGGTATACATCTCCTAATAATCTGGTCTGGACAATACTTAAACAGATAAGGATCATCCCAAAACAAATGCTTAACCTCATCTAAAAACCTAGAACGATTTTTTTTACCCCAATGTTGGTGCATTCTACCAATAACAAGATAGTTCACTATATTCGCATACCAAGGTAATCGGAAAACAAGGAAAAGTTGTTTATCAGGAAAACTATCCCTCACAGGAGGGGAATCATCAGGGAAATCAAAAACAAGCCTAGATAAGTGGTCCGCTACAACATTTTTTGCACCCTTTTTTCTCTAATTTCTAGAGAAAATTCTTGTAACAAAAGGATCCATCTAATCAATCTAGGTTTAGTATCCTTCTTGGACAGAAGATGTTTCAAGGCAGCATGATCAGTAAAGACTATGACCTTAGAACCTAAGAGATATGATCTAAACTTGTCTAAGGCAAAAACAATGGCTAACAATTCCTTTTCTGTGGTGGTGTAGTTCATTTGGGCATCATTCAGAGTTTTTCTAGCATAGTAAATCACATGAAGTAATTTGTTTTCTCGTTGACCTAGCACAACACCAATAGCATAATCTAAAGCATCACACATGATTTCAAAAGGTAGGTTCCAGTTAGGTGCCTGGACTATGGGGGTGGTAGTGAGTAAAGTCTTAAGCTTCTCAAAAGCCTCTAAACAAGCATCATCAAAGACAAACTTAATATCTTTTGCAAGCAAATTGCAAAGAGGTCTAAAAATCAAGCTAAAATCCTTAATGAATCAACGATAAAAACCTGCATGCCCTAAGAATGACCTAATATCTCTTACGGTTTTTGGAACCTGTAAATTCTTAATAAGGTCAACTTTAGCTTTGTCTACCTCTATACCCTTAAAAGATACGATATTCCCTAAAACAATTCCTAATCGAACCATGAAGTGACATTTCTCCCAATTAAGCAATAAATTCTTTTCCTTACATCTAGTCAACACTAATGTCAAATGATGCAAGCACTCATCAAACGATGAACCAAATACTGAAAAATCATCCATAAAGACCTTTAAAAACCGTTCTACCATGTCAGAAAATATGCTCATCATGCAGCGCTGAAAAGTAGCGGGTGCATTACACAACCCGAAAGGCATGCGTTTATACGCAAGGGTACCAAAGGGAAAGGTAAAAGTAGTTTTCTCTTGGTCTTCTGGGGTATTAACAATCTGATCATAACCAGAGTAGCCATCTAACAAGCAATAATGACTATGTCCAGATAATCGCTCTAGCATTTGGTCGATGAAAGGAAGGGGAAAGTGGTCCTTCCTTGTGACCTTGTTCAATTTTTTAGAGTCAATACAAACACGCCAACCTGTGGTCACTCGGGTTGGGATTAACTCATTGTTTTCATTCTGGACTACAGGGATACCTGATTTCTTGGGAACAACCTGAACGGGGCTGACCCATTTACTGTCTGAAATGGGGTAGATAATACTCGCATCTAAACGAACTACTTCTTTCATGTTAGGGTTCAGTCGACGTTGCATCTCCCTAGAAGGTTTGTAAATGAACCTGATGCATACAAACATTAGGACTTATACCCTTAATATCTGCTAAGGTCCACCATAAAGCTTCCGTGTTGTCTTGAAGTACGGTCACTACCCTACTTTCTGATCACTATCCAAGTCGGATGCTACAGTTACAGGCAAAGTCTCATATGGGCCTAAAAACACATATTTCAGAGTATCTGGCAATGGTTTGAGGTCCAACTTAGGAGGCTCTTCTAAAGAAAGAATTAAGGTAGAATTAGAAAGTGGTAGTGGTTCGAACTTAGATTTCCATCTATTAGTACCTAACGCAGGGGTAGAGTCTAACAGAGCATTCACTTGATCAATGGTGCTAATATCGTCGAAATCTAAGCCAAAATGAGTTAAACAACTCTCTAATGTATCTTCAGATAAGATGTTTGGTAATGAATCTTGAAATAATGTTCCTATCATGTTCACCTCTTCAACGCACGTGTCATCTAGCTCAGTGGGTTGCTTGCTAATATGGAAAATATTCAGCTCAATAGTTATATTACCAAAAGATAAATTCATAATACCATTTCGACAGTTAATGATCGCATTAGATGTAGGTAAAAACGGGCGACCTAATATCACAGGTATCTGGTTTTTATGGGTCAGGAACAGGTTGGGTATCTAGGATAACAAAATCCACAGGATAAATAAACTTATCGACCTCAATAAGAAAATCTTCGGCAATACCACGAGGAATTTTCACAGACCTATCACCTAACTGAATTGTTATTTGGGTAGGTTTTATGTCACCAAGTCCTAGCTGGATGTACACATGATACGGAAGTAAGTTCACACTATCTCCTAAGTCAAGTAACGCTTTCTCTACACGGTAGTTACCTATTGTGCAAGAAATGGTAGGGGAACCTGTGTCTTTGTACTTAGGAGTTGTGTTGTTCTGGATAATTGAACTCACATGACTAGCTATAAATGCTTTTTTCTATACTAAGCTTTCGCTTTCACGTACAAAGATCCTTAAGGAACTTGGCATAAGTAGGAATCTGCCTAATTGCATCTAATAAAGGAAGATTGATGTTGACTTGCTTAAAAATATCCAATATATCATTAAAGTTGGATTCCTTCCTAGTTGGTACTAGAAGTTGTGGGAATGGGGCTTTGGACACAAAATCGGGCTCAGCGGGAACCACATTGGACTCTTTAGAGACTTTATCAGTCTTTTCACCTACAGGCTCATAAGGGTGAACTACAACATGTTCACTATCGGGCGAGGTTACCTTATTGTCTACCACTCTACCACTCCTAAGGGTTTTAATTGAATTCACATGGTTTGATGATTTCTCACCAGAAGATAACTCATGAACTCCTCTAGGGTTGGGTTGTGGTTGACTAGGGAACTTTCCTTTTTCTCTCAAAGACTCATTCAACTGACTAAACTGGGTTCGTAAATCGTAAATAGCCTGAGAGTTAGCCTGGATCATCTTTTTATTTTCTTTTAAACTTTGTTCAACCGATTGCTGAAACTTAGCAGTGTTATGAGATAAAAAGGTGAGAGACTTTTCTAAGCTCATGATCTTCTTATATGAAGGGCTCTGAAATTGTGCTGGTCCAGAAGATTCTTAGTATAACCAAAACCTGGG
The DNA here is from genome assembly GCA_023531435.1 of Papaver californicum. NCBI lineage: Eukaryota > Viridiplantae > Streptophyta > Magnoliopsida > Ranunculales > Papaveraceae > Papaver > Papaver californicum. Next base: position 681,694 of record JAJJMC010003557.1, read on the forward strand.
GGAAACTGAGGGTTACTAAACTGACCTTGATTTTGGCCCTTAGACCAAGAAAGTTTCGGATGGTTTCTCCAACCCGGTTTATATGTTTCTGAATATGGGTCAAACTTCTGACGATTATCATATCTAGTGTTATTGTAAAGAGCATGGGCTTGCTCTTCAACAACATGTCCTTCCCAAAATGACTTAGGCTCTATTCCACAAATAGATTGACTCAATTCTAAGGCTTCTAACCTTTTTGCTATATCTGTAATTTTGGCATCTGATTCAAGAATTCCATCTACCCTATTGACATTACCTCTGCTCAGTAAATTTTTTCTTTGGGGTTCCTACTACATTCCCATTACTGGGTTTTTTCGGCAATTTCATTCAAAAATATTATTGCCTCATCAACGGTATTACTATCAAAACTCCATGTACACAATGACTCGACCATGGTCGTTGTTGGATAATCTAGCCCTTCATAAAGGATCTGGACTAGTCTAACCTTTTCTAAACCGTGATAGGGACATTGTATCAATAAATCGTTGAACCTTTCCAAATACCTATAAAAAAGATTCTCCCTCTTTCTGTACAAATGTGGAAATCTCGTGCCTAATAGATGATGTTTTGTGCCTAGGAAAAAATTTAGATAAAAAGGCTGCGGTAAGTTGTTCATATGTCTCGATGGATTCAGACGGAAAACTATATAACCAAGATTTGATCTTGTCTCTCAGGGAAAAAGGAAATAACCTAAGTTTCAAAGCTTCATCAGACATGTTGTAAATTCTTAGGGTACTGCATATTTCTTCAAAATCCCTAATGTGAAAGTAAGGATTTTCATTTTCTTTTCCGAAGAAGATTGGGAGCATCTGTATGGTCCCAGGTTTTAACTCATAGTTTGCTTGAGTTTCAGCTAACTTGATACATGATGGACGAGAAGTCCTAGTGGGATTCAAAAAATCTTTTAAGGTTGCACTTTCTGGCACAACTGGAAAATTAGGAATAACTTCTTCACGAAGATATAAATTTTCAAAACTAAAGTTTCCAAAAATCCGGCTCTCAAAAGAAGGGTTTCTAAATTCTCAATTTCAAAGACAGAGTTTCTATTCTCGTCACTGATCAAACGACCAATAGAATCTCTTCTCCATGCAAGCTCACTCAAGACTTTAGGAGACCTGTGCATGTAATTAAATAACTTCTAATTGGAAGGGAATTCTAAACAAACATAAACAAGGCCGACTCAACAAAATCAAACCTATTGAATCTAGCAAACAAAAAGCATGATGGTTCCACTTAGATTGTTTCTAGACCAGCTTCTATTCTTCCAAAAGGCAACTAGCTACAGTTTTAGCGAATCTCTCAGAACGATCCGAATTAGATTAATTCGAATAGAAACAGGATAAGCTCTAAGGAGCTTTGATAACCCTGCCTTTTTGGCAACTTTTCCTTGGGGTTACAAGGCGGCTCTAATCAACTTAAAATAAGCTTCCTGAACTTTAAGTTAGGCTAACAAAGTAACCAATACAGTCCTTTTGAATGATTTTCCAGTAAGCTCAATACCTTATCGGTCTTCTTTCTAGTCAAATTTTAAGGATTAAGTTCGCGTTAGGTAACGTGTTCCTAAGGCGGGCAAGAAGGAAACGGTGATGAAATCCGAGTCCTTATCTTATATGGCCAATCCTTGCCCTTTACAAGAAAATAAATCCGTATTCAATTCCTCAACATGTATGCATACGAAGGAATACAGTAAATCCACTTGCAGGATCAGTATAAAACGTCTGTAGTGATAATTTTGTAGTTGTGGTAAATAAAGGTTCGTTCAAGACTTGTGAAGATTTGTTTTTAAACCTAATTTCTAAGACTAAAAATAGCAAAACTCAAATTAAATTGATAACAAAATTGAGAGTAAACTGAGGCTAAGATTCCACTATTTTCCAAATTTTAAAGGGATCTAATTCAATAATTATAATTATGCAATTCTTATATTTAAGTTGATTCTAAAATATTGCAACAAGTAGATTCTCAAAATAACAATTGTATAACAAAAGCATGGAATATCAAAAACCTAGTCCAAACATGTACCATCTAACAAAATCACAATTGCTTAACAAAAATCATTAAATCAATTTTTAACCAAGGTAAATAATCATAAAAGAATTGCATTAATTAATTAAATAAATATTACCACATAATTTTTGGAAAAATAGCTTCCACTGTGCCTCAGAGATGGGGTTTATCTCCTCATATTAATCACTTGCTCAAAATTATGGTTCATGGCTCAAAAATGTTTACAAATGATAAAAATGGAGAAAAACAAAGAAAACGGTGAGTTTGCAACGTTTATAGACATTACACACTAACTGCTACAGAGGGGATGAAGATAAACATTACAGATGCGACAATATCCGTTGCAAACAAGTTGAAGAAACGTTTGCAACTTAAGATAAACGTTGCAGATGCGACAATATCCGTTGCAAACTGATAAAGAAACTGTGGCTGATTGGTTGAAGATATTGTTGCCTATTCTGTGTTCTTCATGCAACATCATCAACAAGTTTTCTGGATTGAATTTTATCCCTTTGTTTTCCTCCTGAGCTCTCCCCAAGACTCCCTGCCCCTTTTATGACTCGACCCCATCCTATTTATACACCACAGACCACCCAATCTTCAAAAAATCTTCATTAACAGAGAATAATACTCGGGTATTTTTTCTCTTAAACTTTTGTGATCTGATTTGATATTCTGTCTTGATTTCGTGGTCTCTCAATCGCATAAAATCTCTCCATGATAATGGCAAGATAATATATTGTTTTATCTCCTCAAAATACTCTTAACAATCCGCAAATATTTCGCTGAAATCTTTACACTGAGTAAGTGAAGTAATTACCCTGCCAAAAATATTTTGAATTTGAAAATGAGTGGGTGCCCATATCCAATGTATGTGTGCCCTTATCAATTTCAATGGGTGCCTTTAACATTTTTTGGGTGCTTTTGACACTTTTTAGCCAACTTTTCCACAAGACTTTATTCTTCAAAAATACCTACAAACACAATGAAAATACAATATTAGTGCAAAATAAGGACTAACAATAATATAAAAGTGAGATCAAATTAGACACACATATGTGTCTATAATGTAGTTATTTATAGAGACTGTATTCTTAATTCTCCTACAGAATATAAGTAGAAATACAGTGTTTCATATGTTTTGATAGGAAGTCAGAAATATGAGCGGATATTTATATGTTTCTGCTGCTTGGCAGAAGGTGATTTTCCAATTGTACCCCTTGTCAAAAATCCACCATCGACAAAAAAGAATTTATGGTATTCATCCCAAATATTAACTTTGATAGATTAATCAACAACCTTAATACTCAATACCATCCCTCACTCCAGAATAAAAATAGCACTGGTGGAGCTTATCCTCTCTCCTATTGGCTGGTGAGCGTAACCGTGCACTCTTATTGGTTTAGAGCGAAGACATTCGTATCTGTTGGATGGAATTTGGTGGTATAATGGCGCGTTGATGCGGGAACATGTGGTACGGATTGGGTAGGTGGTTGATACACACCGGACGAACGACCCTCTTCATTTTTTATGTTTGGTTGTTGGGTGGTTAAGATTTAGGTTTGGACGGACGAAAATCAATTTTTTTTTCTTACATCTAGTTTACATGATTTTTTAAAATCATATACCGTTAAATATTTAAGACGTCGATCGGACGGCTACAAAGTTAAATATAAGTTTTTGGAGAAACCTACCCTAACCATTTTCTTTCTTTCTTTCTCCGTTGTTGCTGCTTCTCTATGTTTTCCTTCGCTCTCCTTCTGTAGTTTATGGTGATTATAAGGCACGTCTATAGCTGCCATGACCTGTTACCCATTACTCCAACTAATACCAATTTAAACTGGATTTCATAATTCTCTCTTTTGATTGATTAAGATGATGTTAGGAAATTCAAACGTATAAAAGAGAGAAATTGAAAACGAAGCTATTATAGAATGATTTGGTGCTCTCCATCGTCTTCTTCCTGAGGTATTTTTCATTGCTTTCGTTAGAACCAAACCTCAAACTTTCAACCTCCAAAATCGAACTACCTTATGTTCTTTCACTCTGGATTTTTGTCTCTAAAATATCATCACCGCTTCTACAAAATCCTAGGGTTTGGTTCTAATTTATTTCACTACAAATAAATCTGTTAAGAAGATTTTGTTCATTTTACTTCTAATGACTGAAATCCTTAAATCCCAGGGTTTTGATTGTGAGGGGATAAAATCCCTAACTACACGTGTTCAAATACTATGGGAGGAATATCAGATTAAGATAAAACGAGAAACACTGAAACAAAATCCTTTAAGAAGTACTAAACAGACATCATCATTGCATGATCGAGACATAGGTTGCGGGAAAGCTTGGTACACTGCACGAAATAGACAGTTCCGTTGCATGACTGACACGCAAGTTACGGAAAAGCCTGACACAATAAAGGGAACTGACAAACATTAATGGATGATGGGCACGTCTCAATTGAACATGTTGCGGAACAAAAGAAACTAAAGCATCACAAGACACTTTCGATAGCCGCGTATTAGATATGCACAATTCAGAAGGGCCACACGTCATACATGCCATAATTTTAGTAAGAACGCAAAGTACACCCAAATCAAAAGACAATAATTTCAGTATAAGTCCGCAGAGGAAGTGCAGGATACTAAGCGAGAAACTAAGGGAAATACAAAGTACGCAAATCAAGTCTGCGAGAAATACAAATAAGTCTTGCGGGATACACTTCGTTCCAAAGACTGGATAAGAACTAATAGGTGGAAAGTTAGATTGGAGGGACCCATGAAATTTGATATAAATACCAAACTCCCAAATAGAAAGAAGGACTGGAAAAATTGGGGAAAAAATGGACTGAAGAATAGGATTAGAACAAAGAGTTTAGGTATGAGAATTGTGTTAATTTGATAGTTCAATTTTTTCTTTGATTAACTTGACTTTAATTATGTAGCTTGATATCTACCTGTAACATATAAACATGAATAAGAAATGAATCCAAATCTTTATCAACCGTGGATGTAGACAACTTGATTGTTGAACCACGTTAAATCATTGTGTTGATACTTGTATTAATTTCCTTGTTCAATTTTTTAACATGTTTAGTTTTCATTTTAAGAGATTTAATTTTACAATTTTTCTGACTTTGTTTGTTGATCCAAAGAAACTAGATTTTTGGTAATCACAATTTGGCGCTAGAAACAGGGACAGGTAAAATAATTTATTCTACCTGTCCAAATCTTCATTTTTAGAAAACCTTGAATTTCGTTATCTTATAAAACCCCCCTAATACAACATTTTTAACTAGGAGTTCTTTCAACTGATGTTTATATAGATTTAATTGTATGCACAATACTTCTTTAATTGATAACCTTTCATTTATATTAATATTCCTGGATACCTTTTATGTTCTCTTAATCATGGGTTTGAAAATTTTTCTCATAAACTTCCAGCAAAATATTATGTTTTATAATAATTATGCAAAAGAATTTAACTTAAAACTATTAAATTTATGTGTCTCTGATTCAGTTGATTGTATGGATTAAAATTATATTGTAACAATCTAGTTTTGATTTCTTGTCAAAACAGTAAAATAAGCTTTGAATTAAATTTCTGAACTTGTTTCTATTTTGGTTACAAAAAATGATTTGATGAACTTATAAAACCTGAGTTAAATTGGAAAGTTATCTAGTCATTATGTGATAAATTAAAATTTAGCTGAATGTTTTCTATCAGTAAAATTCTTTTATATATATATTACGGGTGTTAAAGTCCTATGAAACACATATTTCATTATCTGAACTCTTGTTAGAACATTGACAAAGAAACTTCTAGGACAACACGAGATTGAACAAAGAAGATATTAAAATATTCCAAAAGAAATTGCGTAAATAGAGACAGTTGCAAATAGAACCGTGCAAGAACAAGATGGTGATATAAGAAATCTGGGAAATCAGACAATAGAGACTCTTCCAGAAAGAGAAGTAGTAGAGAAATCCCAAGGACCACAACATTTGGATGCTCAGGCAAATATTCCAGTTAATCAGTCAATTAACCAACCACATGAAGAAGCATCACAGAACAGGGTTGACCCTATTAATCAATTGTTTGAAGAAATGATTGAAATGCGTAAGGCACAAAAAACTTAGGCAGAAACAATTGCTCTTTTAACCCAAGATAACCAAATGCTCAGACAAAAGGCCCAACAGGATGCGGAAGCATCTATTAGCAGAATACAGGGGCAAGAAGTAAGCTCAAACAGATCCGCAAAAGGTAAAACAAAGACCAATAAAGATCAAAGAGTGATGGTAGTGGATCCCGCACATGACACATATTTTCACTCAAAACAAAATAAGATAAATCAGCGGTATGAACCTGATATACTAGATTTTGATGATTCAGAGCCGCAAATCAACAGATGGCAAAAATATTTTAAGGACATGGAACAAATGAGAGAAGAAATCAAAACTTTGAAAAATAAACAAGATGGAGGGCGACTTGAAGAAGCGTTAAAAGAGGCCAGTAGAACACCATTGGCCTCGCACCTTGCGCATGCGTCAATCCCGCGTAAATGCAATCTTCCCATCTTTGAATGTTATGATGGGACAAAGGATCCAGCGGCTCATTTAAAATACTACAACTGCAATATGACCCGTTGGGAACAGGATGATACAATTATGTGTTGATATTTTCCTTCAAGTATGAAAGGCTCAGTATTAACATGGTATGATAATTTACCATAAGGGTCAATACATTCGTACGCACAACTGACTCGTAAATTTTTGGAAACATACATGTATAATAAACCCGCAGACGCTGGGATGGACAAGTTGTTTTCCCTTGCGTCTTGGACAGAGGAGACTATCCGAGACTACACAGATCGATGGCAGTCGATCTGTCAAGCAATAGGGAATGTAAATCCAGAAATTTCTATTAACTGGTACAGATGGGGGATAACCAATCGAATGAGCCCACTCTTTGTAGATATTCATGGAAAAAATCCGTAAACTGAAGGAGATCTCAGGGAAATTATTGAAAAATATGCAAGGTTGCAGGATATTCAAAAACAACATCCGAGAATAATTTTCCAACATCAGAGGGTTGCCAACAGGAAAATTTTGTAGAACCATCAATAAGTTCTGGAAAGAGGGTTGCAGGTGAAAATCCTAATATTGAATTCAAACGAGGCAGGGCAGATGATGAAAGAAAGTTCAACCGCCAATTTGAGGATCGAGTTTTCACTAAACTCAACACCCCTAACTCATAAATTCTAAATGCCATTAAGAACAAGAAAGATTTTGAATGGCCATGGGCAAAAGGAAAGCAACCATCACACACACATAATTCGAAGGATTATTGTGAATATCATTACTTTCATGGTCATTCCACAAGCAGATGCAGGAATTTGAAGTTGCAAGTCCAAAAATTGATTGATATGGGAGAATTGAAAGAATTTATTTATTTGCCCAATCCTCCGCCAAGACTCAAAATAGGAAAAAGTGTAAATATTCCACAGAATAACCCAACCATCAATATGATTTCTTATACCGAGTCGAGTCAATCATCTATGAACGTAGCCATTGACAAGAAGCTGCGTAAAAGGGTTCACGGGCATGAAGTCTTCAAAGTTGCGGGCAGAGTCACAGAAACATGGGAAGAATGGATGGCTTCCCCGTTAACTTTTTCAGCGGACGGGGTTGACCAGGAAATTGAAACACATAATGATCCGTTGGTGCTCACTCTACCAGTATCGGGATGGAATGTCAAAAAGATCCTCATGGATGGGGGAATCTCCCTTAATATGTTATTTTATGACACATTCCAAAAAATGGGATTAAATGACGATCAACTTACACCTTCTTACTACATTATCTATGGGTTTAATGGGATAGCCTCAAAACCAAAAGGGGAAATTTACTTGATGTTATGGTAGGACCAATAAGTATTTTGACTAATTCTCCCGAAGTTACGGGGCCATTTTGCCGAGTTCCTTCGACATGGTTCTCTCAAACGCCCATTCAGTGTAGTGGAGGCACCGTCTCCATATAATTCCATCATTGGTAGACATTGGGTCCACCAATTGAAAGGAGTGACCTCAACATATCACCAATACTTGCGATTCCCGACACCGCAAGGGGAGATGGAGATAAAAGGGGATCAGAATGTTGCAAAATCTTGTATCCTGGCATAACCTCACATGAATGAGGAACGAGTTTAGCAGCAACAAGAGAGAAGAAAAGAGCGAAAGATAAAAGCCAAAGAAGAAGCAATAAACCAATATTTGATTGAGACTGCGGGAAAAGGGTCAGTAAGTGAAACAAATGAAACACATCATCAGAAGCAAACATGCCAAAAACTAAAGAAAAGGGCAGTATCCTAGAATAAAAATTAAAGGGAGCTCCCACACTTATAGGATCTCCCAAATCCAATTTCTCAGCAGTTGAAGAAACCAAGAATGTCAATATAGGAATGGAAGAAGCTCTAAAAATAATCAAGATTGGAAAATTAATGAATTCGGAAAGGGAACATGATTTGGTCACTCTACTTAGAGATTATGTGGATATTTTCGCATGGAAAATGGAGGGTATGCTAGGCATTGATCCAAATATTATCCGTCATGAGTTGCATATACATCCGGGTACTACACCTTTTCGGTAGCGCATACACAAAGTGCATCATTTGCCAGTTGAAAATGAACTAAAGAAGCTCATGGATGCAAGATTTATTCGAGAGGTGCGATACCCAACTTGGATATCTAACATGATGATTGTACCAAAAAAGAATGTGGGAGTAAGAATTTGTATAGACTTCACCAACTTAAACAAGGCATGCCCAAAAGATAGTTATCCGCTTCCGAGCATTGATCAGTTGGTGGACGCGGTTGAAGAACATCAGGGTATAATCAGATTGCTCTAGCCGAAGAAGATCAAGAACACACTGCATTTTTTTACCCCACACGGTTTGTTCTGCTATACCAGAATGCCATTTGGGTTAAGGAATGCGGGAGCAACTTATCAGTGATTGGTAGACGCAATTTTTTAAACCATGGATATGCCGCACCCTGGAAGTCTATGTAGATGATATGCTGATAAAAAGTAAACTTTCAAAGGATCATTTACAAGACTTGAGGTAAATATTTGAGGCCTTACGAAAATACAAAATGAAAGTCAATCCAGACAAATGATTTTTTTGAGTTACGTCAGAAAATTTTTTGTGGTATTTGGTCACCAAAAAAGGGATTGAAGTTGATCCGGAAAAAATACAAGCAATTTTCAACATGCCATCACCAAGGAATGTAAAAGAAGTCCAGAAATTAAATGGTTGTTTGACCGCACTTAGCAGATTCATTGCCATATCATCGGACAGATGTAAGCCCTTTTTTGATACCTTTAAAAAGAAAAGTAAATTCGTATGGAACGAAAATTATGAGCAAACTTTCCAAAACATCAAAGCCTATCTCGCTACATTACCCGCATTACAAAAACCGGAACCTGAAGAGGTACTGGCCTTATACATAGCAACAACAGAAGATGCAGTAAGTGCGGTATTGGTACGAACAAATGAGAAAGTAGAGAAACCAGTATACTACATCAATAAAACTCTCAACCTTGCAGAAAGGAATTACACCAAAATTGAACAATTGATATTAGCACTGGTTTTTGCCACACAAAAGTTTCATACATATTTTCTAACACACTATCTGAGGGTACCAAGTAAAGCTCCGTTAGAGTCCGTACTAAAGAATGCAGGAAAAGTAGGGAGAATAGCAAAGTGGAACGCACAATTGGAACAATTCCATATCTTATTTGAAATGCAAACTGCACGAAAATCACAAGTCTTGGCAGATTTCCTTGCGGATTTACCACTTAATGACGATTTTGAAATTCAAGGTTTTCCCGGGATAGAAGATGATGATTCCCAAGATATTCTGAGTTCTGTAAACTCCCGCAGATGGGAAGTATTTGTTGATGGGGCACGGAATAAAGAAGGAGCGATAATCAGAATTGTGATTACAACCCCAACTGGAGATCGCATGGTACATGCATTTCGTCTTGAATTCGGTGAACACACAAATAATATAGTGGAATATGAGGCGATGGTTCATGCCTTACGACTTATTATCGAAATGGGAATAAATGATATGCGACGTACAAGTGATTCACAACTGATAATTCGGCAGGTTGAATTGAAATATCAAGCGCTTGATGAAGACTTGATAAAACACAAGAATATTGTTCAAAAATTGGCATCCCGAATTCCGAACATAACTTTTCGACATTTATCACGAGAGAAAAATCTCCATGTTGATGCATCAACATTCATTTCTTCAATGATCAAAGATCAAAATACTTCAGTAGTCAAAATTGGGAGAATCTATGAGCCATCAATAAAGTTATGGGCAGTCAAAAACATGGAAGAAGAAGTTGGTGAAGATATTGAAGATGCAGCCATTAAAGATAATGCGAGCCTTCCACAGAAACTAGAAAATGAATCATCTGAAGAAGATTGGAGGCTCCCGATACTTCAGTACTTATAAAATGGGATATTGCCCGCAGACACTAAAGAGGCAAGAAAAGTGCAATCAAAATCTACAAATTATCAGTTGCGGGGTAAAATTTTGTACCGCAGATCTTTTTTGGGACCATTACTTCGGTGTTTGTCACAAAAAGAAGGACAACGTATTCTCACAGATATTCATTATGGAGACGCGGGAAATCATAGTGGAAGACGATCACTTGCACTAAAGGCAAAAACGCAAGGGTATTACAGGCCATTTATGCATAAAGATGCGGAGAACCTGGCAAAAAGATGCGAAGAATGCCAACGCTTTGCAAAGAGAATTAAAGCTCCCGCAACAAAACTAAATTCCGTACTTAGCCCCTGGCCGTTTGCAAAATGGGGAGTAGATATTGTTGGGCCCTTAGTGGAAGGCACACAAAAGAGAAACTACTTGATTGTAACAACAGATTATTTCACTAAATGGGTTGAAGCTAAAGCTTTTGCTCGTATTAGGGATACAAATGTTTTCAAGTTTTTATTCGAAGATATAATTTGCATATTCGGGATCCCGGTAGCTATAGTCTCAGACAATGGACAACAATTACAAGGGAAATTTTTTGATATGCTTTTCGAAGCATTTAATATCCAAAACAACAAGTCCACTCCACTTTATCCTTAAAGTAATGGACAGGCTGAAGCTACGAATAAAACTATTTCCATGAATCTAAAAATGACTATAGATGGACATCATAAACGATGGTGCGAACAACTTCGTAACACTTTGTGGGCATGTCGCACGACAAGAAGAGAAGCCACTGGAGAATCACCATTTGTTTTTACTTATGGAGCAGAAGCAATTATTCCAACGAAAATTATTTCACCCACAACAAGGACAGAAGCATGGGAAAAGAATTTAAACACAAATTTAATGCTTGAGAAGTTGGATGACTTAGAAGAAAGAAGGGAGGTTACGCTCCAAAGAATGGAGAATTATCTAAGAAGATTGGCAAGAGAATATAATAAGAAAGTCAAGTTGCGGAATTTTGTTGAAGGGCAATATGTTCTGCGACAAATACCAGAATATCAAAGAGGCAAAAAAAAAAATTTGCACCCACATGGGGAGGGCCATTTGTCATACAAGATATTGCGGGACAAGGTTCATACCACTTGCGGAATATGAATGGAGAAATCTTACGGCATCCTTGGAATGCACAATATCTCAAACTATATTACCCATAACCAAAATGCAATCATACAATAATTTGGCTTCATACTAGGTAAAGCAGAACAAATGCAATCTCTCTAGAGAGTCCATATAAATGTCTATGAGTGTATGACTATTGGATCTTTCGCCACAGAGATACCTAACATGAAATTAATTATTGTATCAGGTACTATCCATTTCAGGAGGTGCTTTAGGGACCGCATCTTAATTTCCTCCTGGCCATAGAGAAGTTAGACATGCGCTTCAACCCTCAAAGTAACTCAAGGTACACAATTGCCTTGCGGTTAGTCAATACACACACTCAATCAATGCACTAACAATCAATATATATATTTATAAATTATTTTGCAGGAACAAAAATAAAAGACAAAATGAAAGTGCTAATACAATTCGAAAGAAGGAAAAACTAAGGAACAAGAACACAAAAGAAAAACAAAGAAGTGGGAAAAAATAAAGGAAAAACTAAGGAGCAGAAGGTTTTTCATTGGAAGGAGGGTGTTGTGGGACTTCCTTGCGGCTATAGACTTTGGTAAATCCGTCAGCCTTAACTTTTTCAAGAGTGTTGTTGATCGCTTTCGCAACTCCAACACGAGCTTCAATCCTCAACCAGGAAATATAAGCTTTTGCGGCTTCAAGCTCCTTCTTGCACTTATCTACCTCGACGGCAGATTTTTCGACACTCCCCTTCCAAAAAACTATTTTCCCTTTCTCTGAAGCCAAATCCCGAGCCAAGCTTTCAGACTTCAAAGTTTCCTAATGCCATTTGTCCTCCGCCTCTTTGGTTTTAGAGAATAAAAGTTCCAGCTGATTTTGCGCCTCATTAGCCTTGGCGGTAACAAGCTCCAGCTGCCCTTTGATCTCTTCCACTTTAGCATTGGCAGCACCAAGCTCTCCTTCAGCCTTAGCATCTCTTGCAGCCGCATTTTTGAATTTCTCTTCAAAATCTGTAACGACAATAACAGGTCAGTCAATGCGGAAATGATATACAATTTCAAGTATGCAATAAAACAAGATACCTCTTGCGAGGGATTCAAACTCTGCTAATTCGTGAGTCATTGCGTCTTTAGAAACATCAAGGAAATCATATTCCCCTGAAAGTTTATGATAATTGTCCGTAAGTTGTTGAAGCTCTTCACGATATCGATTTAACTCCGCTTGTTTTAATGAACCGTCGTCCAGCAACTGATTTGATTTATTTGTACACCTTTCTACTTCTTTATGTAAGCGGAAGATATCACTTTCACGCAGGAGAGCAGTATCAGATAGGTTGTGGATTTTAACTTGAGCATCCGCAAGTGCTTTCCCTTTAGCATGAGCATATGAAGCTGAGTCATCTCTGTCTTTAATGAGTTGCGCAATGTACAAAGAAAGCTGAGAGTTGTGATGTGATCCGGAACGAAAAATTCCCGAAAGGACATTCTGACGTTCCACACAGAGTTTGTGATTCTCTTCTTCCAATCTCTCTGATTGAGCCCGCAATTCAAAAAGACAATCCTTAGTCCATAGCAAAGTAGCATTGTACTCATTCTTCTTGCGGATGTAATCTCCATATAAAAGACGATGCTTTAATTCTGATTTATTATACTTTGACTTGGTTTCATTCATCATATCAACCAGGTTATTAAATCTTCCCTTGATCCCCACATTTTCATTATTGACTCTTAAAACATGATCTGTCAAGCGCCTAACTCTATGTTGCATCCTAGTCACAATGTTTGAATCCCCCGCTGATCCCATAAAGTAATTCATAAAACATGTAAATAAAGTAAGAAAAATGACGAGAGGAAAAGTATTAAACCTTGATTTTGAAGATCAAGCAACTGCTGACGAAGCGCATCATTTTCCCGCTTCAAACCCGCAGCTTATTCTTCTACAGTTCTAAACTGAGTCTCCATCTTCATGGATCGTCCTTTAAAAAACTTATAAGCTGTATAGGCGGCATTTTGACCCCGGGCAAGCTGCAATTTACAAGATTAAAGTTATAAAAAAAATGAAAATAAAATGAAATTTAAGATTTTTAAAATAATAAAAATACCTGCAAGAGAGCTTGTTGCGGGAAAGAATACGCTTCACCATCTGCAAGTGCAACTGTATCGGCTGATTTATGTAGAAGGAGGGGTCGACGGGTTGGCCTTGGCCTCTTAGCCAGGCATCTTTTACTGCGTCAAATGGTGCAGACCGCATGTACTCCCGCAAGTTAGCGACCGCAAGACTATCTGATTCCATCGGCAGAGAATCGCATGGAACAGATAGTAGCTCCTTTGACATAAACCAACGGAAAGCCTCTTCATCTTCGTCCATTATATTTAAATCTCCCCTAATTCATTTGCCTCTATTATTGTGCGGGATTTCTTCATTTATTTGCACTCCATCAGCGACAGCGACGCTTGCGACATTATCTACAGTAGGAGCAGTTTCTACCATAGTATCTGCTAGTTCACCCTCCACAGCCGCGACATTTGTTGTCTCACCCACTTCAGCTGCAACACTTCCCGGTTCACCTTAAATGGGGAGATTCTCCTTATCAGATGAATCATCTTCACTTGTAGAAGGTTCGAGAAGATCATCTCCAAACAAGGGGGAAAGTTGAGAAAGGAAGGAAGGTTCAGGATCAACAGCTTGGTGCGGAAAACTGACCGCAACATCTGTAGTTTCTTCCACGACACCAACTAATTCCGCAGACTCAAAATTTGTTATTTGAAGGGGGACAGTCTGCTCTTCTTCATTTCTCTCAGGAACAGAGCTATCACAACTCTCAAAAATTGGTTGAATAGGGGAAGAATAATGAATTTATCCCTCTTCTCTGTCAGTGGAAGCACGAGGCGTAGCCTTAGCTTTCTTCCGACCCTATCAATATACCGCAAAAACTCATTAAATAAAAATCATAGGGATCATAAGAATTCATTTGGATAAATCAATACCTTTTCTGTTGGAGTTTCGGCTTTACGCTTGACGCTCGAATCTACTTTCGAACCTCCTTCAGCTTGCGGCTATAAAAAAGAGGAAAAACAATTAAACGATGTTTAAAGCAGGATATAAAAAGATAGTGAGAAATTTACGTACCACATTGACAAGCGGAAAAACGAATCCTTCAAAATTCAACTGCCAGGGGCAGTAAGGATGAAAACGCGATAGAAGGTTGTAAACCACGCTTTCTTGGACGAATCTGAAGACCCATGGACCTTTAATGACCAGGGGAGTGCAGTACCACTTGAAATCATGATCATCGCGGATTTTTCCCCGTAAAGGATCCCGCGTCCCAGGAATAACTTTCAACTTGGAATTATAAATCTCCCATAGCAAACGGAATCCTTCACCACCTCTGCGGCCCGGACCGACACTCCATTTCTTATAATTCTTCACAACTATGTTATCCGTATATGTAGCATGAAAGTTATCTACTATGTAGTGTTTACGTTCCGCAGGGTCGGGAACGTAACATGTGAAGTTGGGTTTTCCCCTGCTACGCATACTACATTCATCCAACACGCGCCACCAATTCCCGTTATATTGGGTAACTGATCGGGCTAAACCATGTTGGAACTTGTTACGGCTTGCGAGAACCTCAAATTGAAAATAATTCCCACTCTGGTACAGAGGAAGCTGCAAGCCCGCATCCAATGCTCCTGCGGGTATTAACAGCCTGTTGTTGTTGTACTTAAACTTCTCCATCATCTCCAATGTAATTTCATTTCCTTCAGAAGGATCGTAGAAGGAAACTTTAAATTGCTGAAGATTGTGTTTCTTTTTAAATTCCGCAAGAATCATCGACCTAAAGCCCAAGTTTTCGTTTAACCGCTTATTTTTAGAAGCTGGTTTGCTGGCCGCAACAGATACATCTGCGGACCTTATTAAGTTGGAAGGTTGAACTCCTGAACTACCAGATTCATCTACCCCTTTCTTCATCATCACAACATAGCGGGATGACTTCCTATCTAAAGGATGATCATCCTGATGAGAAGCACCACCAGCAGCTTTGTTATCATTCTTTCCAGTCATGATAAATTTTTATCTACATATAAAAATAAGAGAAGATAAGTACACCATGATCAAAAGCAAGAACAAAACAGAAATGTCACAAAACAGAAGAACAACAAGATGTTCACTGAATCAAAATACAGACCAGTAAACAATTTTCTGATCAAGAAAAGAAAAGGATCATGCTAGAGCAACCAGACATCAAAAAAAAAATCATCATCATCATCATCATCATCATCATCATCATCATTATCACCATTCACTCCAACAAATAATAAATTGATAAACAAGAACATCATCATCATCACTGACTACTCTAAATGATTCATTCAAAGAAATTGATAAATAAACAAATACATTAAGGAAAAAGTTAAGAGAATTACCTGTAACGAAGTAAAAGACAGAAGGAAAATCAGATGATTGAACGAAAAGAAGACTTGATCCTGATGCAAAAAATCCTTAATCACTAAGTTCAGAAGAATGAAAAAGCACTGAGGAATCTTTGAAAAGTTCAGAAGAATAAAAAGCTCAAAAACTTTAAGAAGAAGAAGACAAAGAATATAAAGAATGAAATGAGATAGGTGACTAACATTAAATAAGAGAAGACTGAAACTGACAAAACCGTCGAAAAGTGAAAGAAAGAGAAACTTTATCAGAGATATGATTTCCTCGAAAACCACCATCTGACAGAAACGTGGGAAGAAAATTTATTAGTGGCGTGAAAATCGGGAAGAGTAAAGACAAACGTGGGAAGAATTAATTACTGGCGTAAAAATCGGAATAATAATAAATATTTTTCCCTTTTCAAATTTTTATCGTATGCCAAAATTCAAAAGAAAAAAGGGGCAAATTGTGAGGGGATAAAATCCCTAACTACACGTGTTCAAATACTATGAGAGAAATATCAGATTATGATAAAACGAGAAACACTGAAACAAAATCCTTTAAGAAGTACTGAAACAGACATCTGAAACAGATATCATCATTGCATGATCGACACATAGGTTGCGGGAAAGCTTGGTACACTAAACGAAATAGATAGTTCCGTTGCATGAGTGACACGCAAGTTGCAGAAAAACCTGACACAATAAAGGGAACTGACAAACATTAATGCATGATGTGCACGTCTCAATCGAACATGTTGCTGAACAAAAGAAACTAAAACATGACAAGACACTTTCGATAGCCACGTATTATTAGACATGCAGAATTCAGAAGGGCCACACGTCAGACATCCCATAATTTTAGTACGAACGCAACGTACACCCAAATCTGAGGACAATAATTTCAGTATAACTCCACAGAGGAAGTGCGGGATGCTAAGCGAGAAACTAAGGGAAATACAAAGTACGCAAATCAAGTCTTGCGGGAAATACAAATAAGTCTTGCGGGATACACTTCGTTCCAAAGACTGGATAAGAACTAATAGGTGGAAAGTTAGATTGGAGGGACCCATGAAATTTGATATAAATACCAAACTCCCAAATAGAAAGAAGGACTGGATTGATATCTATCTGTATTGATATAAATACAGTATGTAGCTTATTCATGTTTATATGTTACAAATAGATATCAATACTATCAATATCTATCTGTATCATTTCTTATTCATGTTTGATTAACTTGACTTTAATTATGTAGCTTGATATCTATATGTAACATATAAACATGAATTGGAATGGAATTCTAAACAAACACAAACAAGGCCGACTCAACCAAATCAAACCTATTGAATCTAGCAAACAAAAAGCATGATGGTTCCACTTAGATTGTTTCTAGACCAGCTTCTATTCTTCCAAAAGGCAACTAGTTACAGTTTTAACGAATCTCTCAGAACGATCCGAATTAGATTAAGTCGAATAGAAACAGGATAAGCTCTAAGGAGCTTTGATAACCCTGCCTTTTTGACAACTTTTCCTTGGGGTTACAAGGCGGCTCTAATCAACTTAAAATAATCTTCCTGAAATTTAAGTTAGGCTAACAAAGTAACCAATACAGTCCTTTTGAATGATTTTCCAATAAGCTCGATACCCTATCGGTCTTCTTTCTAGTCAAATTTTAAGGATTAAGTTCGCGTTAGGTAACGTGTTCCTAAGGCGGGCAAGAAGGAAACGGTGATGAAATCCGAGTCCTTATCTTATATGGCCAATCCTTGCCCTTTACTAGAAAATAAATTTGTATTCAATTCCTCAACATATATGCATACGAAGGAATACAGTAAACCCACTTGCAGGATCAGTATAAAACGTATGTAGTGATAATTTTGTAGTTGTGGTAAATAAAGGTTCGTTCAAGACTTGTGAAGATTTGTTTTTAAACCTAATTTCTAAGACTAAAAATAGCAAAACTCAAATTAAATTGATAACAAAATTGAGAGTAAACTGAGGCTAAGATTCCACTATTTTCCAAATTTTAAAGGGATCTAATTCAATAATTATAATTATTCAATTCTTATATTTAAGTTGATTCTAAAATATTGCAACAAGTAGATTCTCAAAATAACAATTGTATAACAAAAGCATGGAACATCAAAAACCTAGGCCAAACATGTACCATCTAACGAAATCACAATTGCTTAACAAAAATCATTAAATCAATTTTTAACCAAGGTAAATAATCATAAAAGAATTGCATAAATTAATTAAATAAATATTACCACATAATTTTTGGAAAAATAGCTTCCTACGTGCCTCAGAGATGGGGTTTAGCTCCTCATATTAATCACTTGCTCAAAATTATGGTTCATGGCTCAAAAATGTTTACAAATGATAAAAATGGAGAAAAACAAAGAAAACGGTGAGTTTGGAACGTTTATAGACGTTACAGACTAACTGTTACAGAGGGGATGAAGATAAACGTTACTGATGCGACAATATCCGTTGCAAACAAGTTGAAAAAACTGTTGCAACTTAAATAAACGTTGCAGATGCGACAATATCCGTTGCAAACTGATGAAGAAACTGTGGATGATTGGTTGAAGATATTGTTGCCTATTATGTGTTCTTCATGCAACATCATCAACAAGTTTTCTGGATTGAATTTTATCCCTTTGCTTGCCTCCTGAGCTCTCCCCAAGACTCTCTGCCCCTTTAATGACTCGACCCCATCCTATTTATACACCACAGACCACCCAATCTTCAAAAAATCTTCATTAACAAAGAATAGTACTCGGGTATTTTTCCTGTTAAACTTTCGTGATCTGATTTGATATTCTGTCTTGATTTCGTGGTCTCCCAATCGCATAAAATCTCTCAATGATAATGGCAAGATAATATCTTGTTTTATCTCCTCAAAATATTCTTAACAATCCGTAAATATTCGCTGAAATCTTCACACAGTTAAGTGAAGTAATTCTCCCGCCAAAAATGTTTTGAAATTGAAAATGAGTGGGTGCCCATATCCAATGTATGTGTTCCTTTATCAATTTCCATGGGTGCCTTTAACATTTTTGGGTGCTTTAGACACTTTTTAGCCAACTTTTCCACAAGACTTTATTCTTCAAAAATACCTACAAACACAATAAAAATACAATATTAGTATAAAATAAGGACTAACAATAATAGAGAAGTGAGATCAAATTAGATATAAATATGTGTCTATCATGTACTTATTTGTAGAGACTGTATTCTTATTCTCCTACGGAATACAGTGTTTCATATGTTTTGATAGGAAGTCAGAAATATGCGTGGATATTTATATGTTTCTGCTGTTTGGTAGAAGGCGATTTTCCAATTGTACCACTTGTCAAAAATCCACCATCGACAAAAAAGAATTTATGGTATTCATCCCAAATATTAACTTTGATAGATTAATCAACAACCTTAATACTTAATACCATCCCTCACTCCAGAATAAAACTAGCACTGGTGGAGCTTATCCTCTCTCCTATTCGCTGGTGAGCGTAACCGTGCACTCTTATTGGTTTAGAGCGAAGACATTCGTGTCTATTGGATGAAATTTGGGGGTATATGGCGCGTTGATGCGGGAACATGTGGTACGGATTGGGTAGGTGGTTGATACACACCGGACGGACGACCCTCATCATTTCTTATGTTTGGTCTTTGGGTGGTTAAGATTTTGGTATGGACAGACGAAAATCATTTTTTTTCTTACATCTAATTTACATGATTTTTCAGAATCATATACCGTTGAATATTTAAGACGTCGATCGGACGGCTACAAAGCTAAATATAAGTTTTTGGAGAAAACCTACCCTAACCATTTTCTTTCTTTCTTTGTCCGTTGTTGCTGCTTCTCTATGTTTTCCTTCGCTCTCCTTCTGTGGTTTCTGGTGATTATAAGGCACGTCTATAGCTGCCATGACCTGTTACCAATTACTCCAACTAATACCAATTTAAACTGGATTTCCTAATTCTCTCTTTTGATTGATTAAGACGATATTAGGAATTTCAAACGTCTAAAAAGAGAGAAATTGAAAACGAAACTATTGTAGGGTGATTTGGTGCTCTCCATCGTCTTCTTCCTGAGGTATTTTTCATTGCTTTCGTTGAAACCTAGCTGCATTATTACAGTCCAATAATGATACCTGGTGAACGTTTTGTAATGGTTTGTTTTGCCAATTGGGATTTCTAGCGAATATACCTCAAACTTCCAACCCCCAGAATCGAACGTACCTTATGTTCTTTCACTCTTGATCTTTGTCTCTAAAACATCATCATCGCTTCTACAAAATCCTAGGGTTTGGTTCAAATTTATTTCACTACAAATAAATCTGTTAAGAAGATTTTGTTTATTTTACTTCTAATGACTGAAATCCTTAAATCCCAGGGTTTTGATTGTGAGGAGATAAAATCCCTAACTACACGTGTTCAAATACTATGGGAGGAATATCAGATTAAGATAAAACGAGATACACTGAAACAAAATCCTTTAAGAAGTACTGAAACAAACATCTGAAACAGACAGTATCATTGCATGATCGACACATAGGTTGCGGGAAAGCTTGGTACACTGCATGAAATAGACAGTTCCGTTGCATGACTGACACGCAAGTTGCGGAAAAGCCTGACACAATAAAGGGAACTGAAAAACATTAATGCATGATGTGCACGTCTCAATCGAACATGTTGCAGAACAAAAGAAACTAAAGCATGATAAGACACTTTCGATAGCCACATATTAGACATGCAGAATTCAGAAGGGCCACACGTCAGACATGCCATAATTTTAGTAAGACCGCAACGTACACCCAAATCTAAAGACAATAATTTCAGTATAAGTCCGCAGAGGAAGTGCAGGATACTAAGCGAGAAACTAAGAGAAATACAAAGTACGCAAATCAAGTCTCGCGAGAAATACAAATAAGTCTTGCGGGATACTCTTCGTTCCAAATACTGGATAAGTAGGTGGAAAGTTAGATTGGAGGGACCCATGAAATTTGCTATAAATACCAAACTTCCAAACATAAAGAAGGACTGGAAAAATGGGGGAAAAATTGGACATGAGGAATAGGATCAGAGCAAAGAGTTTAGGTATGAGACTTGTGTTAATTTGATAGTTCAATTTGTTCTTTGATTAACTTGACTTTAATTATGTAGCTTGATATCTATCTGTAACATATAAACATGAATAAGAAATGATCCAAATCTTTATCACCCGTGGATGTAGACAATTTGATTGTCGAACCACGTTAAATCATTGTGTTGATACTTGTATTAATTTCCTTTTTCAATTTGTTAACATGTTACGTTTTTATTTTAAGAGATTTGATTTTACTATGTTTCTGACTTTGTTGGTTGTGATCCGAAGACACTAGATTTTTTATAATTACATTGATATTTCAGAAACCCTAACTTCTGAAACGAGAGAAAATGATACTACTGAATCTGGAGTTTCCGATGGTTTAGAAAAAAAATGGGTTTGAGATCGTCGGTTAATTGTTTTCATTGAACCCTAGCTGCATTGTTGTTAGTGAATTTAGGTCATGCATTGGTACATAAAGATAAAATTATGTGTTTTTTATCCTGTTTGGTATTCTAAATTCATGTAGAAAGAAATCCAATTAATCTTTTAAGAATTTCCCCGTGGTGCTCCAATCTCAAAGAATTGATGTTCTTTTCATGTGTGTTTTATATACTTCATATCTATCATGGTTTGTAATGGTAATCACAGTGTCTTAAGGGACACTATATTTCATGATGATAATTGATTTTTAGTCTTTTTTTAATGTTATTTTTTTATATTGTTTTTTTTTAATGTTCTAATTGATTCTTAGTTGGTACAGCAGAACTCATAAATGTGTCTCTTTATGTTCTGAATGATAGGACTATAATGTAGCCAGAAAAAAAATTAAAGACAGTGTCGATGAAGTTGATAAAATTTTTTTTGCAATAGATTTACGCATGACTTTCTTTTCCTTTTGTCGATCGCTTAATATTCATCGAGATGATCCCAAAGCAGTATTTCTATTGTGGTAGTTTTTTTCTGTATTATCGAGATGACCCGTCTATAGTTGTAGAACGAAGCATTTTTACTAATGCCCATTGCTGAAAGTGCTGTTACTGATTTGTTCGACCGACCTCTTTTTTTCTCTTTTTATGATTGGTTCTTGCGGGTAAACAGGTTTTAGCTTTATCCTTAGACATTACTAATGCTTGCAAATGCGTGTCAAAACTTAAAGTCATGTTTTGGGTTAAATTTTTTTAAAAATAAATTATATTGTTGTTGTTGGCAGCATGGCTTAGTTTACAAACTGGCATTTGGACCAAAAGCGTTTGTTGTCGTATCGAATCCCATTATTGCAAGATATATCTTACGTGAAAATGCATTTTCTTATGATAAGGTATGATATCATACTTTAAGAATTTTTTTTCTTATCTGATTGTAATACTAATTAGTGTTGTGTTGAGTTACGTTGTGCATGCTTCTATAGTCTTTTTCTGTGTAACAATTTCATGGTTGTCGATGTAAAATAACATTTACAGTTGTGTCAGCTTCCACCTTTTGAGTCTATTTGAACTCTTACTCTGAGGACTCATCTTCTTGCTGGAGCCACTAAGTATCTTTCACTAATTTTGTGGGTTATGAAATTAACCTTTTTGAGTATCCAAAATGCCACTAGGTATATAGTACAATCAACAACGCTGATTTATCTATATTACCTTTTAGTAATGCATTATTTATCATCTATTAACAATTGTATACTCTAAAAGCTTCTATATGACATCATTCTGTAAGCTATACATTGTGAAGCACTTAAGTTGTCCAATTTGATCTTTTATACCCCTATTTCATACTTCAATTAGGGAGTACTTGCTGATATCTTAGAACCGATAACGGGGAAAGGGCTTATACCTGCTGATCTTGAGACTTGGAAGCTAAGGAGAAGAGGTGAGCATGAGACATTTTTATTTACATCTAGGCCTGCCTATTTGTTCAGAAACTTCTTATTACATTATGTTATCCCTTCTATCATCCAGAAATTCAACATCTAAATTTATTGATTTCATGTTCTCTGCAATGTAATTTCTGGTGCTACCTTCTTATTTTAGGGTTTCGGATTGGTTTTGTGCTTTGTAGTATGTAAGTATAATGGGATTCGGTAAACCAGTTAAATCCCCTTCTTCATCTTCTAATTCTTCTTCTTCTTCACAGATGTCTTCGTCTCTATCTGGTAAGAACATCTATTGTTGGATTTGCCTTTGGGTTTTATCTGTTGCATTTTTTATGGAATTTGTGTGTTTGGATAATATGGGAACTGATGAAGTTGTTTGGATAATATGGGAACTGAATATGATCAAATTGTTTGTTGTGTTTGTGATTAGTTGCTCAGTAATTCGACTTTTGGATTTAGTTTAAATTTTTATTATCAAAATAAAGAAAAACAAATAGTAGATAGTGTGTTGATTGAGTTTAGTAATCAAACTTTTAAGTTTCGCCAGCATGGGTGGTATGCGTATGGTTGACCTCCTTTTGTGCTTTAATACAATATTCGCTGTTTGAGTGCATACTTCATAGAACTCTATTACCTCCGGATTAGTGGGTCACTTCTAGGAGACACTGCTACTATGTCAGATGTTACTCTCACTGCTCCCTGATTATCATCAACTTCTCTTCTATTATGCACTCAGATAAAATGCAGTAATACTTACTGCCAGCACTGTCTTAGTAATTTCTGTCTAGGGTCTATTGCTGTTAGAATTGGATTAGTGTTGTATAGACTTCATTGTCAAATTAAGTGGTGTTCAGTTGGAAAATGAAGAGAATTTGGTTACAATTATTTTGCAGGCGCCGCATGGAAATATGTTACAATTTTGTTTCAATTAAACCCGTGACATTGAAGCATTTTGAGTCCTATGGTAAGCATTGAAAAGCATGTCAGAATCCGAAAGAACTTTGCATTTGTTCAGTTTGAGACACATGTTGAAGCTACTAAAGATCTTGAGTGCACTCACATGAGGTAAGTTGGTTCTCTATATCTTACTGCTGGATAGTTGATTTGGTTTCCTGTTTTCCATTTATAATTTGTTCCTCTGTGATTTGCAGCAAGATTTGTGACAGGGTTGTCTCTGTTGAATATATCCCGAGGATGGCATTGAGCAAGGTGATAGGTATGATAGTCCTAGGAGAGAAAGGAAAGATAGTCAGTTCCAGAATTAGAAGTCCAGTGCGTCGAAGAAGTAGACCGAGTCCTAAATATGGGCGGGCAAACAGTCAAGTTTATGACAGATAAGGGACCATCGAGCAACAGGGATCGAAGCCCTGACCATGGGCGATATCCAGGGCAAGAAAGATAAACAAATTCACCGCACTATTATTTTCTTTACTGTTTGGTCTTCTTAAAGAAAGCTGTAGGCTTTGCGGTTGAATTTTGACTTATTGTCATTATAGGGTGTGTTGTCTAATGGGAAAAGGATGTATCACAGTTTATATACCTGAGGATGAAGCTGTTCTTTTGGATCCAGGGGAAAAGGTACCTTACTTGATATTTCTTGAATCATAGAACTTTATTTGTGCACGTAATTTTTGCTTTTGCTATTCTGTATGGTCCAAGAATAAATCACACTGATTACTTGGATGGTTGTGTAACGTTGTGGTCATTATCTTTGACTTAGGCTGCAATAGAACCTGGGTATATGCAATCCATTTGATATTTTGCATTGAATTAATGGTGATGATGGTTGTGTATATTGTGTAGAGAGATCCGAGTGATAGGTGATATTATCAGCTAGATCAGTGGTTTAAAGAGAGAGAGAGATAATAGTTAATATGCACAAAATCATAAGACAATGACGACGACGATGATAACTCGGTGACTCATCCACATGGAGGTCACTGCCATCACAAACAGTATCATCTGCATCACAACCTTCAGATTCCATCCATTGGTACAAATCTCTATATATGCTCTCTGAAACTCCAAATCATTTTTTGCTTTATATTGATTGTATTTTGATTGGTTATTTAGAATCTTAAAGTTTTGGGTAAAGAATTTATATTGATTGCTTAAATTGTGATGGGTGTAAACAATAGTGAAGGACGTTTACCTGGAGAAGCAAAGAAGATGCTAGATTCATTGGCATCAAATCATAGTGCTCAAAGATAAGGTTGAACAACAAGTTTAGATTAAACCATCTGTACCTTTATTTTGATTACTTGGAGAAACTGAATTTCCATGTATATTTGGATTCATTAGATGTCAAAGTTGTTTATGCATTATGTCGGGTCTTGAAATTTCAGACACTTGGCGTTGTTTCTGTTTTACTGGAGCCTGTGGTAGTGACTGCCCTGTAAATTCAACGTGCAAGCAACTGCCAACTCCATACTCAGCTTAACTGTTGATTTTTCATCTGCTGTTGATGTTGTTATCCGGGTAACTTCATAAAATCCATGATAATTATTTTATTTTTCTTTTTGTTGTGACTTTATTATCAAGATTCATTACACAAATCAATGTGATATGTATATTAAAATTTGAGACCCCACATGCACTTAGGATATTTTACATGTATCTTACTTCATTACACAGTTGTCCATACTAATTAGATATTTCATTGTTGAAGATTTTGTTTTAGTAATTTTACTATGACTGATAAATTTCTATAGAGAGACTTCTTTGAAGCTGTAACCTGTTCTCCTCGGTCTTGCATAGTAGCTTCCTGATCACGACATCACAATGGAAGCAGCATGGTCGGAGCTTTTTGTTGACCGAAATGGAGGATACAAGAATGTACCCGAGTCAGTATCTTTAGATTTATCATCCATAGTTTCATAATCTGGATTGAGGTACCGTTTGGGTTTGCAAAAAGTTAGTGACCAACCTCAACCTCTTAGTGATTTTACTGGTGAACCACCTTTGAATTTGATGCCTGGATTATGCGTAAAAGCTGGAGCATAATCTAACAATCTGAGCATCTAAAATTTTCTTACGAAAAAAGCAGAGATATATGGAGACAGAAGGAGACAAAAGATGATCTTACAAGAAAGACAGACCAGGGTGCTTTTTGGTAGCCATCTTATGATGTACACGTCTTAAAGAACCCCATGCTGCAGTATCTGAAATAATTGGTAATTCTTCTCTACTAACTGTCTTTACTCATCAATTAATTATATTTTTTGATTTCATCAACTGTTGGATTTAACTACTCTTTCCTTAATCTTTATCATAAGTCACAAATCACTCACAATGCATAATTAGTCCAAAGCGTGTTTCTAATAATTAGATCCTGCTTTGTGACTGAAACCCATTTTGTAGACTTTGACACATTGCCAATTAGCAAGTCTGGATTTTTCAGGAAATTTGTTAGTCTAGATTAGAAACATCAATTCGCAGTAAACACAAAATTCTCAGTAAACACAAAAAAGGGTTTCTGATTGAATTTCACCTATCTTTATTCAAAACCCTTCAAGATTGTTCCTTTTTGAAAATGTACATCTTTTTGATCTTTTCTATCAAAAGAAAAGAAAACAGAATTGCTCTAATACTGTTTGAGAAAATGCCCTAAGGAACTAATTGTCATGTGCCTTAAATTTGATTTTGGTTTTTGGATTTTAAAGTGGTTTTGATCTGTGGGTTTTGTTTGTTCAAGGTTTTTGAGTAATAGGTCTTCATAATGATAGTTTAATTCTGGCATTTTTAATGCATTTTGTTTTGTTAATGCATAGTTGATCAATGGTGATATCCCTCTTCTTATAGTTGTGATTCCTTATGTTTTAGACCTATATTCAATGGATAGGTTGAGGTACTATTTCAAGGAGTAGCGAGTAGCCTGCTAACATTTCTCTATCAATAAATTGGAGGTAACATTTGGTTGAATAAAGGGAAATTTAGGCAAGACATGGCCTAATGCTTATAAAAATGTATCAATTAGTTGAAAAATAAGGTAACAATACCCGCCCTCAAGGTTATTGTTGTGTGGTAAAATCCTTATTGCAATAAATTAATTAGAATAAAACATAAAAGAGATCCAGGATATCTTTTGAGTTTTGTCCAAATTGTATCAAACATCATCAACTGCGTTTTGGAGAAGAATAATGTTGTGAATCGTGTTGTTTTAGTAAAGATCATGTTTTTGAGGGTTATTGTCTGCGAAAACTTGTGACTACAAACCATAATTGCTGCCATCATATTGTTCATCAGCTTTTGTTATCTGTTTAAACACTGATTAACCCTTTTTTCTCATTGCCATCTTTATCAGTTTTCCAACCTCAGTAATTTCAGATTCTTATTTTCTGTGTACAGTTTGGAAATTGGTGTTGGACCTTCCCTAGCTCATTTTTCAATGACCTTGAACCTGAGGCGAAGAAGCTGAGGGATATTCTTTCAATGTATGGAAGAGTGAACTCATAAATTACAACTAATAGATGTACATCATGATATGCAATCCACTTCTATTTTGCTCAGTAAGTCAAAGTTATTCATCGATTTGCAAAGGATTTGTGTATGGTTGTTCATAGATTTCCACAAGGTACAATTTAACTAGATATTAGTTCTCACTTTTTGTTTAGGAATAATAAGATTAGGGCATCTAATTTTTGTCGTCACTTAGCTTGACACTTAGCAATTCTAAGTTAAAAGCCGATGAAACAGAAGCTAAAGTTTAGTACATACAATGTCTTATGCAGTTATGCTTCTGAAATATGAAGTTTAATCTTTCATGTGAAGGCTTGAGTCTTGACTAGACTAGAATAAGTTATACAATGTCTTATGCATTTATGCTTCTACTATAAAGCTCATACCCACACTTCTGTTTTTGACACAACACTTCTGTTCTTCTAATTATCTGTCTTCCATTGTGATTTGAGCATTACTTTGAAGATTTCCTCTTTAGAACTAAATCATTTGGTTTCAAGAGTTCCAGAGATGAACTCTCCAAGTCATGCTCCAAAACTCACATTATCTCAGTTTTATTGCTGGAATTTATATTTCATGTTATTTATGCATTATATCTAAATTAAAATGTTATTCTTTTTCAGTTAATTCAAACGGAGGTATGTTATTGGAACAACCACTTTACAAGGTACCAATACAACTCGAGGTCCATTTCTAGGTCTCATTTGTATCGGTACAACTCTAAGTTCAATGCTTCCACTTTGATTTTAACTGGTGTATAACGTTTTTCTCTTCTTCTTTTTTGTAGTGTTGCAGATGAATCAAGTGGTTAAACACATCAGAGCTAACTTTGCCTGTTAGTGGTGGCTGTGAATTGTTATTGGAATACACATGATTCTAATAGGTACAAATGATGTTTAAATTTCAGATGGCACCATGTAGAAATTTTGGTCTTCGCTTGATTTTAGGGATGGTATAAGTAAATGTACATTCAGTCCGGCCAAGTGTGTCAGGAACAGAACTTAAACTTGCAGGGAAAATTATCATTCCCAGTAGACATTCCTTCGACTTAGTACCCACATACTGAATGGTTGTTACGGGGAAAATTAACATTCCCATTAGACATTCTTTTGACTTAGTACCCACACACTGAATGGTTCTTGCCGTTACACACTTTCATAGAGACTTATTGTATCAGAAATGATTTTCTAGAGTCAACTGTTACTAACTGAACTATTATACATGTTCAACTTATTTAGTTATCAACTATTTTCATCATGTCATCTTAATTTTGAAACCTTTTGATTCCAGATGCCGTTAGTGTGTTAAAAACTATAATGTACAACAGCTTAATAGGCTCGGTAAAAGGTGTGTCCCATGTGTGAATTGACTCTAGAATATCTCAGGTATGCATTCCCCTGTGTGCCTATCATTATGTTTTTGGGGCCTCCACGACTTCAGTTGTTTACAATTTACCTAACTACAAAACATCATTCTGTGTCAGGGGTTTGAAAATGAAGATTACCCTTTGGGGTTCTGTGCTTATCAACTGTGGAACGACCCGATTGTGGAAGACTTCAACACATGCCCTGTTGTGGTTGTCGTTTGCCCAACTTTTGTGAAGAATTATCTAAGTATCCCTGTCCCTTTTTCCAAACATGTATTTTGATCGATCCTTTGTCATCTCATTAATCCCCAAAGAAATTATGCTTACTTGTTCGGTCTATTTCATAGGCAAACTCACACTTTCTTCCATGAATGCTACCGGAGCCATCAATATTTGAAATATATAAGTATTTGCCTTCCAATCTGATTCCGCACATTGAATTTTACACAAAATTTTCTACATTCCGAATTTACACTGCCTGTATGAGTGTAGTGGTGCTGAAATACCTATATCCATTCTTATGTTTACGCTATGTAAACAAACCATATTATTTGTAGTTAAAAAATATTTGCGTAGATATCTGACTATTATACCGCTGGAAGTTTGACACCTTTCGTTTGGTTGTATTCTTTTGATATCTGACGATTATACCGCTGCAAGTTTGACACCTTTCGTTTGGTTGTATTCTTTTAAAATCACTCTGTATGATTAACACCGACAATTGTTACCTGCTAAAATAAGGTTTGAAAGCATGGTCCCTGTTTATAGTTTATTTTTTTCCACCTAAGGATTAAAATTTGATTATCAGTTGCAAAATTGACTTTTAAGTGTATTACTTTTATCATTGCTTCCAACAGTTGTTTCACTTTAAGTATTAGGATTTGCTGCATCCCAAAAGATTGATAGAATTTGTGTTTGTGTAGTGTTGGACGTGGTCTTTGTATCTTTCGCATCCCGTTTTTGATGGTTGGATAAGAGTCCGAAGGCCCCCCCATACACTCCTATTGAGATTTTAGATGATACAAAAACCATTTTTGAACTACTTTCTGTGAAATGGGATCTGACCACTCGGTAAGTTTATAGATTAATTCTCATAAAATTTCACCCTATTGCAGATCGTTCAAATCATATTTTCCTTACATATGTTACTAATATGTATACAAGCAGCTGATATCTTCATGTGCAACACCACACCTTTCTGCTACACATCCTCTATACGATGTTTCTGATGATAGTATGCTCCCATTGTGGATTTTTTTGATCCTATATATGCAGAGCGCTCCTAGTATCTCTTCACTTACGATTTTATTTTTCTGATATGCAACTAGCATGTAAAACCATACATTATTCTTAAATTTATTTCAGCAACTAATTTTTTTTTTTTGTTGTAAAGTAACTTGATTGGTCAAAGTAATTTTTCATTTTAATGTTTGAATACAATTTTGTATATTAGGTCTAAGGATATCTTGATGAGATTTATTTCACATCTATCTTCCGGTACATGGTGTTTCTATAACTGCTTCCGAATGGACAATTTCAATATTTGATCGCTAATATATGTAATATTACAGCATGTATGGCTAATAAATATGTAAATTTTTTTAATAAGATTGTAAATGAAATAGTGTTGCTGTAGATGGGTTGATGGTGACACTATAGGTAGTTTATCATATGGAACATTCTATTGGCTTTCATTTTTATCAAAATTGCATGTCGTCGAGAATACTATTTGTTTGCCCCCTAAGTCGTACTGCCGTAAGCATGTAGTACATTTTTTTAGCTTATAAAAAGATATGTGTTTGAACTGTCCTATTTTTCTATGTATCTTGCAATAATAATCAGAGCATAAATTTAAGAGGTAAAATAATGCTAACGTTAGAGATTGGGTTGCAGGAATTAATGATGTCGGGTTGGCCTCTTGAGGTACCATACTAATTGTTTTGGTTCTTTTGCTCCACCAAGGACCTTGATTGAAGATGGAGGTTAGGCTCAATGGTTTGTTCACGGAAATAGCATTTTATGCAATTGCATCAGCCATTGAGGAAGCAAAGTTAGAGGTTAGTAATCAGCCGTACATAATGCAGATTTCTCTTTTTCATATTGATTAGAATAAATTTTGAAAGGATTCAGATTTTATGTTGGTATTCATTACAGGAGGGTGGTTGCACCCCATACAACACGATTTTAAACATACTTTAGATATATGGTTGATTCAATGGTTTATTCTTATAAAAATAAAATAAAAATTAGTTTTATTTATCATGTTGATACATGGTCACTTGCTTGATGAAGATAACCAAAAGTAATTAAGCTTTTATTTTTCATGTCAATCACAAGTGTTGTCATGCACTTAACTTTTCATTAATCATAATAAAATATACATTTTCAGTATTGTCTGTTTATTCTTTTTTTTCTCAAGTTTTTATGAGGCTTGATCTTATGCTGCACTAACTCCTATTTGAGTAATTAAAAAGAATATAGAAACCTAGCATAATAGAATCGATATATGTAAGAAGTTCGTTGATACAGTCTGGCCGTGTACCCTCAAGGGCAGTATCAACAATACTGCGATATCAGAAAATCTTCAAAATAGCTCTTCTTAGAGCTCCATTTATTTGGCTAAAAAACATACATTTTGCTGAAACAAAGGCTAAGTAATCTGTTCTGAAATCCTGCATCGGATATTGTTGATACTCAACATACAACCAGGCAACTAATGTGGATAGAAGGTAAAGACCAATCAGGTGTAATAGGGAAAATAATCAGAATTTAGTGTCACCTATTCGGCTCAAGTATTAAAGGAACTACTATGATGGAGATAACTGGTAACACAATCTAGCCGAGTGCAATTAGATAATTTAGCCAGATACAATTAAATGTAACTTTTTACGTGTACTAAAAATGTAAAACTTTCTATAGGATTCCTAAAAGAGTGTCGCATGCAAAGAGACTGTTAGCATTAAAAATATAGTAATTTTTTGTAAATCTCTTCCATCTCTTTCAAATCCTAGTGTCTATTTCAATTGTGTATATGTTGATTTTGCAGCCGCCTACGCATTTGTTGCAGTTTCTTGGTGTCTATTTCAATTGTGTAACTGGTGATTTTGCAGCTGCTTACGTATCTGCTGCAGTTTCTTTCTTCCTTGTCTCAATATCTGTTTCTCTGTCTCTTTGTTGAGCACATCTTTGGCAAAAGTAAGGAAACTTTTGTGGCCATGCAACGCATATAAACATAAACCTTAATTGAGTTCAAATTCTAACATACATCACGGGTCAGATACACTGTTTGAGATTTTGATGTGTTAGAACGTGCTACTCACTTCAATTTGTTTATGTGTGTGTTCTGCCAGTTGTGAAGGATAGTTGGAGTTTTTTTTTTGTTGTTGTTGCTAAAATACATATTGGTTTCTTTTTTTAAGATAAATGGCGAAGAGTAACAAAATAAATATTGAAGGAATTGAAATTCGAGTTTTTAGTTGATTTTATTGCTTTGTTTTTTGTTTCTCATTGAAAGAAGTGAAAGTAATATGGTGATATGGTATTACTTCTGCGATGAAATAGAATATCTGAAAGACTTCGCTTTCGTTACAACTGTTATATTGGTGTCTCAAATCTCTCCACCTACGTAATAGCAAATGTAAAACTCCAGACATTTCAAGGCTTGAACCTGTTTTGATGGCACAAATAGCTCAGTTAACAAAATTATAGCATGTTCAGTATCTCCATTTGATCATTGTGGTGAAATCATTTTTCTGTTTATGCGTGATGGGGTGAACTTAGATGGATGAAAATTAAGACTAAAACAACACTAATATTTCATAGTCAGCTTGTTGTTAGCTCTTACACAACAAGTTACAACCGCTTAAGAGGATTCCATGTGATAGTTCTAAGTTGATTAAGTTTATATGGGCTGAACAACATTTCGGCGCTTTATTGATTAAGTTTATTATTATTTTTTTATTTTTTTATCCCTGACTATATCTATTCTTTCTTAGTTTTGCAATTACAATATGGGGTATTAGTTTTGCAATATAGAGTAATTTGTTTTATTGACTGAAAGCTCATTGATGCAATATGGGCGTTCTTTGTAGAAATAATATGTCTTAAAATGGCTCCTCAAATTTGAGAATGATGTCCTCTCTCAAGTCTTATGTTCCATGATGTAAATCCGTAAACCCTTACCCTGGATTAGGATTCATAAACTCCGAAGGTCTGGAAAACCATGTAGTCCCGAGGGTCTGTCAGACTGTGAAGGTAGTCGAATAGTTGAAAGAAATATGACTAAGACCGATAGTGGTACCATCTTTACCTGGTTAAGATCATTAGGGGCAGATAAACTTACTACACCAATATTAAAATAATAAATAGGTACTTTCAACAAAATCAATTTAATATCTTAATATACGGTAGATTACGTTCGCATTTCATATCCTTAGTTAATTCTATTTTTTTGGATAACTTAATTTAAGATGCTTAGTTAATTCTATTATTTAATCATTTCATATCGTCGCGTCCAACGTATTAGAGTAAGATTTATCGCGTGTTTGTATGTCTTGGACAATGATTTTATTGCCTCACAGTTTGTACATTTATGTCTTAGATTAAAAATACACAAATTTCTAAAAATATGTAATTCTTTGATATCTCTATTCTAGCATTTGCCCTGCTTATAAGTATTTTTATGGTGCTGCTCAATTGTCAATATATGACTGTAAGTTTCTATCAAACTTTTCCTTCTTCTCCATGAGTAGCTCAGTTGGTCAGTCTTCCCCTAACCCTCTTCTATTCATAGTGATGGGTTCTTACTCATTTTGATATTTTATCAAATTTTGAGTCTATGGGGGTGCTTGATTATTACTTAAAACTATATTGGGTTTCCAAGAAGTTAGAGTCTGGAAGAGCAGTTGAGTTGGTCGCTTGATTAATACAAGTATATGATTTCTGAAGCAAAATATATATGTGCATTTCCTTGATTACATCACTTCGACATGAAGCACTTCATATGCTTTACTATTTAGACTTGACAATCTGTTTTATATTGATATATATCATCTTTTTTTTTAGTGTCTCTAATTTCAGAGATTGATACAACCATATGACGAGTGTGATTTTCCATTTAACTACCAACAGTACTGATGTTGGCAATGTCATAAACTACTTACTGATTTAAAGGTTGGTAAAAATTTTCAAAAGTATTTCTTAATCTCCACAACCTTAAACATTACGTACTTGGTGAATTTTATTCAAACTATTAATCTACCTAATGATAATTATACGCTTCATTATAACGCCTTCACCAAATAAAACCAATTTCTGTCGTACCCAGTATATAGCACGGGTTAAATATTTGTTATCATAATCGAAGCTATGCCTTGATAGCTTCACTGGACAAATTTTTACAGTTGCATTATAATCCGCTTTTTATTTCTTTCTAACGATGTTACCCCATGACAAATTAAAAGTATGTGTTGGCAACTCTGGGGTGCATATATGATACGTGTAATTCTTTCTCCAACGTGTCAACGCAACACAACACCATTTTACAATTCCCTTTCTTATTTCAATACCACAAACATTCAGCTTCAAATCTGAAAATGTTGCACAACAAATTTACGAAAGCAAAAACAAACAAGAATAAGAAGATGATTAACACAGTAACAATGGCAACAATGTATTTAGCAAAGAATGCTCTGATGAATATCACCAAATCCTTCCCACAAAATCTATGTTTTCCTTCACCGTCCGTATCTGCTCGTAAAGTCTCAAGAGTTTGCTTCACCACTGTTTATTCAAGCTCGAATCCTAATCAAGTAAGTTCTCGATTAGAACACTTGAAACTTCAAAAAAAAAATACTCTAGATTTTTCTCTTCGCATTATATTAATGATTTTGTTTGATAATTTTTACAGGATATGATACATCAGCCGGAGAAAGGAGAGACAAAACAGGATATAGAACCGTAGATGAAAAACTCGATAAAGATTCACTAGTTGATGAAGCATCAGGAACTATAGAAGCTAGTGTGAAAAAGCCAGGAAATTGTCTGGTGATGCACAGTAAAAGATAAAGACAATATAGACACCACAAAAGAGAAGAAGGCTGATATAGGGGCTCCCATATCAATAGAGGGGCTCCCATATCAATAGAGGGGTTCCCAGTTGAGCCGAGGTGATCCAATTTTATGATAAGGGATGTCCTAGGGGTAAAGTTAAATGTTCATTTCACCCTTTACCTAATAAAAAAAAGACAAATTTGTCCTTTAATTAAAAATTTTCCATCTCCTCCATATCTTCTCCTTCTTCATTTTAATCAAATTTCTCAATCGAATCAAAATTTTATCGCCGATTAAACTCCCAATTTCGTGATGAAGAATACTAATAAATGTGTAGAAAGTAGTAGTGATGACAATCCGGATAAAACTAAATTACACTAACTAATTTGATGAAATCACGATTTGAAAGATTGATTTTTTGTTGTTCAGAGAAACTTACGGTTGGGTTTCATGTCGAACCCAACCGTAACACCAAGAACACTATTTTTGCCCAGATTTACGGTTGGGTTTTCAACCAAACCCAACCGTAACTAATTTGTTCTTCATATTACGGTTGGGTTATTAAACAAACCCAACCGTAACTTCAAATGTAGGAGATGAAGATTCAATTAAAATTTACGGTTAGGTTTTCAACCAAACCCAACCGTAACTAATCTTCAAACCCCAATTGTAAAATTAGATAAATATATTTTGAGATTTTTTTTCATTTCTATCTTGTAGAGAATTGAAAGACGGAGCTAACAAAAAAAAAATGAGGTCAATCGGACATCGTATGAAGGAGTATAGTCAAAACGGTGATATTTTTATTTGTATCCAGGAAGAATTACGGTTGGGTTGGGCCAATAAACCCAACCGTAACTCTGGGCTCTTGAAATGAAAAAAATCTCAAAATATATTTATCTAATTTTACAATTGGGGTTTAAAGATTAGTTACGGTTGGGTTTCAATGCAAAACCCAACCGTAACTATATCATGAAACATGCAACTAACATAATTAGTTACGGTTGGGTTTGTAGCCAAACCACAACCGTAAATTCTACTGATAACTCAAAATTTGGAATCTCTAATTTGTTGATTTTTCGGTTTTTGTGTGTTTGAATGACCCAATTTACCTACAATCTAGTTAAAATGGTTGAATAACTTCAAAATTTGGATTTTAAAACTCAAATTTGACCTTAAGAATCAATGCTAAAAAGGATGAGTTACGGTTGGGTTTTAAGACAAACCCAACCGTAACTATGTGTTCAAAGGGTGTTCATAGTGTTCTTGAGGTTACGGTTGGGTTTGGAGTCAAAACCCAACCGTAAATGAAGGTGTTCTTCGGTGTTCTTGGTGTTACGGTTGGGTTCGTAATGAAACCCAACCGTAACTGTCTCTGAATCACACAAAATCAAACTTTCAATTCGTGATTTCATCTAATTTGAGCCATAAAATGATCAAGATTTTAATCTAGAAAGACCTAAATGGTTACTATGGTTGATTGAATCAAAAACTAGGGTTTAAAAAAAACGAAATTTTTTTCTCACATTTCATCTAGTTTTTCATCCCCAAATCACAAAAAAAAAAAAAATTGATTTCAATTTGTATTAGTCAAAGATTAAGTTTAATTAACCATGATTAGCTTAATTAAATTTTCACTAATTAAGGTAATTAACATATTAATGAAGGGTGATTTGGGTATTGTGAAAATATTATGGATAAGAGGTTTTTAAGTTTTACTTCATAATGTCCCTATTTCGTCTTATTAGAGGAGCCCCTCTATTGATATGGGAGCCCCTATATCAGCCTTCAAAGAGAAAGCAGGGGAATGGAAAGACAAGCCAAAGATGCGGCAGGTTCGATTAAAGATAAGACTATGGATGTGACATGTTTGAAGGATAAAACCATTAAAACCATTGATGCGACGGGGAATGCAAAAAAAAGGGTAGATATGAAAGAAAAGACGAAAGATATGGCTGGAACGATTGAAGACATAGCAAAAGAAGGAGCAGGTAATGCAACTGACTTGAGAGTGCATATCAAAGAACCTTATTAGAACCTTATTATTGGGGGCGCATATTTTTATTTTTGAGGGCAGTAGATTATAACGTTTAAAATGAAGACAAGGGGTTTAATAGTCATATCAAATGTTCTAATTATCCTTTCTTAATAACTATTATAAAATTTAATATAAAAACTAAAAATTTAAATCTAATTAATTATTTTTTATTTTCCTTCTTCTTTTCTCCTTCTCCGTCGTATCTTCTTATCTTTTTTTATTTGGTCGTCTCTATATTCGCTTTTCACATGACGATTAATGGTTGATTCTAAAAATCATTCATCAACGATTAATTTTTTTTATAAAAAATGTGGTCAAAAAAAGTAACCAAAGAACCAATTTACAAATTAGAGATTTAAGTTCAAGTTCAAAAAAAGAACCCAAAGAGCCACCGCATCAATTGACCAACGAAGAAGAGGATCATCCTTCTACTAATCCGTCAGTAATGGTTCGTTTAAGTTAGGAACCGAAAAACCCATCATTTTTCTTTCAATTTGATAGCATAATTAGGTTACATTTGTTAAAATTAAGGTTTCTTATTTCAGTTTCAGAACTGCCAATATTTCCTAGCCGTAAATACAGACTTCCGGTTGGAAAATGATGAACTTCCAACCGTATATGAGAATTGTTTCCTTCTGATTGGGAAGTTATAAACTCTCAACCATAACTAATGGTAGTATTTTTTTTACGGTTAGGAAATTAAATATTCCTAACTGTAATCAATATAGTTATGCCTAGTACAAAAATTTATAAATCCAATTGTAACATTAGTTTTCTAGTCATGAGTGACCCTGAGTTTGGGTTTATTTTTTTTTATATTTTACAGCTAAGTCGACGCTTGGAAAAGACAACTGTAAAATAACAATATCCAACTGTAAATAGAATTTCCTAGCCGTAAGTGACCCTGAGTTTCACTTCAAATTTTTGCCCATTGTTTACGGATAGTCGATGACAAAAAACCAACTTTAAACATTTTTGACCCAATCGTAGAAACGTGTTTCCCAGCCCTAATATAAAAACTTCCAGCCGTATACTAATTTTCCCAGCGATAATTGATCCTGAGTTTCCTGTTTTGAAATCATTTTTTTTTTCGATATTTAACTTTGTTTTGTTGTTATATGTATTGAACATGCCTTTTTAATTTGTTTTAGGCTACAAAGGACAAGGAGAAGAGAAGATTACAAGAAGTAACTCCAAGAAATGACCCTACTCCAACCCCCTCGTCATAAGAAAAATTCGGATGTAAACAAAATGAAGAAAAGTGCACTTGTTATTAATGAACCAAGACAAGAGGTAACTGAACATGCACTTGTGCTTTCTCAACAACAAGAGCAACATGAGCTTGTAGAAGAATATATGGCCGAAACAAGTGTTCTTCCATTGGTTGGTCCCTCTGATACTAAAGGGAAAGGAAAATAGAAGAAGCCATCTCCTCGTAAAACATCTCAAGTCATTAACAACATGGTTTTTTTGCCCAGCAAGCAGAATGGAAAACTTTGGGACGAATCAAGGGATAAAACCTTCGTCTTATTTGGTTACCAACATTCATGGGCGGAAAGGGTCTGTCAGGCGTTGGTAATAATCTAATCTAATCTAAATATAAGACTTTATATTTTTTATTATTATTATTGTTTTTATCATCGTTTATGTAGGATCATATGACAGCGATCCTGAAACTCAAACACCATAGGGCGAGTTTTGGGCCATTGGATAGAGAGAGTGAAGCGGTGGTAGCCTTGGTACATGCTTTGAGCTTATGGTCTGGAATATCCAATGCACAAAAGCAATACGATGTTGTTACAGTTTGCTCTTTTAGGGAGAGGTACTATCCCGAGACAACAACTTTTCATCTTCCGATCGACGATATTACTATCACTCCGAACGAGGATCTCTACACTACATGCATGTCCATGGATGGAAAAGTCGTGCATGAGGGTTTCAACAACTCTGTTCCTCTAGAAGATCTTTTTAAGTTGGTCTTTGAATGTCTTGGATGACACGAGAATGAAGTCGAAGAAGATTTTTATATTGGAGTCGGAGAACCACCGAAGGGAGAGCATGATATCGGCACAAGAATGAAGAAGAATAATAATGGTACAATGATTGAGCCAAAAATTGCAAGAAAGATAATTTTGAGTCGTCTAAGGGAAAAGTTCGAGAAATCCATGGATAGGGAGATGGATCCTGCAAGGGTTAAGACATACAAATATAACATAATTGTTGTACACACTTGACACTATTATTTTTCCCAATCTTTTGGGTAACAGGGTGAACGCTTGCTATCTACAGCTTTTGCAATATCTCAGTCTTGATCCGGAGTTGAACGAGGTAGCAGAGTACTCGTGGGATATTTCTACCTTTTCTTTCTTACTTGAGAGTCTTGGTAAAGCTTTTAGGTGGAACCAAACGCAAATTGTGGGGAATGTTGGCCTTCTCCAGGTAAATTTTGTGTTACATTTTAAATGTTTTTTCAAATTTTATATTGTTTTGTGCTTAATATAATTCTCTTTTACGCAGTCATGGGTTTACGATCATTTTCCTACCTTGAGGAGGCCCCTAGAGAATAAAAATTAGCGTTTCCATACTTTAACAGGAAGAAAATGTCCCTTCTAAGGAAATCAACAAAAGGACAAAGGGGGTAAGATGGTTGAGATGATGGGTAAAATGGATGCTTTGAATACTAACAATGTGGTGTTTGACCCGTACCTCGGGCTTGATGAAAATAGTAATGATTCTCGTGAATTTACCAATGTGGCGACCTATAACGAACCATTATATCATCTAAGAGGGTATATCATTTACAACCCTCGTGGAACTTTCAGTTAAATTGAGTATGTCCAGAAAATTGCTCACAATGGATGCACACTTTAAAGTGGATATGACGCAGTCTAGTCTTTCAATTAGTAATATTTGATTGGTTGACAACCTTGTTGCATCAGTCGGAGATTGGAACAGTCGCATTCGATCCCCCTACCAAATAGATTTGATTGGGTGTTGTGTCTTTCATGGCACAAAACTAGCCAAGGATAACTACTTGACTTGGTTTAAGAACTTTAATCATCCTTATGTGATAAATATGGACACGGAAGCGATACCATATTCAATAAAATTGTGGATCATCCAAGTTCATCAAAGGGAGCAAGT
Organism: Papaver californicum; assembly: GCA_023531435.1. Classification (NCBI taxonomy): domain Eukaryota; kingdom Viridiplantae; phylum Streptophyta; class Magnoliopsida; order Ranunculales; family Papaveraceae; genus Papaver; species Papaver californicum. The sequence continues at coordinate 721,844 of JAJJMC010003557.1, forward strand.
TTTTGGAAGGAGAGATATCTTATGGTGGTACGTATACTATTTCATTTCTTATCGTATTAGTTTTTTAAATTTTGTATAAGTATTTGAAGTTTGGGCATTTTGATATGAAAAATAGGTTTGAGCGAGTTAAGTGGTTGATGAAGCACAAGAGCGGTTACATTGATGGTGGTAAAGTGTGAAGGGCTGAGGAACAAAGACGACTACGAGGTAAGATTGAACGTTTACCTGACCCTGACTCTGCAAATCTCTATCGGTACAACGATGACGAAGATACGAGGGGTTCCAAGACAGATAGGTCTGCATCCTCTAGCTATGAAACATCTACTCACACTCCCAGTGGTTCTTCATCTAGCGGAGCTTCAAGTGAGAAAATTGTTCAAGATCAACCTCAAGGTAAAGGAAATGGTCAAGATCGAGGTGGAGGCCGAGGTGAAGGTCAAGGTCAAGGTGGAGGTCAAGGTCGAGGTGAAGTTCTCGGTAGAGGTGAAGGTCGTGGTAAAGAAAAAGAAAAAGGCCGATGTTGATTTTTTTCTTATTTTGTTGCGGATATGGATATTTTGTACTTTCTTTAGTTAATGGATTTATGGATATTTAGCTATGGTTGAACTTATGGAGTTAATGGATTTAAAGGATTTATTTCTTTAGTTATGAATATTAATTTTACTTGAGTGAAAGATTATTAGTTTTCTTATTGTGTCAGATACATTGAAAAATATCACAAAACTTAGTAAAAAAAATAAAATTCAGGGTAACTTATGGCTAGGTCGGGTACTTGAAAACCTAATTGCAAGTCAAAATATTTCCAACTGTCAGGTTTACGGCTAGCTTAAGCTTCAAAGATGGACGTAAGTGATCCTGAGTTTAACATACGGCTAAAAAACCTAGTCGTAAAACTAGGGTCCCTGAAATTTATGTCAGTTTTACGGTCGGGATTATTACAGAACCCAACAGTAAAAGTCCTAAGTCTTTCTTACAGCTAGGTTTGTACACTAACATAGCCGTAAGTGACCCGGAGTTTTCTCCTACGGCTAGGTTTTTACACTAACCTAGCCGTAGGTAACCCTGAGTTGTCTCCTATGACTAGGTTTGTACATTACTTCCCATGAGGCATGTCTATGACTAGGTCGTCATACCCATTTCTTAGTGTTTGTACCTAAAAATTACTCATAGGAAAAAAAATGTATTGTAGAAGTACTTTCTTTAGGTTCGATGATCAAAATCGTATCAAACGAATCCAAACCAAGAAGATGGATGTTCACGTTTTGTTTCGGTTACAAAGAGAGAGAAGATGGGTTGATCTTAGGGGAGGGAAGCAGAGAAAGTTGAGGAAATCAGTGGTGATGAATTGTGTAAGGTGTTGAACTATGGAGAATAACAGAACTTGTGAGAATGATCAACTTGTCATGTTTTCTGAATAGGCTAAGTAGATTATTTATAGTAATTAAGAATACACACTTCTTTCCTCGTAAGTAGTGGAGGTAGTGAGGAGATGAAGAGATGGAGGTTGTGGAGGTAATGGTGTAGCCACGTCTATTATGCTTGGGAAGTTTCTGCAAACTTCTAAACCATTAATCCATCATCTCTTTAACTGCTATAACCGTCACTACTACTTATAACTTCCTTATCATGGGGTGTTGCCACACCGCATGTTGCTATAATCACCAGACTAAAACCCCATGAAAAATCCCCCCATGTAACATGTTTTGATTTCTCGTATGAGTTATTGGAGTCATGAACTATTAGACTCAAAATACGTGAGTAATTGAGAATTTTGAGGTAATGCTACCAATAAATTTATGCCAACGCAGCATGACAATGGCATATTTGTAGCATGTTTGCAACATGCAAGTTGTGTTAGCAACAATGGCGCATGAGAGTGCTATAGGCGCGATTGAGATGTTGCTAGAACATGATATCGTCGTAGCTATGGCCTAGGTGATGCGAGCATTGATATTTGGGTATGCTATTGGCAGCTGATGGCGCTGGCAGCGAAGGACAACGTTGCACGAGCATTGGTGCTGGCACGAGCGTTGGCGAGGATGGCGTTGCTGGCATTGGCGCCAATGGTAGCTGGTGTTGCATTGGCGCAGGTGATGACCTTGGAGCTGGTGCTGGCAGCGCGGCTATAGTTGGATAGCGCTAGAACTTGTTAGTGGCGTGTCCATAGCCTATGCGCTGCTAGCGCTGGCACTTGCCAGTATTATGGTTATAGTCATAGCCTGCTTGGGGCTTCTCAATTGCATGAGATTTAATGTTGGCATTATGCTTGGCCTTTGTGTAATGCATTCATAACATATTCAAGGAATTCAACCGTTGAAGTTTGTGATTTGAGATGATGTTTGATGCGACTCTGCATTTAGATGGTATGCATCTAATTTGCATCTTCATTCAGAGATGACATAGCATTCATTCTGAATGTTCGTAATTTTATATAATCAGTGTGTTCTGATTAATGTAGATGGTTTGGATGGACGCACATGAAATAACGAGGGTTTAGACGAATAAAGCCCTGAAATTTTGGAGGCGCATACATATATAAAAGAGCTACATGATCAATTTAGCTGTGAAATGAATACGCATTCTCAATTCTCATGCAGAATATAAGACAGAAGTACATATTCATAATTCTGATCCCGGGTCAGAATGTTTATACATATATATTTATTTTATGTCTCTGCAGCTGAGCAAAGGTAATATTAGAATTTTCTCCCTTGTCAAAAATCCACCATCAACACCTAGCCGTAAACAAACTAAATTCTCTAAAAAAGGCTACAATTTCCAATGCACAACTGTGAGATTACTACCCAACGACTTGATTTTTCAAAATTTCTAGCCATTGGGTCTTTCATATATAAATATATAAGTTTCTCCTCATAACATAAACACACATCTCTACTTCTATTCTCAAATTGTTTCTCAACAAACACTTCTCATTTATTCATAATAATAATAAAAAAAAACAAGAACAACAAACCTATGGCTATTTAATTTAGCACAAGAGAGGATTTTGTCATAGCTCGTGCATGGTCGACGACAACACAACATGATCAAAAATGTAAAATCAACTTAGATTAACCATCAGATAATTTCTGGAACCGTGTCTACATAATTTTTATCGCGTTACATGGTAATCCAAATGGAAGATCATTCCCAAGCATCAGGGAAATATTCGAATTACTCCATAGTCAATGTGAGGATTTTAGATCGACTGTGGTGGAAACTAAGAGGATATATCCTACCGTCGACAGTGAAGAAAATACAAATCATCTAAGTGCAGGAAAACTATAATATGAAATTTTTCTTGCCCGATATAAGCATATCTTTGGCGAAAAATTCAGGAATATAGATTTCTACCATGTTTTGATAGATAAGGACTTGTATTTCAATGTTTAATTATTCATGTAACATTAGTTCATACTTTATATTTTTTTCCTTACTGTAATGTTCTTCCCTTAAATGAAAAATATTATGAAATTTTCTTTTTAGCGGGAATGAGTGAGTATTAGTGTTACGGCTGGGTCACCAAAAAAGCTAACCGTAAGTGATTTCTACGGTTGGCTTCAGTAGCAAAGCCAACCGTATACGAAACAAATATACTTCTTACGGCTGGGTTTAACACAGAAGGTAACCGTATAGGATTTCTACGGTTGGGTCGATGCCTTATAACCTGACCGTATAAACCACTTTACGACTGAGTTTTATACATTAACTAGTTGTATCTCATTTTTACGGCTAGGAGTTCTTTCTTTCCCAGACATAAGTTTAATTTGATTTTGATTTTGATTTTGATTTTTATTCTCAAATCGTAAATTTAAATCATATCGCTAATTTAATCAATCACTAATCTTCATTAAATTAGCTAATTAATTTTATTAGTACTAATTAATCTAGTATAATCTAGGTATTACATAAAATATTAGGATAAAGGGTTTTTGAGTTGGATACAAGATGATTATATTCTGTCATCTTGTAAGCCCTTAAAATCCAAGGATTACAGCCCCAGTGATTCATATCAAATGAAGGAGAAAAAAATGAAGGAGACTGTTAAAAATATTTGGGAGGCTACTAAGGATACTAGGCAGAAAATCAAAGAGCAATAATGCTATGAAGACTTACTTTTATTCGGTCTGCATAGCAACTAAATGATGTGCCTATGAAACTTAACAAAATTGTTAATTATGTTTTTAACTATCATGCCACGCAGTCTTTTATTTCTTTAACTTTTATTTTTAATTTTCCTGAATTAACCTAATCTACATATGCTTACAATTCACATTGGACATTGACGATAAGCTGCGACAAGGACTCTGTGCTCAATTGATGATTATTGTTGCTTTGTCTCTTGACTTATTGGTCTAAAAATATATCCAAGCTTCGTATCCATTTTATGTTTAAACGAAAAAAAAGAAAAAGATTTCAACTATTTTGAATCGATTTCTTAAAGTTAGTTCAAAGTAAACGGCTCACACAATAATAATGATCGCTAAATTTGAACTTAGCAATTTTCAGACTAATATTAAAATTTAAATCCAGCATAATCTAATAAGATAAATTTTATTTGTTCCATTGTATGGAAGAAGAAATTATAATGGATATTACTCAACGTTGTCATCTTTCTTCCATTCAGCTAGCAAAACACCTGGAGTTAGAATAAATCAATGAATCAATCAAAACAAAATAGTGAATTAATAAGGGTTAACAGTAAAGAATGTAAATTTGAGGTAAGATGTCAGTAAATTGACGAGCTCTATTCAAGGTGATCAATCTCACAATCATTGTTCACTTCTTCACTAAGAAGAAACCTAACAACACAAATTGTTGAAAGAAAATGAACTTTAAAATGTATTTTGGTCTTGGTGAAAATAGATCTTAGGACGTAGAAGTTACTAAGGGACACTAGCTCATTTTTCGCTATTGTAAATGAAGAACCTTTAGTCCCACACTGGAGAGACTAGAGATGAGTCCTCTCTTTATTACCATAAAAATTGCAACTAAGGGAGGACCCTTAGGGTTTAGAAGCTTTTGTGGTTGGAGGAGGACTAAGGAAATGGGTAGTTAGAACAAACATACTTTTCACATATGTGCGGTGCTTCGCACCACAGCACGCGAGCTTGCGGACTTGCGGGTGCGGGTGCGAGTGTGACCGTGGCAAAAGCTGCTGCGAGACTGAGTGTGTGTTGCGGGCGTGGCTGAGGCTGCGGACCAACCAAGATTTACGTTTTTTGAATTACATTTTGTTTTAAATATGGGGGCGTCTGACCCGGCTAGAATTAAACTGTTTCAAAGAGAGAATATTTTCTGACCGTTTTATTACCTTTTCAAATTAAATTTTGCACTTAAAATTTTTGATTACATACAAAATTTATTCTCACTCAATACTGTGCGGATTTCACTCTTCTTTTGGCTATAAAAGAAAATCGATTTTTTCATTTCAACTCACTCCAGAGCAGGCTACTATCCCTAGATCTTTTCCCCTCTTCTCGCTTTGTTTTGCGCAACTGTGTGTTTATTTCTCTTATATTATCTTGCTGTTAAGTTCTTGAGGGTGATTAGTATTGTGCTTATACTAATCATAACGGGCAGTTCTATCCTGGACACATCTCCTCTGTTGGGGTATAACATCTCTCATTATTGAGGAGTACACGAGGATTATTGTGTTAAGGACAATTTGCTGAGCAGGTGGCTCTGTCCTTATTTGTGCATCAACATCAGAGTGTATATCATTCCAGTGATATTTCAAAAGATGGCAATCCAAGATGTTATTCTTTCTGAGTTTTCACATGCTTGATGAATTAGTTCTGAAATCCTTTGATGAGAGTTAAAATGATGCGGGAAATAAAAGAGAGTTAGAAAGTTGGAGTAGACAGAACAATATGGCCAAAAACCATATTCTGAACTGTTTAGAAGATGTTCTTTATGATTTCTATAACGCAAAAGAAAACTTTTCTGCGTTTGACTTATGGGCTTCCTTAGAAGCAAAATATGAAGCGGAAACTGCTGGTGGTAAGAAGTTTTTAGTTGTCCGGTTCCTGGAATAAAAAATGACAAATGACAAATCTGTGGTTGACCAATTTCTTGAACTTCAGCGCATTATCAATGAAATTATTGCTGAAGGTATGGTCATAGATGAAACGTTTTAAGTGTCTGCGGTGATTGAGAAATTACCTTCTTCTTGGTCTGAATACAAACGAAAACTGAGACATGAAACTGGTGAAGTCAGTATGGTTGAATTGGGTAAGAAGATACAAGTGGAAGAATTGTTGTGCTCCAAATACAAGAATGTATCTTACGCAAGGGACATGTCCAACAAGGATCATGTGATTAAAGTGAAAAGGGTGACCGCAACAACCGCAAGCCTGGTCCGCACAAGAAAGGTACTTTTCCGAAACCCAAATCTAGCATCGGTAAAATTAAAGCTGATTGTTATGTTTGTGGAATTCCTGGCCATATGGCAATGAATTGTAGAAAACGTAAGGACTTTAATAACAAGAAAAACAATGCTAATTTGGTTGAAAGCTACAAGAACGAGTTTCTGGCACGGTGTATGAAGTCAATTTGGTAACCAATGTGAGAGACTGGTGGGTAGAATCTGGTGCTACCAAACATATCTGTGGAAACAGAGATATGTTCACCTCCTATCAGAAGGTAGGGGAAGGGGAGAAACTCTACATGGGTAACTCGTTCGCAGCACAGGTTGCGGGAAAAGGCAAAGTTGGGCTGAAGCTCACTTCTGGAAAAACTCTCACATTGAATGAAGTTCTTCATGTTCCATACATCTGCAAAAATCTTGTATCTTGTGGTGTATTAGATGATAAGGGTTTCAAACTAGTGTTTGAATATGGGAAAGTTATTGTCATTAAGGGTAATGACTATGTAGGAAAGGGTTATAAGACTGAGGGTCTATATAAACTGAATGTAACCTCTGTTGAAATGAATAAAATTGATTCTTTTTATGTTTGTGTGTCATTGAATGTTTGACATGGTATACTTGGTCATGTAAACTATAAATCAATGAATAAACTGGCTAGCATAGGCAGCATACCCAAATTTTACTTTGGAAAATGAACATAAATGTGAAATATGCGTAGAATCAAAATATGCTAAAAAATCTTTTAATAAAAATATTCAGAGAAATTCTAAACCCTTAGAATTAATTCATTCAGACCTAGTTGACATGAAATCAGTTCAACTAGATGTGGTAAAAAATGGTTTGTCACATTTATAGATGATTGTACGAGGTACTGTCACATATATTTACTTAAAGGTAAGGATGATGCCTTAGAAGCCTTTAAGATATATAAACTAGAAGTTGAAAACCAAATGAGTGCTACCATCAAAACTATTAGGTCTGACCGTGGTGGTGAGAATGTAATTCCTATAGGAAATTTTTGCATAGAACACGACATTACATATGAAGTAACCCTCCTTATTCACCACAATATAATGGTATGGCTGAACGAAAAAACCGAACCCTTAAGGAGATGATGAATGCCATGTTAATTAGTTCAGGACTACCTGCAAACTTGTGGGGGGAAGCCGTCCTCTCAGCTTGCTATGTCTTGAACAGAGTACCCTTTAAAGGATCAGACAAAACTCCATATGAGTTATGGAAAGGTAGACAACCTTCTTATGCATACTTATGGGGGTGTTTGGCTAAGGTGTCCATTCCTCCACCTAAGAGAACCAAGATAGGACCCAAAGCCGTTGACTGTGTCTTCATAGGGTATCCAGATCATACTACTGCATATAGATTTATGGTTGTGAGTTCTGAAATATCTGAAATTGGTATGAATACTATTATGGAATCTCGGGAAGCTGTGTTCTTTGAAAATGTTTTTCCTTTGAAATATGAATCTCGTATGATTTGTGTTGATCCCCTAGATATCGCTTCTACTAGTCAGACATTACTTGTAGAGAAAGATAAATTTGATCCTAGAAGAGGTAAAAGACTTAGAACTAGAAAAATCTTTTGGGCCAGACTTCATAACATGCGTAGCTGAGACTGATCCAAAGACTTATAGAGAAGCCATGACTTCTTCTGAAGCTCCATGGTGGAAATAAACTACCATTATGAAATGGATTCCGTTATACATAATGATACTTGTGAGATTGTAGATTTACCTCTAGGGTGTAAACCCATAGGTTGTAAATGGATCTTCAAAAGAAAACATAAGGTAGATGGAACTATGGAAAAATACAAAGCTAGATTAGTAGCTAAAGGCTATAAACAAAAATAAAGTGTAGATTTCTTTGATACTTATTCACCTGTTACGAGAATTTCTTCCATTAGGATGCTAATTGTCATTGCTTCCATTCATAACTTAGAGATACATTAAATGGATGGAAAAACAGTTTTTCTAAATGGTGAATTAGATGAAGAAATTTATATGGACCAACCTAAGGGCTTTGTAGTGAAAGGTTGTGAATAAAAAGTTTGTAAACTGAAAAAATCTTTGTATGGTTTGAAACAAGCACCTAAACAGTGGCATGAAAAATCATGTAATGATTTCTAGTGGTTTTAAAATTACTGAAACTGACAAGTGTGTTTATACTAAACTTGTGAATGATACCTGTGTAATTGTACGTTTGTATATTGATGGTATGATTATACTTGGTACAAACATGGATGTAATTAATTCCACAAAGTGCATGCTAAATGAGAACTTTGACATGAAAGACTTAGGCCCCGCTGATGTAATCTTAGGGATGAAGATTAGAAGAGATTCTAATGGATATAGTCTTAGTCAATCTCATTATGTTGAATCTGTGCTTAGAAAATATAACCAGTTTGATTATAAGCCTGCTTGTACTCCTTATGATCCTTGTTGTAGACTCAAAAAGAATAAGGGTAATGGAATTTCACAACTTGAATATTCACGTGTCATAGGAAGTCTGATGTATTTGATGAATTGTACAAGACCAGACATTGCTTATGCTGTGAGTAGGTTAAGTAGGTATACTTGTAATCCAGGGCAGGAGCATTGGGATGCACTTATTAGAGTGTTAAGGTAATTGGAGTACAATTTGAACTTTTGTTTAAGTTATGAAAGATACATTGCGGTCCTTGAAGGATTTTATGATGCAAACTGGATATCAGACTCAAAGGAGTCTAAGTCTACGAGTGGATATGTTCTCACTCTAGCTTGCGGGTCTGTATCTTGGAAGAGTTCCAAATAGACATGTATAGCTCGATCCACTATGGAATCAGAGTTTATTGCGTTAGATGAAGCAGGAGAGGAAGCCGTTTGGATAAGATGCTTTTTAGAAGACATTCCTCTTTGGCATAGGCCTGTGCCAGCTATATCTATACATTATGATAGTCAAGCTGCACTAGCTAATGCTAAAAACAACAACTATAATCGGAAGTCTATACACATTCGTAGAAGAAACAATTCCCTAAAACAACTAATTTCAACTGGCGTTATTTCTGTTGAATTTGTGAGGTCTAAGGAGAATATCGCGGACCCTTTGACGAAAGGTTTGTCCAAGGAGATAGTTAGTAATGCATCAAGGGGGATGGGGCTTAAGCTCATCAAATAAACTTGCCATGAAGGATACTCAACCTTGCTGACTGGAGATCCCAAGATCAAGGTTTCGAATGAGACAACTAATTTGTGGTGGGTTAAAGGAAACACTATTAGAGAATTTCATTCTCTGTCCCTTCCCTATGGTGTAGACGTGGTAGTGTGACTGCATGTGAGGATGACTTTTTATTAAGTCTTAATGAGTTCTATAGTCTCATTATTGAGGAGTACCCGAGGATTATTGTGTTAACGACAATTTGCTGAAAAGGTGGCTCTGTCCTTGTGTGTGCATCAACATTAGAGTGTATATCATTTCAGTGATTTTCTAACTTTAACAATTTTCTCTGTTTAGTGTTATTTCCATTGTTGCAGATCCAACACAAATTAAGTACAGTAAGGATATTAAGGGTTAGTGATGAATTACAGAGGAAAGCAATAGCTCTTTTGTGGATGCAAGCCTGCAATAGTTATTTTTTTTCCATTCAAACAACAAACTTTTTGTTCACAGTAAACTAAACCACAATATTCTCATCTCCAAATCTATTCACTTGGAAAGAAGAAAGGAAAAAAAACAAACTATGTGGCATGTTTATTGATTTGTTAACTTTTAAAAGACACGTCATTCAATTGCTTAGTAGACCGAATAAAATTAAGTCTGCATAGCATTACAGATCAAAGAGACTGTTGTTTTAAAGCTGATCAGGGTATCAATAGTAGTGATGAAGATGAAGCTACTAGTGATTTAAGGAAACATGCTGGTGGTTATGATTGGAAAGACGCCAGAGATGTTTAAATTTACTACTGTATTTTATAATTAATCTCAGTTTCACTAGTTTTCTTGATTAATAAGTTTGTAGTTGTTGGTTCAAAGCAATTCTATAGAGGGAAGTTCAATTATCTAGGTTTTGTTTTTTGTTTAATTGAACGGGGCATGTGTTCTATGTAGCAAAGACGCCTAAAATGATCATGTATCCATGTTAGACTCGCGTCCAACACTTAGACACGCGTGTCTCCGCGTCAGACACATCGATGGTATCATATGCATATGTCACATATTATTTTAATATGAGTGTATACTAATAATATCTAAAAAATTTGTATATGTATGATTTCATTGGTGTATATGTTTATTCTTACACAAATTTATTATTTATCAACAATTTATTAGCATTATTGAGAAATTACATTTATAATATATACAATTTGGTGGGATATATCACTGGTTTCATAAAATGTCCACATCCTAGTTTTCTGGAAATTGTTTACCTCTGTTTTTCAGTACAAGACTTTGTAGTTGCAAATTTTCAAAGTAGGAGAATGGAATATTTTTGGCTAATTTCAAGTGTCGATGACAATTTCTTTTTTTAGTAAGGTTGTGGTTGTTGGTTCAAAAAAAATCCAGCAAGGGAAGTTAGATTATCTAGGTTTTGTTTCTTATTTAATTGAAATAGGCATGTGTTGGCTCCAAAGACAAGACTTTTTAATTTCAAAGTAGGGAAATGGTATATTTTGGCTAATTACAAGTGTTGATAACAATTTTTCTTTTTATCAGCAAGCGCAGTGTTTTATCTCATGTTATAGCTTGACCCGTGTTGTAACGACAAGGCCTCCAAAATAAGTAATTTCTTTGGTTTCCTAATTTTAACCCGTAGTGTTGTATGTCAATTTTGATCTGTATCATTCATTTGTTGTTACGATATAGAGTGATTGATAATTGTTCCCCTTGCTTAGTTTGTGATTGTGCTGTTTTTAAATGTATTCTAACCGAGATTATTTTAATATACTAAAGAAAGCCAACCACAACTTCTAAAATACAATATTATATGTGTAATAAAGACACAATACATATATGTATTGCCTTTTATCGCACTAAGCAACAACCACTACCACAAATACAGTAAAAAGGACATAAACAACATCAAGTGAAATTTAACTTCTCTCTGCATAACCGTTTTTTCAAGAAAATTATCCAAAAGTTCGGTTCTACTATTTTCTTCATTTCCAAATCTAGATTTACTCGGATCTGAACTCAGATATCAGATTTTTCGAGTAGATTTGGGTTTTGTAATTAGAATTTCAAGTTTTCGATAAATAAAGTCACTCTATTTGTGATTTTAGGTTTTAGAGTTTGTATTTTTATGTTATTGTTGATATCCTATGGCTACTTCATGCCATGTATTTTTATTTATATTGGCGATAAGTGTTATTTCCTATAGCCTTCGGGCGTTTCAACTGGAACCCGGTGATATATTCAAGTATATCTTCGAATACAATCAATGTCGCTATGACGATGATCAAGATTCAATCAAACAAGATCAATGGCTACTGGAATTGGTTATGATAATGATGTTTAGTACAAATTATCCTTTTTATGAAGGATTTTCTCTTAATGAAGAAGAAGAACTTTCCAAATGGTGGATGCATAATCAAATACACCATCTTTCAAATTACATCGATTACTTCTCTTATCAACAATTATGTACTTTTTTTCTATTATAATTTTTATGTTGTAATATTTTACTTTGGTACTTTTATGTTGTATCTATTCGATGTACTTGAATTAGATGTTCATGCTTCCAATTAATATGAGGTATTTCCTCTTCTTTACTTCAAAAAAAAAATCCACTACCGAACCACCCATTACCATTACTTTATCTACCACCACTACTTCCACCGGCTCCAACACAACTCACCAATACTACCCCAACCACCCCTAATATATATTGATATAATTATTAACAATTTTTGTATCTATCAATAGAAGTATATTGTGTGTGCGTGTTAATTTTGATATGTTTCGTTTCTTGTTATTATATAAAGTGATAATCGTTCAAGGTGTTTTTGTAATTGTGATATTTTCTTTGATATTGTTACCAAGTTTATTTAAATACTATAAACGATCAAATATACATCTTCCTTAGTATAATGTTACTTGTGCCGTAATGACAGAGAGTTATCATTCTCCCCTACTATTCACCAACACACAACATCACCAGATGAACCACCCATTATCACCACTTCTTCCCCCAGGGGAGAAGTTAAAAATCCAGTTATGGAAAGGAAAAAATAAATCAGGATAAACACAAAAGGTAAAAATGAGGTTCAAGTTATCCAAAAAAAAAATTTGGTAACCACTAACCAGTCCATCAGGGTAGGCAACCGCCTACTGTTTCCATGGGATGGCTCCGCCTCTGTCTTCCACCACCACTAATTAACACTATCACCTCCTCCACTGCCCACCAACATCCGTCATCACTATCGCCACCGGATCCACCACCACAACTACCAACAATTTCCATTCATATATTTAATTATTAGTAAATTTTATATATATATATATATATATATTATTAATAAGAAATTATAAAAAATTAATAATGATATTATATGAAATTAATAAAAAAAATATGGGATATTTATTTGGATAATTAATGACATCATGAAAAATTAATATGAGAAAATTAGTGGGACATTAATAATGTAATTAACCAAATGAAACCGTTGGTGATATTTCTAAATTTCAATAAAAGACATCACTTTCGTAGACTGCATATTTCTTGGTTTATGGGATCGACAAACCATCCACAGATCCAGACATAGTTGCACCTGCTGATCCGGGTGTTCCTGCCAGTTCCCCTTTAGATATGCTTAACAGACTATTCATGAGGAATGTGCCCACGGTGGCCAGCATCCCACAACAGTGCAGGTTGAGCTTCTCCAGGACCCTAGAGTCCACTATGGAGAAAGTCATAGCCAACCATACAGACTTGACAGTGTGGGTACATTTGTTGTTGTTGCCCATTTGAACTCTTGGCTTGTACAATCCTAGGAGCTCTAGGGAGGAGAGGTATGGCACAAGAAAGAAGCTCCAAGCATCTAGCATTAACCATGCCCTACAACAATGAAATGAATTCGGGTGCTACAGCTAAGTGCACAAACTTATGGAGCTACCAAACACACAGAGGATCAAGGCACTGATAGGATTTCGGAATACCCTAAATAAATAACTGCAATCGCACGGTGTCTAACTAGTAGACAACGGCAAGTACAGGTCGAACCCACAGGGAGCGGGGACAATACTGCAATCAATATCTCAATTAAACTAATCAGAAATAATATTTTTGGATTTTTTAGAAATAAAGCTAAAACAAGAAAAACAAACTAAACTAATAAAATAAATCAACTAGGAGAAACAATAACAAGGGTTTTTAGTATCCACCACTATTTCTATTTAATTAATGAAGTGAAACATAACTCCTAAAATATTTAGAGTCGCAAATATCACTGGGACGCCCTAAGCATGGTGCATCAAAAGTTCTAAGTCTAAGCATACACCATCAAATTGCGTTAGCGAGAAATTTGTACGAAACTAATTATAGGTCCACAAATAATACCTGGCTATTCTAAGCATACCCAATCTAAGGATTTAACCCAAGCATGAAATATCAAATAAGTAGACAAATATATTTACAACAAGTAGATTTTCAAAATAACAATTGTATACCAAAAGCATGGAACCTCAAAAACCTAGGCCAAGCATGTACCATCTAACGAAATCACAATTGTTTAATAAAATTGAATTAATCAAAATCATGGAATTAATCTATTCAAATCATAACAGTCTGTATCAAATACTTCATTTAATTGATCTAAACTTCTAAGTGGTTTCAACATTAAACCCCAGTTACAAATAAATTAGAACACGGAGATGGAAATGAGTTTCTTAAAACCCATAAAAATAATTAAGAAAAGTTGAGAGAAAGACATCATTGTGTTCCCGGATGCCTCACGCCTCCGTCCGTCTCTTAATCAGTCTCGTCTCTTCTCACCTGTTACTTTTTTATCTCTCTAGCTGCTTCTCCTCAATCTGTCGTACCTGCTTTTCTCCAAAATGACGCAACTGTCTCCTCCCTTTACAAAATAAAACGTAGTAGACCCCAAAAAAGAACTGAAAGAACACCTGTGACCTTCTCCCTCTTTCCGCTTTTATACTCATTATTTTTCTTTCCTCCAACACGTGCCAACTTTTCACTCGGTTTCCATCTTGTTTAGTCTCTATCACACGTCAAAACCGAGACGTACACCCAAGAAGTCTAAAAGAACCCATACGCTTAGATACACCTACCCTCTTCTTTCTAGCTCTTCCTTCTACTTAGGTATTTCTTCCTTATTCACGTGACTTTCCTTCTCTCTTTATATCCTCACGCCCTTACTTTTTCTTCTTACTTTGTCCCCACCATGTGACGTACTTAACTTCTCCTTCACCGTACAGCCTCCAAAAAGAAAAAAACCTTTCAAATAGCCTACTTTACTCTCTTCTTTCTTGCTACGCCAGCCAACAAAGCCTAGCAACTCCCCCACGTGTTGTACCTCCTTCTCGTATTGTCTACTTTAACCAGTTCTTTTAACTGCCCAACAACAAAGGGAAAGTCAGCCAACTCCAAATTGTACTCGGTCCTATTCAACTGTCCACCTATTCTTTTTGTACGCCAACAAAAAGGCCACAGCCAAGTCCAAAAAGTAACAGTGCAAATAAACACAATTAATAATTTAGCCCGTTTAACCGTGTTTAATTCATAGCTATGGATTTTATACGAACCACCTATTAAAACGATAAAAGGGTAAAATTAGTATAATTATAAGAAGTAACAAATATAAATTAGACGATAAATATGTATAAATTATATGCCCATCAGGCACCTAAAAAATGAACCAAGGTGGCTCAAACCTCTCTGCTTGTAAGAGGAAATTGAGTTATGGTCAATACACATCAGCAATTAAAGTCTTGTCTTCTAATGGTCTTGCACCAAGATCTCCAGAAACTCTCGATGAACTGAGGAACAAGGACCCCATTGTCCCATCACCAGGCATCCCAGAGGGCCACATCCATGCAGATGCACTATGTGTGGACAAGGAAGATGTCTTAAGTGCTATTGAAGGTTTCCCTAAGGGTACCTCTTGTGGCAGGGATGGCCTCAGGGCACAACAGTTATTAGATGCCTTAAGTGGACCTGCATCCGCTGTTGCAGAGGAGTTTCTCATCCCTTTAACAGGTGTGGTTAACCTGTGGATTGTCGGAAAATATCCCCCCCATGTTGGGTGCATATGTGGCTAGTGCTCCTATGACCCCTCTTCTCAAGTCGGGAGGTGGTATAAGGCCAATAGATGTAGGGACTATTTGGAGGAGGTTGTGCTCCAAATTGGCAGCAGCAACTGTTAGTAAGAAATTGGCCCCTTACCTAAGTGATCATCAGTTTTGGGTGGGTGTCCAGTGTGGGGGAGAAGCCATCCTCCACTCATCTAACAAGCTTCTGGAGATGCATGGGAGCTGCCATACCATGAGTATGTTGTTGATAGACTTCAGCATTGCTTTCAACATGTTGGACAGAACAATGATGCTTCATGAAGTGAGAAGCAAATGCCCAAGAATCTCCATATGGGTAGAATTTTTCTATGCAAATCCAGCAAAATTATATTACCAGGATCACATTCTTCTTTCTGCTCAGGAGTGCAACAAGGGAATCCCTTGGACCATTGCTTTTTACATTAACCCTGCATCCCCTCATCTCTAAGATAGCATCTAAGTGTTCCATTGTGATGAATGCATGGTATCTAGACGATGGTACAACTGCAGGTGATTCTTTGGAGGTATCCAAAGCCTTGCAAATCATCTAGAGAGAAGGCATCAGTAGAGGGTTCTTTCTCAACATCAGCAAGACAGAGCTCTTCTGCCTGTGATTGATCATAGAGTTCTGGAAAAGGGTATCTTCTTCGCAGGCATTAGTAAACCAGGTCAGGGAATTAAGCTACTAGGAGGACCAGTCAGCTTAAACCCAAGCTTCTGCAGAGACATTGTGCAGGGAAGAGTGGACAAGACATGTCAGCTTATGCAGTCTTTAAAGTCCTTGCAGAATCCACAGAGTGAGCTCTTGTTGTTGAGAAATTGTGTGGGGTCTCCAGACTGTTTTTCACAATGAGAACCACAAATCCTCAAGACCTCCAGGCCCCAGATGCTCATTTTGATCAGCACCTCATGCAGTTTCTCAAACACATAGTGACTGGAGACAGAGCTGGATTTGGTCCTATTCAGATGCGTCTAGCTACCTTGCCGATGAAAGATAGTGGCCTAGGGGTTTACACCATGGGGGACGCCTGCCACTACATCTTCCTAGCCTCCTGCATGCAAACACAGCAGCTTCAGAACATCATCCTTAAAACCCACTGCGATGAGGATTAGCACCTTAGCTTCCAACAGGAACATACCAGGTTCACACATGTCTGTGGGCTCCCTTTATCTTGTGCCAACATCCAAGTCGCTGCCTCGCGCCCTATGCACCTTCTGGCATCCCAATACTTTGATGTGGTCGAGAAGAATATACCCACTAGCTTCAACATGTCCGAGCGAGATATCATCCTTTGGAAATGCAACAAGTTGAGCCATGCCCAAGACTTTCTTAAGGCAATCCCCATAGCCGGGCTTCACCAAGATATTGGTCCTGGGTAATTCCGAGTTGTCCTTAGTTACAGGCTTGGTTTAGCACAGTTTGAAAAGGGGAGCCTATGTTCTTGTTGTGGACGGGGTATGGACATCTTTGGAGATCATGCACTTCATTGTTCCATTGAGGTGGGCCTCAAATTTAGACACGATTTAGTCAGGGATGTGCTATCATACATGTGCTAGAAAGCTGGAGTCTCCGCTCGTAAATAAGCTAACATGGGCTTCCTCTCGGACAATGAGAACTCCTTGAGGCTGGCAGATATCCTAGTATACAATTGGGAGAATGGCCGAGACGTATGCCTTGACGTCACAGGAGTGTCCTCGTTCACAGGCGCCAGAAGATCCGCCTTCACGCCCGGTCAGGAAATCTCGAACGCTACGACTCGCAAGATCATCAAATATCTAACCCAATGCGAAGACCATGGATATGGGATCAGTGTGTTAGCGTTCACCACTTTAGGGGAATTAGGAGAGGACCTTATAGCTTTTGTGGCACGGCTGCAGAACCGCACTGCAAGCCTAATTACAATAACAAAATAGGCAATTCCCTTTTCTTTAGACTTGGAATTTCCATACAAAAGGGTGTGGGAGCCCAGCTTGTGGCGAGGCTTCCCACCACTAATGTATAATCGGTTTTTCCTATGTAATAAAATTTTCATTTCATAATAAAAATAATAATAATAATAATAATAATAATAATGATAATAATAATGACGTGAACAGTGGCATGTGCAGTTTTCTGTTTCATAAAGTAGGTTTAGCTATTCAAAAAGACGTTGGAGCATAGCTTGTAGCTAGGCTACCAACCTAACTCTTTGTATTAACCATTTTATTTGTTTTCTTTAATAAACACCCTCAATGGTGCCTTTCATAATAATAATAATAATAATCATGTTAGGGACGTTATTGCAGACATATGCCATAAAGCTGGTGTTTCAGCCAGAAAAGACATATCTTTGGGCTTTTTATCTGATAATGACAATGTTTTGAGGCCCACATATATCTTGGTCAATAACTGGGAGAATGGTCAAGATATGTGCTTCGACGTCATAGGTGTCTAGCCTTTTACTGGTAGAGGACCTCGTACTTTTACACCCAGCGTGCCATATCCAATGTTTTCATTCGAAAATGAAACAAATACCTTAATAAGTGCACGACCCATGGATATGGTTTTGGTATTTTAAACTTTACAACTCTTGGAGAACTTGGAGAAGACATAATATTTTCTTGAAGAGATTGAAAAATTGCCTTGCTAGACATGATATCAATGTACAAACAAGTAGTTTCCTTTTCCATAGAGTATGTGCACCTATTCAAAAAGGTGTTAGAGCCCAGTTTGTCGCTAGGCTACCCACCAACTTATTGTAAATTGTTCTTTGTTCTTTAATAAAGTCTTCCTTACCAAATGATTGTAGCATGTTATCACATAAAATCTTAGAAGGTACTGCTCACAACCAAATGGCTAAGAAAACCACCAAGACACATTCTCAAGACAACATTAACCTTCACTCTTGTCGTAGGAAGTTCAGCACTGGTTTATACACTGCTGCAATCCGTTTTTTAACCTCGGAGTTGTTCCTCCACATGAAAGCACTTTAGCTGAACTGAAGAGTAAACATCCTCATGCCCCACCTCCTGCAATACCACCAGGTCCAATCGAAATAGATGCAGTTCAAGTTCGTAAATATACGGTCCTTGGCAGATTAAAAAGCTTCCCCAAAGGCACTTCATGTGGAAGAGATGGCTTACGTGCACAAAATTTGATTGATGCTTTAAGTGGTTCTGCAGCAGCTGTATCTGATGATTTTATTACATTCATTACTGGTGTGGTCAACATACTCTTGGAAGGAAAATTCCCAATTCAATTGGGTGAATATGTCGTAAGTACTCCTCTCACACCACTGCTTAAACTAGATGGAGGGATTCGACCAATTGCAGTGGGTGCCATATGGCGCAGACTGGTTTCTAAAGTGGATGCCTTATCTGTTGCAACAGAAATGAATAACTACTTAGGTGATTTGCAGTTTGGTGTTGGGGTCCAATATGGGGCATAAGGCATTGTTCACTCATTCAACCGTTTCCTTGAGGTAAAAGTCCACTTAAACTCTATGTCCATATTGTTGGTTTATTTCCAAAATGCTTTTAACCTCTTGGATATATCTTCCATGATTCATGAAATGAGACACAAGTGCCCTGCTATTGCTAGATGGATAGAATTCTGTTATGCTAGGCCTGCTAGACTTTATTACAGGGATTCAATCCTCTCTTCTACATGTGTAGTTCAGCAATGAGACCCACTTGGTCCACTGTTATTTGCACTAACTCTGCATCCCCTTGTGAAGAGAGTTGAAGAAAATTACATTCTTGACATTCATGCATGGTATCTGGATGATGGTACCATTATTGGTGACACTCTAGTGGTATCTAAAGCTCTCCAACTTATTCAAACAGAGAGTCCAAGCTTAGATCTGAGGTTGAACATATGCAAAATAGAAATCTATAGAACAAATATCGACTCACTCATTATTTGCCAGCCTGATTTTGGTGTTAAGCTGCTTGGTGGACCTGTCAGTTTAGACACTCAATTCTGTAACAGCATGATCACCAGTCATGTATAGAAAACTATTGAGTTAATGGATGCTATTCGTAAACTTAAAGATCCACAATGTGAGTTGTTGTTACTACACAATTGTATTGGAGTGTCACGCCTCTACTTCGCAATGCGTATCACTCAACCATCATCAGTTGGATAGGCTCAGACCCTCTATGAAAATAACTTATTTCAATATTTGAGATCAATTATTACAGGCGACGGACCTGGTTTTGGTGAACTTCAACAACATATTGGAAATCTCCCAATCAAAAGATGGCGACTTAGGCGTTTACACAATGTCGGACACACTAACTTATTGCTACATTGCATTTTGTGCTCAGACCAAAACCTTATAAGACATTATCTTGCGCAATGATGAATACAGCCCAAGTCCAAGCTGCTTCCAACAGGCCTTTCAAGCTTATGTACAAGTTTGTGGCATCTCTTCCTCTAGCTTCAACATCGATAACATTGTCCCCCATTCTATGAATTCCTTGGCAGTAAAATACTTCGATGAGGTAAAGAAAGGGATGCCTTTCAAGTACAATATGTCTACCCGTGATTCAACACTTTGGTATTGCAACAAAATCAAGCATGCTCAAGACTATCTTCTGGCAATTCGCATTGATGGGATCAACCAACGTATTGGTCCTAGAAAATCAGTCTGATCCTATGCTACAAATTAGGAATACCTCTATTCTCAGCATCTAACTTATGCCCCATCTTTGATAGGGAGATGGACATATATGGAGACCATGCACTCCATTGTGCTAGCGAGTTAAGCCTTAAATTTCGGCATGACCTCGTGCATAATTCTTTTGCAGACATATGTTTCCGTCCAGGGATCCTGGTACGAAAGGAAGCATCATTAG
Organism: Papaver californicum; assembly: GCA_023531435.1. NCBI lineage: Eukaryota > Viridiplantae > Streptophyta > Magnoliopsida > Ranunculales > Papaveraceae > Papaver > Papaver californicum. The sequence goes on from JAJJMC010003557.1 coordinate 742,331, forward strand.
GCCTTGTTTCCAATATTGGTAGTGATTTGGAGCCTGCTGATATATTAGTGTATAATTGGGATAATGGACTGGATGTCTGTATGGATTTTACCGGAATTTCACCATTTACAGGTGGAGGCGCTCAAACCTTCACACCAGGCCTTTCTATTGCTAATGCAGTTACCCGGAAGCGAAACAAGTATTTAGAAAAGTGTAGAGCACATGGTTTCGGTTTTGGGGTTCTAGCCTTCACAACTCTAGGGGAACTTGGTGAAGACACAATCATATTTTTGAAGGTACTTAAGAACTATTTAGCTAGTCATGATGCCAATGTGAAACTTGACAATTTTCTTTTTCATAGAACAGGGCTTACCATTCAAAAGGGAGTCGGAGCCCAGCTTGTTGCAAGGCTCCCGACCAACTTTTTGTAAAACGTTTATTATTTCTTATTAATCGAATGGCCTTATAATAATAAATAATAAATTAATTTTCAACAAGTAATAATGAAAGAAACCAAAAAAAACAAAAACAAAAATTGAATATTTAATAATTAAAAAAATAATGTTTAAAAAATAAAATAAAAATATATCTGATTATTTAAATAAAATAAGCGACCAATATTTATCAACGTTGAAATTGAAGGGTGTAATACAGGGTCGCATTCAATGCACACCTCGAAAGGCGAATATTCAATGTAGCTCTTTGGAGGTAATAGAAAGTACATATAATTGTTATATCGTGTAATTATGTTCGTGCCAAACACCCAATATTTAAATACATCCCTTGACTATTTTCTCTGAGTGCATTGTATCCTCCAATTATCTCTGATTTATATGTGCTAAACAGACCTTTAGTGAGATTAAAACCGGACACCTCACTACGTGATAATTTTATGTATATACTCTTCTCTTCTTATTATGTTTTTGACAAATACATTGTACTTTAAATTTTTAAGACTTTTTAAGTTAAAAATAAAATATAGATAAGCTAAGGAAAACTGATTATATTGATTACATTTGTGCAAAATCCAAACAAGACTATCTTAAACGGAATGAGTACAAAGTACTGGTTTAGATGTTTTAAATAGAGAGTTTTGATAATTCCGCCATTTCTAATTTTAATATTTAACCCACCAATTTAAATCTCTCTGTTTTACATCAGTTAGATAAGATATCGTTTATGGTGTTTTTATAGGTGTAACGGTGTAAAATGTGTAGTGTCAACATATTTACAGCACAACAACATATCAGGTTAAAATTCAAGCACAACAAAACATAATACGTGAACTGACATAACACGGTACAACATGTTAGTTTAGTGTGTTGTGATGTGTCAGACAAATAGGTACATCGACACAACACAGCATGTGACACTAATAAGTAAAGCATACAGTACAGCACGACACGACACGTTAAGAAAGCACGTTATAACATGCTTAAAACACTACACAAACCGGCACAACCCAATACAACATATCACGGTTATTTTTTTAGTACAACACATCACATCGTCTAGCACAACTCAACACAACATATCACATCACGCAACTTGTACGATTTCATCATGTTCCATTTGAAAACATGCACTGACATATTTTTGAGATAATTGGGTATTTACCGTAATGATAAAGTCCAACCTTCGATTATGGTAGCCTGGTGCCTTACTACTGTATCCACATCGAGTAACATGTGGTGAAAGTTGTCTAGGAATATGGGTGAGCAACGGGTAAAATCCGTGGATTTGATGTCATCCACATCCGGTCCATCTAAATAAAATGGATGCAAAATTTCCATCCGCATTTGGTCCATCACCCACGGGTTTAACATCCACGGGTTGGTGAGTGGATGGGTTGGATACGGATGGATCCACGAATTTGTATTAGAATTTTACATGTTTAACTAAAATTTTCTCTGCCTATCTATAGGAATGTGCAAACCTAAACCTTTTCATATATGAATAATACGAAGTAGCTATACTACCGGATATAAATTATTACACTATCTTTGTACCTTACGTAATTCTAAATATCCTTAACCTAGCGGGTGCGGGTGTCCGATGGATTTCTAGACTTGTACCCGTACACAATCCAATATTTAGGGGATTTTTAGGTACGAATCCATGTCCAATTCACCTATGCACGGGTTAGGTGCCCACCAGCCAAATTACGGGTGAAATGGGTCGGATTGGCGGATTGGACCACCCATGCTCTTTCCTATCTAGGAATGGACGCACATGAACAGATAGCTAGTCCGAAGGAAATCGACGGATCTTATACCTAGTATCTGTCTAACTTTTGCATCAAAATCTCAAATACTATTTGAAAATCCTTGACAATTCCGATATTGAATAATGATATGGACATTTTTTTCTTATCGTTTAGGTTATGGTTGAGATAATAGAAAATTTATTGTTTGGTCTTAGGCCTAAATAACTAGTTATAACAGGATTCATCCGGAAAAATATTTATTCCAGGGCTCATGTTTTTTAATAAACAAAATCACCTGGTTATCCTCCACAATAATACGCGCAGAGAATATGTTGATAAACCTTCATTTTTCCTCTATCTTCTTTCTTCCTCCCTCTTCTTTGTGCTTCCAATCATTAACAACAAAAAAAATAATCAAATTGCCATTAGATGATGATATTATTACCAAGTTAGATCATACAAAATTATCAAACATCTATAATGAAGAAAAAATCAAACGAAAATCACCAAAACCCTTCTTTATCTACATTTATGATAAAAAACACAGTAGATGACCTAGATGTTGTGATTTGAGCAGTTGGAGAAGCAATGTACATCTACATCTGCTAAAAAAGTAATAACAAAAGGTATGAAGCAGCTGTACATATCTAATGTACTGAAAAAAACTTGTTTATTTTGACCAACATGATCCATTAGTGCGTATACAATAATATTTTTTTTGCTTTTGACAGTTCGAATTGGAATCTGTTGTACTACAAAAAACCTAATTTATTTTGACCGACATGATCAATCAATGTGTATATGATAGTTTCTTTTGCTTTTGACAGTTCGAATTATAGATGACAAAATATCGCATCTACCCATAACCGGAAGCCATCAGTGATAATAGCTGGAAGCTATAAAGAAATCCAGAGTTGAGATCTCTAACTGCCTAAAAACATGACATAAACTAAGGTCACGTGATAATAGCTCGAGTTGTATGCATAAGTTCACTGTTATATAAAGAATACAGCTAGGAGTGGAAGAGTAAAGCAGTTGTGTTATCCACGAGCTGACAAGATGAATACCTGAAGAGATGGAATATACAAGAGCGAAGATCATACGTCTCCATATATGAGGCGGGAAATGTCAAAATGATCTGTTGGGTCCCAGTGATAGACGATATGTAATTGGTCCTCACTTATCACATAAAAATCATGTGGATCATCTCTTGTATATATAACTAGTAAGGATCTTTTGTAAGCTAAGAATTCATTCATCAATAAACTTAATCTTTAACTTCTCTCCCCTAATTATTTTATTCTCCTCTAATTCTTCTAGAAAAATCAATTAACGAGTAGTAAAACCCTCGTTTAAGGTTCTAGGTTCTAAATGGTTAGACAGTAACGGAAAATTACCAGTAAATCTTAATCTCAACTGAAATATGAATATTGCAAAGGTATGATTCATGTCCAAAAAAATAATGTATCTTCATTGGCACTACAGACAACTTTGAAACTATGATTTCAATAGAATTTCATGTAAAAATCATATTTTCTAACATTTATTGAGTATCTAATTCTTGAAAATCACTTCTGATGAAGTACCTTTTTGATTTTACATACCTTGAAGATTACAATTTCGACTTCTGAATTTTTCTTCTAAAATACATAGTAATGCATATTTTCAAAGAGTTGATTCAACTCAAAAACAATTTATCAGCATAATCTTATAGTTATTATGAAGATCTAGATGATTTTGAAAATTTCAGCTACATATAATTCTGATATGATATATTATGTTTTCATGATTATGAGACACTGATTTAACGAATGGATGATGATGGGGAAACAATATGATTGCTCAAATCGATCAACAATTACAGTGATCATGACGGAAAAACATGACGTCACTGACTGCAGGGAAGTGTTTTTCATAAATTTGAAGTATCTCTTGATTTAATTCAATAATCTTGATGATATATGCATGATTACAATCAATAATAGATGCATGATTTAAAAATTTCAATCTCAAGGAAAATTAAAACTTATATACGATTTTGTAAAATTTTGATTTCGCCGTAACGAATATGATTTCCGGCAACTATTTTGATGTTTAGCGTACATGAAAATCTAGATTTATAATTATATATCAACATTACATGTTTGTTTCAGCAATCAATTTACTTTTAATAGCATTTTGTTGGTGATCTTGATAAACCAACATTTTCAATCTATCGCATATCTTCATCCATGCATATATTATATATATTTCAGCACAAAAAAACTTAATTTGAACCCTTGTTATTATTATTTCTTTCAAATTTTCTAAATCTTGACATAATTCAAATTTTATTTTTAATATGCTTCTAATGGAATAATTGTTGAGTGTTAATGGGATTTTCAGAAACTATAATTGTGTCATACTTAGAAAAATATATTTCATGTAGGTTAAAGTCTATAGAAAATTGACATTAAGTTGATAATAATATTATGTGCAGATATAACATATTTTAGATCTATACAACTAACAAGCATTTGTTTTTGTGAAGATGATGCAAAGAAGACTACATCCTAGACCTGGTGTAACTTTACCTCAAAGATCAGTCATCGAGCCATTTGTTTCAGCTGTAGACACAAAGATGAGAGATCTTATACCATCTCAACCAACACAAGTAAACAGAACAACAAAACCTGCGACTAGCTCCACTACAGAAAGTACAACTGTTACAGTAGCTAAAACAACAAACATTCGAACTACATCTCTAGTATCAAGCCAGATCCCAACAACAATACCAGTTACAGCCCCATCTATGACAGTCTTGGGCCCACATGGACATCCACAAGGAATTATGATTGGTTTGACATCATCTGTAAGGAACAAAGAAACATACATAGAGCCACCAGGTCTGCAGCTACCAACAGTCAATGAAAAAGAAACAACAATAAATATACCTCAAGAAATGCTAGCTGAACTTCTCAGACCAATAATAGTACCAACTGAAAAAATTAAATTGGCTAGAAATCCCAGCAATACATCAACCAACATATTCACAACCAAATGCATATCCTCAATCATCATTTCAATCAACACTACCTCATTCAGTATTACCTCATCTAACAATTCACACACCTATTTCACAAAATCATTATCTGAACATTCCATCTTTACTAGAAACTAGGAATCATATACAAGATTAGTCACGACCTCCATACATACATTTATCTAGTCAAGATGGATTTAAACTAACGCATATTATCTCAGAACAAGAACCAATTACAATTAGTTCAACAAGAAAACCAATGGAAATAAAATTGAAAAGGAGACTTAAAGAGTAAGAAGAAAAAAAATCAAAATTCTAATCAACAAGCCAAAGAGTGATCATACATTCAAATTCCAGGATTGACCATTGTCAAATGAGATCAGAGACTGCAACCTACCATAAAAATTTCATCTACCAGCATTCACTCATTTTAAAGGAGACACAGATCTGAATGAGCACATCTTCTATTACGAGCAGATGATGGCTTTACATCTTGACAATACCCTAATAATGTTTAGATATTTTCCTTCAAGATTCCAGGATGATGCACCTATATGGTTCAGATGCCTATCACCAAACCCAGTCAAAAAATTTCAAGATATAAAAAGCTTATTTGTCCAAAACTACTCATGCAATGTTAGGCAAGGTAATGTGCTAGAAGACCTAGTAGGAGTAGTTCCAGGAGAAGATGAATTGTTCACATACTTCTTAGAAAAATTTCAAGCAGCTGCATCACCATTCGATAAAACAAATGAGGATATACTATGTATCTTATTCTAGAAAGCATTACAAAAAGAAGAAAGAAGGAACTTTGTCATTGGAACCAAAATCGATACTTTGGAAGAATTATAAAATAAGCTAGAGAGTTTGTTAGAAGAGAGCAAGACATTCTGCATATAGTATCTGACCACAAAGTTTATTCAGCAAATCAAACCGTGGAACTCAAAAGAAATTATTCTCCCATATTTAAAGAGAAACCAGCAAAGAGAAGGAATTTCAAAGAATAGGCTGATAAAAGGTGGAAGGAGGAATCCCAGAAATTCGCAAAACTCAATGCTACACCTTAAGTGGTTCTTAAATACATTAGATACAAGTCATACTTCGTACAAAAAAAAAAAAGAAAATCATACTGCGCTTATCATGATGCTAGAGGTCACATCATAAATGAATGAAAAAAAAATCTAATAAGATTCATCGATAATCTAGTGAAGGATGGGCATCTGAAAGAATTTGTCCAGCCCGAAGCAGGATCAAGTTCAGGTTGCAAGTCCCTAGCTAAAAAACTATAAGGGTGTGTAAACATGATCTATTCAACACCAAGGAACGAGCTAAAAGCTGAGCATAAAGGGAAAATGAAGATGTTCTAGATCCTTACTACAAGTGAGCATCCCAGCTTTAAAAATATTATCCTACCTCTAAATGACATCACTTTCTCCTCGAGAGACCTAGCTAGAGCGACTTTCCTCTACAATGATGCTTTGGTTGTTAAACTGGAGATAAATGGCTGGGATTGTAAAAATCTTGATCAAACAAGGCTCAACATGTGACATCATTTACCTCCAAGCAGATGAAAGAATGGCGTTGGTAAGAGAAGGAACGTTGAAAATAAAAAGTTCAACAATCGTAGGCTTCAACGGCTTAAAAACCTACCCAAAGGGAGAAATACTGCTAACTATAAGAGATGTATCAGTTTTTGTAAATATAGCATTTCTAGCGTTGAACACCAGGTCACCATACAACATGATCCTAGGAAGAGAATGGTTACATATTTTACAGATATCCCGTCCACATATCATCAAAAGCTAAAATTCAGAACCGCGATGGAAGAATATGCAATATCTGGAAACCAAGCAGTTTCAAAAGTGTTAGCTGTGTTATCAATGAGACAGCAAGAAGTATAGCAACCAGCAACACCATGTGATGGAGGAAAAAGAGATGAAACTAACATCTAAGAATAACTCCTATTACCTGGAGAAAATACAACTCCAGGTGGTGAACAACAAAGCTGGAAAACTAACAACTAAAAATTATGTACCTAGAGTAAATAATCTGAAAGCTATAAATAAAAAGAAAAGTCAGAACTGGAAGACTATCGACTGTAATTCAAGAGCAACACTCTGGAGAATAAGAGCTCAAAAACCAATTTGCCAAGATAAAAGTCGACGGAGAAAAATCACCAAGAAATAATACAAGAAAGGTTAACCAAGTCATATAAGAAGATGTAGAAGGTATCAAATGTCAAAAGAAAGCAGATGTAAGAGGATTGAAGGGAAGGAGAACAATTCACAACTCAAAAAGAGTCTGAAATTCACGCCACGAGGTAACCCGATACCACACCTAAAATATAATCGAGATGAATTTTCAATACGGTTAAGCTAAAATCTCCTATCTATAAATTCAAACATTTTTTATCTAAAAAAAAAATATTATCTCCAAAATTTATCTATTTCTAATCTATTAACTATTATATTACATATCTGGAAACCTATTCTTGAATCTCCATCTTTACTTAATCCAATCTTTTTTTTATCGTAAATTAAAAAGATAGAATAATTAAATAAAATTAACAGCAAGGTGAGCTGATATCTAGAGAATGACTAGCTGAAAGCTGTAAAGTCATAAGCTGGAAATATAGATAATATCTAAAAATATAGCTGAAAATGGTTAAATAGATAGATCGAAAGTTGAAAAGATACGATACCTAATAAATACTCCCTCCGTTTCAAAATATACGTCCCCTTTGACCAAGTCAAAATATTAAGGAGACCAGAGGAATATTCAAAATTACCCATATTAAATGCTTTATTATTACTAAAATTAAAAATAACATTTTATTTTTAAAAGGAATGACATATAAGCAATAAAGATATAAGCATAATTATTTCCTAATTATACAAATATTATTTAAAATTTTAAACTGGGTCCTATTAAAAATAAGTTTATGAGTATAAAAGAACAAGGATATATTTGAGAATTTATCGAATAATACGACTATAAACAGAAGCTGGACACAATTTTAAAACTGACAAAAAATGGAATAGAGGATAAATATTTTGAAACAAATGGAGTAATAAACGAATTATGAGATGATATCAAAAACATGATGTAGGAAAACATATATGGATTGTAATGCTAGATATATGCGGTTAATACTTTGTATTTCCATGAACATGAAGTAAATCATCTCAACAACAGAAAGGAATAATGAATGAAATTGAGACTCGGGGTTCTCTTTTCTAAGAAGAACAATAAAACAGTTTGAGATAAAGAGAAAAAAGAAAAAGATGAATAAAAGAGAAGGAGTAAACCCTCAAGCGAAGCACTAGTAGTGGAAAAAAAAAACTGAAAAAATTGATGGGAAAGATCCAGTATCTTGAAACTGAAGAAATATACACCTGAGTGTAGAATATGCAATATCCTGATTCGGAATGTAGGAGTCGCTGAATAAAATATAGATAATGATTTGTCATTTCCTAACACTGAGGCTTTTTAGTATAATTGGCTCCTGAGTTGGTAAAAGAACTATGTAGTTAAGCGTGCTGTTGGATGAGCACATCGGAACCCATAAAAAACCCCATACTGTTGGATGACTGCATTGGCTAAGTGGGGACAATATCAGTGGAGGGTCCGGTCTTTACAAATTGTATCAGGGCTGAAGATGGGCATTTTCCAAGGGAGGGAGAGTACGCAGGATGGGGAGTGCCAGTAACTAGTCTCATGAGTGGCAGGGAACATCGGAGATATGAGATTGTGTATTCTGGAATAGAGGACGACTCCAATTTAAGATGGTGGCATTGTAATACTCCGATTCGGCAAATAGGGGCCACTTAATGGAATATATGTAATAGTTTGTCCTTTCCTAACACTTAAGTCTTTTCACCACAATTGGCTCCTGAGTTGGTAAACAAAATATGCAATTAAGCATCACTACACCAAATTTAACGTTCAGCAACAAACCATTTTCGTTGCTGAACGGGCATGCAATGATAGTGGTCCGTTGCAAAATGCCCTGTTGCAGGTTTTCACAACAGCTGCAGCTCCGTTGCTAATTTGAATCAGCAACGGCTGGTCGCAACAAAATTGCTAATCTTAGAGCTATTCTCGAATATTCCTATTCGAACTGGGTATAGTTGTTCTGGTTCAGATTTAGCAACATGAATTAGCGATTGCTAAATTTTTGCAACAAGAAAAATATGGTGGCCTAGTCAAAATCGATTGCCCCCTAATATTTCCCTACAATTACCCAGTTCCCCTTGAACTTACAACTGAGCAAAATAGATGTTTCAGTTTACATTCAAAATAATATCACAAACACAATCAGAATTCTTCAGCGAAGATCAATACTTTATTAAAACTTGGATTTAAATTACAACTCAACCTAAATTCAATTCGCAAGTATTTACGGGATGAAATGAAAAACTAAGGTAAAAATATGCAATTTACAGGTCTATGGCTGTTCATATCATCCAAGTGAAGGGATTCCGGCACTTTAGGATGACATCTCATTTATTGGTTCCATATTTGTTATCCAAACCTTTAGCAACCTAATCAAATTTTCTAAGTGCTAATGTACTAGAATATGAGTTAGGATGTGATAATACCTGGTAACATCTTCCTAACTATAAAATTTCAGTTTGTCTATCTTATGCCGCAGAACTGATAACTGCCAGAAACACAATCAAAATTATTACCTAACCATTAAGGTTCAGAATCATCATACAAATTTGACCTGTATATAACCCTGACAAGAAAATTCAATCCACAGACAATAAAGTGTTTACCACAGGAAGAACATTATAATGTAGAAAATCAGAAAGAAGTATAAGTCTGTAATGGAACATGTAATTTACAAAATCTCCACATATTAATGCCGATAACTTACTAATTTTGCTATGTCACTTGGTTCAATTCCACTCCTTTTAATCTCATTCACATCATTTAGCGCCATCAATGAACTTCACGGTAGCTTCGACGTGGTTAGATTCCAGTAAACCTTGGAGCATATGCATAATATATCTGATGAGGAGATAACTGCCTGAAGTTATCATACACTTCTACATATTCTTGGCCTCCACCAAGAAATCAAGTTCCTGATACACACAAATTTAAGATTCAAAATCATGTTGTAAGAAGATGTAGAATAATAGAACCAAAATATTAAAGCACACTTGTCCGGCAACAGATACAATTTCATAGAAATTAAGACCACAGTCTATTGGGTTTTTTGTATCTAACTAACACATCAAGTCATTAACTACACTTGATAAGATACATAAGCAAAACACAGAAACACCATTAGTTAAGTTAGATGACTCACATTAGTGAAGTTGAATGATACACATCCGCACAAGTAACCACAACCACTTATAATTCGATGCAGTATCCCTTGATGCAAGCATTGTACAGAGCAAATCAACTAAAGTATAACAGCATGTGGATAAACAAACAAAACAACAATCATTATTACCTTTCCTTTATTATTCTTAACAGATACACTTTCCTGTGGAGCAACCCATACAAGGCTAACCATTACAAGCATTGGTAGAAGAACTAATTGAAAACAAGGACTACAGTCTTTTGTTTATAAGAGTTTTCAACAAAAGAAGCATCTAAGATAACGGAATTGTTATCTCAGGTTTAAATAAATGAAAACCTAGTAAAACATATTAAGCATCCAACACAACTCAAGGAAATAGGCCCTCCAAGAAAATGTGATTCCATAAACTACTCAGCAAAATCAAATCAAAATGATACACCTGCAGTTTATCCCACATGGCACAATATCGGATCATTTCGTCTCTTGATTTCTCAAGCTGATAACTTAGTAGGAGGTAAGCTTAGGATGAGCTAATTTTCTTCTTGTCAACCAGCACTGGACGCAACACGAACAATATAAATAATTAACTTTTATTGCATGTAAACATATATACTGATACAGTACAAATCCCAAAGAATTATAACCTGCAATCCAGATATTTCCTTAGAATTCATATCTTTCCCTCATGAAGACCTCTAGTAGCCGAGATGAATCCAACTATGTGCAACAATTAAAAGGGAACACGGAGAACAGAAAACTTCTCCTGGAATGAATTTATCCAAAATAACCATCTTTAGAGCCCCTAGATTTCTTACAAGTAATTTTTCTTAAGAGATAAAAGATAATATGCATAAAATCAAACCTCGGATTATCAAAATACCAACAAAAAAAAAATCATAAACTAAGGATTAGGTTTGTTGCATACCCCAAACAACAATGCGTTCATGCATTCCTCACTTGTATTACTAGCTTGATTAGCTTGAGATTCAATACCTAATCAACAAAAACCCAAATCAATTCCACCGTCAAAACCAAAAGCACCCCCAACATTAGAAACCCATATTCACAAATAAATCAATCAAAAAACCCTAAAGTCCCCTAAAAAATCTACTATTTACAGAGATCCGTGATATGATTCCTGCAAATAGCACAGTTATCCACAACTTATCAGCAAAAATCAGACTAAAAAACCATTAACTGAAATTAAAACAAAAAAAAAAGATCAGAAACATTAATACAAATGAACAGAAAAAGGAGATCTTGATTTGAAGAAACCCTAACAAAGAGAGGACGAACCTGGTTTTTTGGTTGAGGAAGACGGAATATCTACTGGTTGATTTATTTATTTTTGAAATATAGGAAGTGACTCTTGATTACTAGAGTTTGAAGATGACCTCGAATAGATTTGTTAGAGGAGTAGAGATTAGGTTTATTGGGAATTAGTAGATGGCTAGGGTTTGTTCTTTGCAAGCAGTTGTGTAAGTGAATTAGAAGTTATAAAGAGAATTATGAGAGAGAAAAATCGTTGATGCAAGCAGTTGTTAGGGTTCTTACTCATCAGGGAGATTTTTTTGGGTCTGGTTTTTTCTGGTAAGAGAGAAGAACGAAAATTTTCTTCAACTCATTGGATGTGTGAGGTTGAGTGGGTGAAAGAAGAAAGAACGTTCAGAAGAAATAAGTATAAGAGTTGGGTCAAACGGGTGGAATAATCAACCAGGCCTTAAAATGACTTCTAATATTTGGGCGTAACAATAGTCAAAGGTATTGCCAAGCACACAACGAATGGCACGCTTTAAATTGTTAATAGCAACAGCAGTTGCGAATTTAGCAATGGCGTTATCTGTTGCTAAAATTTAGCAACAGCTGTTTTTTGTTGCTATTTAGCAACTCTAGGTCTGTTGCTAATTTGAGTTGCTGAATTGCAAATTTGGTGTAGTGAATGCTCGGGAAGAAGTAATTCAGGGATTTGTGATCTCCCGGGAATTTGTTGTTGGATGAGCGCAGAGGAGTCCGTAAAAAATCCCACACTGCTAGATGACCGTAATGGCTAAGTGGGGACAATATCAATGGAGGGTCGTGTCAGTACAGAATATCTAGAAATTGTACAAATTTACAGCATAAAAGAAGAGACAACATTCTCTGTAATTTTATTCTGCTACAACTATATAACTCTACAACTATTTAACCTTCATAATATTATATCATTTTAGATTTGTTATCTATCAAATTTACAGTTTAAAACTGATGTATCAGAACTTATTTTGATTCATGGAAAAAAACGTTTATCTATCTCAATACTAAAGGATGGAAAAGACCATAGGATCATCTAATCCAGGACAATCTAAAAATCTTGATGATAAATTATGAAAATCAGAGTGATTTATAACTGAAACCTATCTGAATCATAGTCACAACATTTTTAATCTAACAATCATATCATTAGCTAAAATAAAACAAAACAAGAACATACATAGAGCAAAAATAGAGATTGTACGAAAGATGATAAATCCCAAAAAAATTCCTTCGAAATTTCGAAAAAAGCAAAGGCGACGTGGGAAATACTAACGCTCTATCTAGTCGACAAGGTCACGATGGTTAAAAGCAAATAAAATCCAAGACCAACAACTACGGAAGCAAAAGAGTTAAAGGACCTATCCTGGTAAGAGACCAAGTCGTATTAGTACTGAGTTACCGACTCTAGACAAATAACTTGACGACACGAAGGGACCCTGGCCAGGTAGTTTGAAATAAGACCTTTCATAGCCACACTAAAGATGGTGAAAGTGTAATCCCTAGTGTGGAGGAAGAATTCCACGAAAATAGATAACAATTATAAGAAGGGACAAATTATAGAGCAAAAATTAGGGCAAAAAGTTGTCAGACAAATCTCTCAGGTTAAAAATGAACTGAAAAAGAAAAGATCTTGAGCTAGCTGAAAAATTGAACAAAAACTCTACACTTGAAAAAGAAATATCTTGAATCAGCTGAAATAAATATAAAGCTGAAATCACCGGTTGTAGCATATTCTACAGAAGTTATCTTTAGAAAATAAAACATTACAATTAAAACAAATACTTATTATATGATTTATTATTCCCTTATTCAATATCACCTAATGAAGTGCAATTACAGGTGGAGAATAATATATAGCTAAAAGAATAACATCTGAAAATTTCTCATGTAATAAATGACTAGAAAACTAAAAGAATACAATCTTTGATCAGCTGAAAAATATAGAGCTGAAAATTTTAATCTTTCAAACAATAAACTGGAAAAGAAAAATTTTTGGATAAACTAGAGAGTTAGCAGCTAAAATTCATTAGCTGGGATATAGAGTTAAAGTTAAAAACAAAAGCATATCCATGATCAAATCATCATAAACGCATAAAAGAGATATCGAACAGCTGAAAATTAAAGGAATCACTCAAGCCTTATGCACGAAGTGAGGAATCTAAAATGAACTGTAACTTGTGCAAATATGACAAAATACTAAGTTAGTGCTGGAAACGAGCATTGCAATAGGAAAAATCCAACTAAATTTGAATTCAAAATATACTCATCAGGGTATAATCTATATATTAAAATTTCACATTTGTGAAATTACAAAGGAAAGGTTTATGTTGGAGAAGTATACTTCCTGTAACAGATAAAAACAAACACAGAGAACTTGAAGATG
>JAJJMC010003557.1:761530-800188 GCA_023531435.1 Papaver californicum
GTAGTAAAACATTAATTTTAGTAACATACATTTTTTATTTCCCAACAGTTTATTCTACACTATCATGGTCTGAACTGCAATCTGAAAAATGACCAGTTTCGTCATCATACTAATCCAGGTCATAATTATCTTCATTGATATAATGATCCACATCTTGTTTACCTTTTTATGAAAATCAACACTGATTACATCAACTTTAATGGAAGTTAGAACGGTCAAATCAGCGAAAAATCCGGTTGACTAAACAGGTGGCCGAAAGAAAATTCACCCGTAATCAGACTAAAAATGATAGTTTCAGTGAAGGTAGTTATCTCTCTTCGCAAGATTCCTCCACCTAAGACAAGGTATCAACGAAGAAAGAAGATATGCAGTATTGTTCTCTTGATGGATACTTCGGAAGTCCATCGAGCGAAATGAGTTGTAAACCAATGTTAGGGAAACTGCCTATAAAAGAGAAGGAGATACCACTAAATAAGGTTAACATTTTGGTGAATGAGCAAGTATTCTTACCAGGAGAAAGAACTTTAACTGTTCTTGAGAGTTTGAGTGAAGATTGATTGTAACCATCAAACAAGCATTGGTCAACAAAAACGGAGAAGAGGCTAGAGAAAGAGTTTTAACTAAATCTAAAGACGACAAGCGAGCCTCAACCATTTTTTTCCGAGTTATCTCTACCTCAGATCTTAATGCTTGATTGTCTTTTGATAAGGGCATAATTTACATAATTTAATTAACATTTCCTATGCTTGTTTTAGTTATTTCACTTGTATTTTGTATACCTGGATAAGTTGGTGCATACGCGAATTGTTTTGGCCCTACCAAATTATATGTCCACCCATATTAGTAGATAGGGGTGTCTATTTTTACACGAAAATACTAAATTACCCTCTACAAAAACCTAAAATTACAAAGTAAAAGTAAAAGTAAAATCAATCACTAAAACTAATTACTCTAACCCATTTCTTATTAACTTCATCAACCGATTCTTCTTATTCTTTTATTCTTCTATCTTCCCCATCTTCTTTTACATTTCAAACCAAAACATCGTCAAGAATCGACGATTCAAAAAATGAATAATGGTTTGATTTTTCTATATAACGAAAATGGCAAGACGAATGAAGCATCCCACTTGCCCCAATACTCAACCAAGTGGAAGCAATCCAGGAATTGCAGCAACAATTAAACATAAAAAAAAACAGTTACGGAGGAGGAAGAAACTCTTAGCTCGATACAGCAAATGGCTCGAATCAGGTACTTTTCTATTATCCTATCACTCTAAATTAGGTCTCAATCACATGCCAACACTAAAAAATTGAAGATCTTGATTTCAGGGTTTTTTGTGAAAACCAAAATCGTTGGATGTTCATGTTTACATCCAACGATTCCAATTTGAATCGTTTAATATTCATGCCCCGTCGAACGATTCCAAGGTAAATGAAAAGCCAGAGAACATCGAGTCAAATTCGTTCTATGTGGACACTAATATCTAACGATTATGGGTCGAGTTGCAACTGAACATTTATGTGAATCATTGGATATGGACATCACTATCAAACGATTCATGGTGGAGAAGAAACCCAATGTATCTGTTGGTTTTTTAGCCTAGAATCATTGGTTATGAACACCAATATAAAACGATTCTGAACTGTATCAAAATCGTTGGATGTGGACATCCATATCTAACGATTCTGGATTAAAAAAAACTCAATGTTTCTGTTGGTTTTTTAGCCTAGAATCGTTGGATATGAACGCCAACATCGATTGAATGTTGTCATGCCTCGGAATGGTGAAGGACCGGTGGTAAATGTTAATTCTTTTCGAGGGCGAAAACTTTTTTTTAGGGGGGAAGATTGTAATACCCCTTATCCTAGACTATGTAGCCCTTAGTATTAGACTTAGAGTAGTTATTTTTGAAGAACCAAGTCTCATGTTTTAGAGTTAAACTAGGTATTCGTGGGAGAGGTTATAGGAATGGTTGGTTATGAGAGTGGGAAGTTAGAGTTTTGTTAGGAGAGAGGAACAAAGAAAAAAAGAGGAGCCGTTTTACCATTCTACGGTTTTGGAAAACCTAGATTCTGTGAGAAAAGTGGGAGAAATAGTCGACTGGGTTGAGGAGGAAGCAGAAGGATTCGTTCTTCGCCTTATTCCTGTAGGTTCTCTAATCCTTATTCTCATTATGGTTGATTTGGTTTTGGTATAAACATTTGCAAGCAGTTGTAATAGAGCTATGGATCAAACAGTTCTATGTTTGTAACTGTGTATAAAGGATTTTCCATTCCCAGTTTTGACCTGTGTCGAGTTGTTCTTTATTCGGTTAGTATCAAGAGAAAGTCACAGGCTTAGTGTCCAGGTTTAGTTTTTGTACTTTACAAACTCAGTTCCTGTCAGACTTAGAGGTTCAGGCAGCCCCTGTGACAAAGGCGTCAGGCCTAAATAGTGTCCAGAATCCACAAGTTTCTGTCAAGTACAGACTTAGTTCCATGTGTCCAGGGTTAGTGTTTGTGTACAGGCTTAGTTTGTTGTAGAGTAGGGGTGATTCAGGCTTAGTCTTGCTGTAGAGTTAGTGGTGTCCATACTTGTGACATACTTAGAGGTTCAGGCAGCCCTCGTGACAAAAGAATGTCACGGACTTAGTAGTGTTCAGGCTTAGTGCCTGTGTCTAGCCTTGTAATAGTGCAGATATAGTGTCTAAGATTGGAACGGCGTCATACCTACATAGAAGTCCATGCCTGTAGCTTAGTTAGTGAACATACTTAGCTTCTTGTTGTGCGCAGTATTAGCTTACAGACTCAGGTCCAGGATTTGGTGATGTGCCTGAAAGCGTCAGTAGATTCATCCAACAAGTTTGGTGGTCTGCCAGTATTTTTGAGATATCTTTTGAACATGTTAAAATGTGATTTGGTCTTGGGTTAAAACACTAGAATTGTAGATGAGTCTTTCATCTTTCCAGGGGCATATAATTTGTTTTATTTGGTGTTAAAGTGAAAGCGATATGAGTGTTTCAGTGACCTGAGGGAAAGCTGGAAGACATGCTAGTAGTCACAATGTAGCAACTTTAGGGGCGTTCTTAGGTACGATAATGATAAAATTGGGTCTAGCACAAAACTAGAAAGTTCTAGATGACGGTCTCACCTTTCTATTGGTGTGTCATTTGCTTATTTTCACCAATTAATGAAGCGTGTAAAAATGTTTCAATGGGTTTGTTAATTATTTCTCATGCGATAAAAAGAGTTCAGGCTATATACTTCTTACTACTGTAGTTGAATGTATCTGGCTAAATTAAGCTATCTTGCTTATTAATTATACAGGAATATTAGTTAAGCTATCTTTACCTATTAACTATACATGGAATATTAATTAAGACATCATTGCTTATCAGCTATACAGGGGATATTAGTTAAGCCACCTTTGCATATTAACTATATAGTAATAGTAAGTACGGTGATATTAGATTATGAATTCTTTGTTTCTTTTATAAGTTAATAGTAAGTACGGTGGTGTCTTGATGATGGATTAATATGCATACTAATGATTGGAATTGACTTATACTGTTTCTGACATACTAAAACTATTTTTTTCATTCTAGTTTTTGTTTCATGTTGTAAAGGTGGTGTCTTGTATAATACAGTAGTTCTAACTTTGGAATCGTACTGTACACTACGTTCCAGTAATGTTTATCAATGTTTAGTTTATGTCTGTAGTGGTTGCTTTGTACGGCTAACGGTGGTACATGGGATGATATGCTCTTGTTTGACAGTCATAATGTTTAGATGACTAATAGAATATGTGCATGATTATTGGTGACTGTCAACCTGTGATGTTGGCAGTCGTATTATAACCACTTTGTGTGAATAAATGGTGTGGTTATTTGTTAGATTTTATCGTCCGTAGTTGGTTCGACTCCCAGAAGTTGTTGGGCGATGACCGAGGGGTCACCTAGAAGATATGGATCAATTATCTTGAAAGGAACACTTATATTTTTGCGCACTGTAAGAAATTAAGTGGACTATGCAAGGGTCGATAAGTACCGTCGTATAGTTAGAGAATGAAATTTTAGAGAGGGGAAGTCGATTAGTTCCGTGGGTGGGAAAACTGTCTTCGTTTCTTGTATATACAACTTTTTTTTTGTGCCCTTGTGATATCCTGGTTTCTATAAATTTATGTATTTTTGTTTAGATCGTCGACTTTACTACTTTCAAAGAGATACTTTTATAAAATATTTTTAACTGACGTAGTCATTTGATGAACCTTGTTTTGCTAAATTATTCGTAAAGGGCATAAGGGTGTGAGAATCTACTTTAAGTTGGGCTCTGACCCAACTTACTATCTTTTTCAGGATACAGTAGTCGCGGAACAACCTGACCAGTAGTGCGACTTTTTATTTCGGAGGACCGCAGCATCTACGTCTTCAAGGTGCCTAGACATCCGAATTTAGTTTGCCTCTAAGTTTAGATTCTTTTAGAACTCTTACCATTTATTTTAAATAACCGACCTGCGTGTCGAAGATAGACCTTTGCTTTTAAAGATGTTATTTTTACTGGATTCATTTATAACTCACATTTATAAACGCAGCTTTCCATTTCTTAAAACTTATTATTCTTCAAAAACCCCACACGAAAGCCGGATTGACATTTGTTGGCTTGAAGCTTGAGTGTGCTTTTCGTCCCATGAGTAGAGCCACACTTCTATTTTAGGGCGGCCGACCTAGAATGGATGAGGTGGGGCGTTACATGTATCATGGTAGCTGATTCTACTCCTGGAATTCCTAAATTCACTTGAATTCGATTATTGTTTATCGTATGTTGTCGTGCTTGGAGGTTCATTAACGATCTATTAATGTGCGAGCTTCAAGGATACGCGTACTAGATCATGTAATGCAATGCGCTAATATCCTAAACTATGTAAAGCAATGCGCTAATTTCCTAAAGTATGAACAAAATTTATCTTTTATGAAAGTTTATCAGAATCGTTTGGTAATAACACCCACATCCAATGATTACTAGAATCGTTCTTTATAAAAGGAAACATCCATCGATTCTAGTGTTCTTCGTGATTGAAGAACACCAACCTAGAATCGGCATGCATTATCCATCTTATCCACCAATTCTGGGTTGATTAACTTAAAAAAATCAAAATTTATGAGATTTTTACAAGTTTTGATGATTAGTTAACATTAGTTGATTTCACAACTAACATGATTAAACAACTACTAATTGAATTAATTAACACTAATTAACCATGGGGTAAATTAGGCATTGACATAAATAGTTGGATAAGGGGTTTTGTCATTTACTTTATAATGATCCTATTTTGTCTTTTAGTTGTAGGGCCAATATAATTCGCGTAAGCACCAATTTAGCCAGGTTTGTATATTTTACATTTGTTTTGAGTTTTATAGGTATTTTGGAGTCATATCAAGTAAAAAAAGAGAATTAAAGGCTTAAAGTATCGCTTGGCAACTTTGAGTGTTGACGGAATCAAAAGATAACACACAAGTCTCAATTTTGTTTAAACGAAAAATTATTAGGGGGTAGCCACAAATTGCTAGATACACCAATATTGTACAAGGGACTGTGGGAGAGTCTTGTCTTATAATGGCACCAAGCTTTATAATCAGGGATGTTTATATAATGGAGTTAAGGGGAAGATAGGAATTGGATGCCTAAATCCATTCACTATTATAACCTAAAACCAATTCAGGTCGACTAAACTAGTTCTCCCATCTTCTCCTTTAGGTCAGGTTCAAGACCAATTCTTCCCCAAGCAAGATTCACGGCGGCAAAAGGTCACTAGAGTTGGTAGAGAATTGTGGGTCTGATTTTGGGTTCAATGCAAGAAAATGAAGATGATAATTGCAGGTGGGGTTGTTTGGGTTCTGTCAGATAGTTTGATTCGAGTTAGAGAAATATCGAGTTTCTCTGAGTTGGTAAAGGAAAATCAAGACTTGGGTTTTTCTAATTTTGAAGTCTAGATGGTTTTCCATTGATTTCCCGTAAAAAGGGAAAACAAGAGCTGATAGTGGTGATTTTGCTTGTCGTCGCTAATAAATAAAACAAGAAGAGAGATGGTGCTGGTTGTTTGGGTTCGAGAGAAATATATATGAAGAATGGGTGAGTTTGTGGCCAGAGGAGAAACAGAAGAAGACAATAGATGTGTTGTTGATGGTGTCGTTGTTGTTTTGAGAGAGTTCAATGGAAGAATTGGTTTGTGGTTATAGCTCGGGTTTGCGATGAATTGAAGCTGTGAACAACCAGCAAATTGAACTAATGGGTATTTGTTGTGTAGGATTTAGTGTTGGATTATTTTGAATTGAATGTATAATGTTTGTAGGGAAAGAGTTGGATGATGTTATGAACACCAACACACCATGCCAGAATCACCATCCAGAGACGCACTGAAAATGTTTGAAGAATTGCATAAGAGAAAATTAGTCGTGAGTGACTAAATTTGCCTTATTTATCAAATGGTTTATGGGTTTACCTTCTTTTTGGGGTGTTTAGAAATCTGATTTGTTTTGGGTTAGAGTTTATTTTGGCCGTGACCTATTTTTGGGAACTAAAGAGTTAGGGTTATAATAGAAAAGAGAGTTCTATTCTAAGAAGGATTCTATGAGGGAGAAACCTATACAAGAGCAACTTCAACAAGAGGGAGAGATATCTAGGATTTCACCTAGTTCTCTTCTCATCTCTTCTACTTCTTTTTGTAGGTTTGCGCGGGGAAGAGATCTCACATCTAGGGTTTGCAATTATTTTTTCTATTTAATTTCGTGAAAACCATTATGTTTAGGTAACTATTATTTAATTATGGATATTTCAAAATTATGTGATATGATTTATTAAATTTAATCTTTCTTTTCAATATTGATTTATTATTTATATTTTGCCAAGCTTATAACCAAGAATTTCTTGCGAGTGTTCAAACGGCCAATTGAATATCTTGTTTGCAATTCCAATGCTAGATTATCAAGTTGTAATCCGTAATTGTTATGGTAACTTAATCAAAAGTAGAGAAACATCAACGTTGCAATGGGATGTTGTGGACTTTGGTGTGTTGAAGGTAACCCTAAGTTAACATGTCGAACTTACGAACATGAGGTTAGGATCAACCCGACTCATAGAGCATATCGGTCAATAAAGTTACACTAGAGAGATTATTCAAAGTGGCTTGATTGGCTAGAAACGAGTAGAGAACTTATTCTACGAATTGACCTTGGAGTCTAATGGACTTATTGAACTCATAAATTGTCTAGGGTTTTTAATAAACATATTTTGAAAAATATTTCACTTGTATTCATGTTCACTAGTAGAGAAAGAATCCTTAATCATTCTTATCCTTGTATTTGCATTCTTTTACTGTTTTCGTAGATTTGCATTAGTTTATTTTCAGAAATTTATTGATAACTTTAACTCAATGCTCCCTCAGGAATGAACCTACTTATCCTTATTCTACTAGTTATTGTAAGAAAGTAAGGAATATATTTTTGACGACTCTGACACCTCGGTCAACTTTCTGAAGAGCATTATTAGTATAATGTAAAAGCGAAATCTTTGAATTCAAAGAATTATACTCTAATGAAGAAACTGGAGAAATAACTGTGGTGGAAGTCGAAGAGATTTTTAGATTTAAATCCTCTAACCAGGCTTCAAGGAAATCAGAACTATAATTCAATGTTTCTTTTTCAATCTTCAAAAATAATTTTTCTTAACTTTTATCTTCATAATCGTATCAGAAGATTCTTTCAGTAACTGATATCTACCTTTGTGGGAATCTAATTCACGCTTGAGGAATAAAATCCTATCAGAAACAGCCTTATCAAGATTTAACCTGTAGCCTGTAGCCTTCAAGCCTTCTCGAAGTTGGTTGTTGCTAGTTGTATGATAAGAAACCTGCTACGAGCTAACACACATCCAACAGAAGTAGTATACTGGGGGAAAAACGCATGAGTAAATATACATGTAATTTACACAACTAAATCCAGATCACATTGAGGCAGAAAATTAAGCTTCAAGGCATCAGTTGGCCTATGGAAATTGGTTAACAATTTATAAATGAAATCATCTTTATTCATTAAAAGATAATCCAAGGAATTGAAATCGAGCCATAAATCTCTTTGACTGGGCTGAAGAGCGAGCAAACTATTTTGAATAAGCTTAGGCAAGATAAACTGGTCATAATAACTACCAGAAGGTTCAACTCCAGCAGGATCACCCAAATCAGAGAGATAAAAAGAAGAATGAGATGGATCTGAACTATTAACTAACTGACCAGATCTTTTTCTCTTACCAAGGGAGATATCTTCAACTATATTTTTACCCTTAGAAGGAGGAGGAGTCAGATTTTCGGCTGAAATAATCAAATGATCAGTAATATTGTCCAGAAGAGAGTACCCTCGAAGAAGGGACCTCCTACTACGTCTAGATTGTGGACATCTAACTGGAAAGAGCCTATCTCTTGAACTGAGAATGTTATTAGTACAATATGGATCCTGGTAAGCGATTAAATCTTGAGTCGTGTTTGACAAAGAATAACCAACCAATAACTGAGTACAAGGAACATGAATATCGTTATGAGCTTATGAATATTCTTGATATGCGTCATGCATCAAGTCTTTTATGATGAGAAGTAAGAATCATGCAGTTGATATCACAATTCCTTTTAGATGCATATTTCATCTTTTTGATACCTAGGATCCCATAATAAGGCACTCATTTTGCCACCAACCCTCCTCCTACATACACTACTACTGGCACCACCACCACACCTTCTTCTGGTAACAATGATGTCGAAGGTACCAGAAGCACCCAATTCCCGCTCGACATAGTCAATCTAATGCAAAACATGGGTTTTTCGCAAAGACACATGCATACATGGCTACCTGATAAGTGCGTAATTCATATGATTTTAGTGTCAAATTCATACTAATATTTTTTATGATTCTTGCATATTACATTTTATTATTATTTTTTCTAGTTTATGTCTTTTGTTAGGTGAATCATCCAAAAAGGAGCCACAAAGTGCTAGATTGAGCAAGGAAATAAAGCATTACAAGTGAAGGAGGATCCAAGACCAAATTCTACTTATTCAAATCCATGAATTCTGGATAACATCTTGAAGACAATGAAGAATACAAAATAGACTAAAAAAGAATGAGGTCATTCCGACATCGGACGAGAAGTTATGAGCAAAACGAGTTTGAAAGACTTGAGTGTCCAGAGAAAAGTTCGGCCAGTAATCCATCCCCAATTAGTAGCAAACTTGATACTGACCTGGAGTATAAAAATCACTTTTTCGAAGAGTCTACATAGAACTGTTTGGCTAGTAAGTTTTCCAATCAATAGTAGCTGAACCTGACATTGTCAATGCAACAAATTACTCAATATATTTCTCACTAATTAACTAGTAATATTGCGATAGTAAGGATCGTTCCACAGAGAGCTGTGTAATTGAGATGTTATTTGGATTAACAAAACTAAAATGAAGTAAAAGACAAAGGGGGGTTTTGAGATTTAATTAACTAAAAACACCAAAATAAAAAGAAGAAAGAGATGATTACGGAGTCCTTCGTTGTTACCAAACGCTGATCGAATTAGTATACTTATCTATCTTTCGTCCGAATCATTCATCACCAACAGTAGAATAGAAGGTACGCTTGGCTATCCCCAAAACTCCTTATATCACTGGATAACAGGTACGCTTAGTCACCGGATTCTATCCAAATGAGTCACCTTGAGGTTCGCTTACAAGATGTAAGTCAATCGAACGCTTTAAGGTTTTTGAATTTAGGTTTGATCCCAGCAGTTAAACTCAGTACGCTCGGTTCACTTACTGGTGTTGTCTTCACACACGATTGCTCCACAGAATCCCTTTGCAAGGTCTCACGTTTTCTACTTGTGTAAGAGAGGCTCGACAATTACGGATCGCTCAACTCTCTACTAGCGATAGAATAATCAAGAGAGTAATTTATTATGCATCCCAAACAATCTAAGAATTAACCATAAATATTAGATATAGTAAAGACAATAAATTATGATCAAAACTCTGAAAAAACTTGTATAACTAAAAAAGCTTCACTTCTAGAACCTAGAAGTCACTAAGGACCTTAGGACCTAGAAGTCACTAAGGGACACTAGCTCATTTTTCACTATTGTGAATGAAGAACCTTTAGTCCCACATTGGAGAGACTAGAGATGAGTCCTCTCTTTATTACCACAAAAAATACAACTAAGGGAGGGCCCTTAGGGTTTAGAAGCTTTTGTGGTTGGGGGAGGACTAAGGCAATGGGTTAGTTGGAGCAAACATATTTTTCACAAATGTGCGGTACTTCGCACCGAAGCACGCACGCTTGCGTGCTTGCGAGCTTACGAGCTTGCGGCTGTGGCTGTGGTTGCGGGTGCTGCGGGAATGAGTATGTATTGCGAGAGAGGGCGTAGCTGCGGCTGCGGACCACTCAAGGCTTACCTTTTTTGAACAGAATATCTTCATTAAAGAATTTAAAATCAAATAATTTTTTTTTAAATATGGAGGGTGTCTGACCCGCCGAGTATCAAGCTGATTTAAAAGAGAGAATAAAGTGATCGTTTTAATTCCGTTTAAACTTAATGACCGTGCTAAATGCACGTAATTGATTGCCATTAAATTTCCCTTCTCTTCTTTTGGCTATAAAACAAAAACGAGTTTATCATTTCAAAGTACTCCATAGCAGGTTACTATCCCTAGCTCCTTTCCCCTTTTCTCGCTTTGTTTTGCGCAACTGTGTGTTTATTTCCCTTATATCATCTTGTTGTTAGGTTCTTGAGGGTGATTAGTATTGTGCTTATACTAATCATAACGGACAGTTCTATCCTGGACACATCTCCTCTGTTGGGGTATAACATCTCTCATTATTGAGGAGTACCCGAGGACTATTGTGTTAAGGACAATTTGCTGAGCAGGTGGCTCTGTCCTTGTGTGTGCATCAACATCAAAGTGTATATATTTCAGTGATTTTCTAACGTTAACAATTTTCTCTGTTTAGTGTTATTTCTATTATTACAGATCCAACAATCTTAACAAAATACATATTTATTCTGTTTTATTGGCTAAAAGTGATGTAGACAAACCACAAAAGTTCAATGGCAAAGATTTCAAAAGATGGCAATCCGAAGCGGAAACTGCTGGTAATAAGAAGTTTTTAGTTTCCCGGTTCTTGGAATACAAAATGACAAATGACAAATCTGTGGTTGACCAATTTTTTGAACTTCAGCGCATTATCAATGAAATTATTGCTGAAGGTATGGTCATAGATGAAACGTTTCAAGTGTCTACGGTGATTTAGAAATTACCTTCTTCTTGGTCTAAATACAAACGAAGACTGAGACATGAAACTGGTGAAGTCAGTATGGTTGAATTGGGTAAGAAGATACAAGTGGAAGAATTGATGTGCTCCAAAGACAAGAATGTATCTTCCGCAAGAGACATGTCCAACAAGGCTCATGTGATTGAACATAAGACTGAAAAAGGCGACCGCAGCAACTGCAAGCCTGGTCCGTACAAAAAACGTACTTTCCCGAAACCCAAATATGGCATTGTTAAAATTAAAGGTGCTTGTTATGTTTGCGGAATTACTGGCCATATGAAAATGCATTGTAGAAAACGTAAGGACTTTAATAACAAGAAAAACAATGCTAATTTGGTTGAAACCAACAAGATCGAGTTTTCTGGCACGGTGTCTGAAGTCAATTTGGTAACCAATGTGAGGAACTGGTGGGTAGACTCTGGTGCTACCAAGCATGTCTTCGGAAACAAAGATATGTTCACCTCCTATCAGAAAGTAGGGGAAGGTGAGAAACTCTACATGGGTAACTCGTCTGCAGCACAGGTTGCGGGCAAAGGCAAAGTTGGGCTGAAGCTCACTTATGGCAAAACTCTCACATTGAATGAAGTTCTTCATGTGGTGTATTAGATGATAAGGGTTTCAAACTAGTTTTTGAATCTGGGAAAGTTATTGTCACTAAGGGTAAGGACTATGTAGGAAAGGGTTATAAGTCTGAGGGTTTATATTAACTGAATATAACCTCAGTTGAAATGAATAGAATTGATTCTTCTTATGTTTGTGTGTCATTGAATGTTTGGCATGGTAGACTTGGTCATGTAAACTATAAATTAATGAATAAACTGGCTAGCATAGGCTGCATACCCAAATTTACTTTGGAAAATGAACATAAATGTGAAATATGCGTAGAATCAAAATATGCTAAAAAATCTTATAAGAAAAATATTCAGAGAAATTCTAAACCTTTAGAATTAATTCATTCAGACATAGTTGACATGAAATCAGTTCAAACTAGAGGTGGTAAAAAATGGTTTGTCACTTTTATAGATGACTACACGAGGTACTGTCACATATATTTACTTAAAGGTAAGGATGATGCCTTAGAATCCTTTAAGATATATAAACTAGAAGTTGAAAACCAAATGAGTGCTACCATCAAAACTGTTAGGTCTGACCGTGGTGGTGAATATTTAATTTCTATAGGAGATTTTTTCATAGAACGTGGCATTATACATGAAGTAACCCCTCCTTATTCACCACAATCTAATGGTGTGGCTTTATGGAAAAATTGAACCCTTAAGGAGATGATGAATGCCATGTTAATTAGTTCAGGACTACCTGCAAACTTGTGGGGGAAGGCCGTCCTCTCAGCTTGCTATGTCTTGAATAGAGTACCCTTTAAAGTATCAGATAAAACTCCATATGACTTATGGAAAGGTAGACAACCTTCTTATGCATACTTTAAAGTGTGGGGGTGTTTGGCTAAGGTGTCCATACCTCCGCCTAAGAAAACCAAAATAGGACCCAAAATTGTTGACTGTGTCTTCATAGGGTATCCTGAACATACTACTGCATATAGATTTATGGTTGTGAGTTCTGAAATATTTGAAATTGGTGTGAATACTATTATGGAATCTAGGGATGTTGTGTTCTTTGAAAATGTTTTTCCTTTGAAATCTAAATCTCGCATGATATGTGTTGATCCCCTAGATGTCCCTTC
Source organism: Papaver californicum (assembly GCA_023531435.1). Lineage (NCBI taxonomy): Eukaryota > Viridiplantae > Streptophyta > Magnoliopsida > Ranunculales > Papaveraceae > Papaver > Papaver californicum. The sequence continues at coordinate 774,562 of JAJJMC010003557.1, forward strand.
TACTAGTCAGACTTTACCTGTAGAGGAAGATGAATTTGATCCTAGAAGACTTAGAACTAAAAAATCTTTTGGGCCAGATGATAGACACATTTTTATGTCTAAATTGCGCTCGATTATCTATTTTGATAGTGTTCGATTTTGTACTTATTATGGCTTTTTATGTCTTTGTAGGTATTTTTGAGAAATAAATAATTTGGGAAAAATCGGCTCGAAAAGTGATAAAGGCACTCGGGGAGAATTGATAAAGGCACCCAGCTCTTGGATTAGGGGCACCTCCCTTTTGAATTTTGAAACCGAAAATGGTAGGAAGAAACCTTCTTCACGTGAGAAACTTCTGTGTTGATTTGCAACCGAGTTTTAAGGGATTTTTAGGTGGTTTCAATTTACCAGAATCAAGACACAATCTATAATAGCTTATACACACGTCACAAAACGTGTTTCACCCGGAAAAAATGGCTGCAGAAGTGAATCAAGCCGGAAAAAGGATTTCGACCCTGTTTAGGATTTACACGTAATTTGAGTTTGATGGGGAGTTGTTTTGGAGTCCTTATCGGTTCTCTAGGGTTTCTAGGGTTCACTAATACTATATATCGCCAAGAGAAACGAGAAACAGAGAAGGAGAGCCGCCGGAAAAAATCAGGAAGAAAAAAAAAAATTCTGCTGCTGTAGAGAAGAAGAAGAACATAAGGCGCTGAAGAACTGTCGCTGATACTGTCGCTAGTTCTGTCGCTGACGCAGCTGCTGAACCAGTCTTATATCAACATCGCCTAGAGTCCGTCTTTCTTTCCTATTCCCTTTTCCTTCTTCTGTAACGCAGAGAACACTTCTCTGTAACGCTTATAAGCGTCTCTTTTCTTGTGTGTTACTAGTTTTTCACCATTGTAAGCACCTTTTGAGCAATGAAAGTCAATTTTGAGTGTGTTTCCATTACAATGAGCTAATCACCATCACTGGGGCGACGGAGGAAGTCGTTCAACCAATAATTGTGGTAACTTCAATTTTAATTATATTTATTCTACAATTCTTTTATTATTAATTGCTTGAATTAAAATTGGAAAAATGGTTTTTCTCAAATAATTGTGTTTTCTTCTGATGGGTCATACTTGGTTTTTAAACTCTTGATGTCTCATGCTCTTGATTAACAATTATTCTTTCAAAAACCTATCTTTGGCATATTTCGATTAAATTGAATATAAAAATTGTTAGATGTTATCACTGAAGTATTTGTTAATGGTGGAATCTTAAGCCCTAGTTTTTCTTCAACCATTTTAAAATCAAATTGTTTTAATTCTCTTTATTTTCTGTTATTAAAAAATTAGGTCTAGATATTAAATCTTCACAAGTCCGAGAATCAAACCTATTTTACCACTACATTAAAATCACATCAATTTTTGGCGCCGCCGACGCAGACTTTTTTTTAGGTTTAGAGTTTTAAATTTATTTTTAGTTTTTTATTTTTAGTATTATTTTTTATTTTGTTCTATTTTACGTTTCTTTGGGTATTTCTCTTTTTGCTACAGGTTTGGATCTTGGATTGAAAGGAAATAAAGCCAAAGACTTTGGTGATTAAAAAGAATTAATAGATAAGGACTTGGAGTTAAAGCTTAAAGAACGGAGAAGAAGACAAAGACTTTTATTTTTAGATTTTATTTTTAGATTTTATTTTTAGATTTTATTTTTATTAATTAGATTAATTTTCTTTAGATTTTATTTGTTTAGAAAATTATATTAGGAATTTTTATTATTTCTGTAATTTTTCTTTTATTTTTGGACACTTTTTGGACTTTATTTTGGACTTTGGACATTTTATTATTTTTAAACCCTACGAAAGGGTAATTTAAATATAAACTGCTATAGGGAAGGACGACAATTACGATATTGTCTCGGCCCCTCGAGTTCGTACACTGACACAAGAGTCGGTGGCCCGAGTCGACTACAACCGATTCATACCCGTCTGGTACGGGAGGTAAGACTCGATCAACTCATGAATCCCCTGCAAGTGGGTTTACTGTATTCCTTTGTATGCATATATGTTGAGGAATCGAATACGGTTTTACTTTTCTAGTAAAGGGCAAGAACTGGCCATACAAGATAAGGATTCGGATTTCATCCCCGTTCCCTTCTTGCCCGCTTTAGGAACACGTTACCAAACGCGAACCTAAACCTTAAAAATTTGACTAGAAAGAGACCGATAGGGTAACGAGCTTATAGTAAACTCGTTCAAAAGGACTGTACTGGTTACTTTATTAGCCTAACTCGAAGTTCATGAAGATTATTTTAAGTTCATTAGAGCCGCCTTGTAACCCAGGGAAAAGTGCCAAAGAGACAGGGTTATTAAAGCTCCTTAGAGCTTATCATGTTTCTCTTCGACTTAATCTAATTCGGGTCATTCTAAGAGGTTTGCTAAAATCGTAACTAGTTGCCTTTTGAAAGAACAAAAGCTGGTCTAGAAACAATCTAAGTGGAGCCATCATGCTTTTTGTTTGCTAGATTCAATAGGTTTAATTTGGTATAGTCGTCCTTGTTTGTGAATGTTTAGAACCCCCTTCATGTTAGGATTTTTTTTCTTAGATTTTTTTTAATATATTAGGAAGTTTTTAGAAAATATCGAACTGGTATTATGAGGACCAATACAATGAATATCCGACTGAATTTGAAAATAGACATTATCCATACTATCAACATTGTGTGGATAGTAGTCGGGATCACCACCAACCTTTTGGAGGTTATTACTCATACCAGGGTGATCCCAATTACTATTCGTACATACACCCATCTTATGACCATGAAAGTGAGCAAAATTCTAGTTCTTTGTCTTGGAGGGATACCCTAAAACAGATGCAATCTAGTACTTCCTATGACGATTCGAGTTCTTTGTCTTGGAGGGATGCCCTAAATCAAATGCAATCTAGTACTCCCCATGAACCTATTATGCCTCTATAAGAATCACATGAGCAGTTGCAAACCAGTACCCCTTATGATCCATTTGATTTTCTAAAAGAAACCCTTAGGGAGTTGACTGAGAGTACAAAAAGGTTTGGATTAAGTGTGAATGAAATTTCTGCAAAAAATAATATTGCTCAAAATGATCTTAATTGCTAATATAGTGCTACCCTTGATAATTATTCACATAGCTAAGAGGACGAGATAGAATTGGTAACACTACTTATGTAGACGAGTTTCAAACATCTTCATGTTATTATGATGATAAGGATAGTATTGGTGAAGAACTTGAAATATATAGGCAGAGTGGTCGGGAAATTGTCACTCCAATGGTGCTTCATGATGATAATGTTAGTTCTCGTTCAAATCCAAATAATTTTAATAATTATTCACCTATTCAGAAGGAAGAGGATTTGACTAGAGATACCACTGTTTTAGACGATGTAGAACTTTCTTGTTTTGAAGCCGATAATGGTTTAGAGGAACGGGTTTATCCTGAGAATACTGTTTTAGAGTCCAACGATTTAGAAAAAATAGTCTTAGATAACAAAGATATACCCCTAGAGATTTTAAATATGAGCGAGGATGCACCACTTGATTATAACTCCGAAGAAGCAATTGACCCATTTTCATGAATCTGATGATCTAGAAATTAGGGAAATTATGACTAGTCTATCTAGGGACAACCAAAATTCTAAGTTTGGGGGTGATTATTATTCTCCCTGTGCTTTACCCTTAACTCTTTAAAAGTCCCTCACTTGGGACTTGATGTTCGTGCCTCTACCATATTAAGAGACTATCTTCAAGAACGGTTTCCCGAACCTAATCATGTCCAGAAAGAAGTTCAGTTGTCTAAATTGTGCTCGAGGTACTGTCACATATATTTACTTAAAGGTAAGGATGATGCCTTAGAAGCCTTTAAGATATATAAACTAGAAGTTGAAAACCAAATGAGTGCTACCATCAAAACTGTTAGGTCTGACCGTGGTGGTGAATATGTAATTCTTATAGGAGATTTTTGTATAGAACATGGCATTATACATGAAGTAACCCCTCTTTATTCACCACAATCTAATGGTGTGGCTTTATGGAAAAATCGAACCCTTAAGGAGATGATGAATGCCATGTTAATTAGTTCAGAACTACCTGCAAACTTGTGGGGGGAGGCCGTCCTCTCAGCTTGCTATGTCTTGAACAGAGTACCCTTTAAAGTATCAGATAAAACTCCATATGACTTATGGAAAGGTAGACAACCTTCTTATGCATACTTTAAAGTGTGGGGGTGTTTGGCTAAGGTGTCCATACCTCCGCCTAAGAAAACCAAAATAGGACCCAAAATTGTTGACTGTGTCTTCATATGGTATCCTGAACATACTACTGCATATAGATTTATGGTTGTGAGTTCTGAAATATCTGAAATTGGTGTGAATACTATTATGGAATCTAGGGATGTTGTGTTCTTTGAAAATGTTTTTCCTTTGAAATCTAAATCTCGCATGATATGTGTTGATCCCCTAGATGTCCCTTCTACTAGTCAGACTTTACCTGTAGAGGAAGATGAATTTGATCCTAGAAGAGGTAAAAGACTTTGAACTGAAAAATCTTTTGGGCCAGATGATAGACACATATTTATGTCTAAATTGCGCTCGATTATTTATTTTGATAGTGTTCAATTTTGTACTTCTTATGGCTTTTTATGTCTTTGTAGGCATTTTTGAGAAATAAATAATTTGGGAAAAATCGGCTCGAAAAGTGATAAAGTCACCTGGGGAGAATCGATAAAGGCACCCAGCTCTTGGATTAGGGGCACTTCCCTTTTGAATTTTGAAACAAAAAATGGCGGGAAGAAACTTTCTTCACGTGAGAAACTTCTGTGTTGATTTGCAACCGAGTTTTAAGGGATTTTTAGGTGGTTTCAAGTTGCCAGAATAAAGACACAATCTATAATAGCCTATACACACGTCACAAAACGTGTTTCACCCGGAAAAAATGACTGCAGAAGTGAATCAAGCCGGAAAAAGGACTTCGACCCTGTTTAGGATTTACACGTAATTTGAGTTTGATTGGGAGTTGTTTTGGAATCCTTATCGGTTCTCCAGAGTTTCTAGGGTTCACAAATACTAGATGTCCTAGATGTCCCTTCTACTAGTCATACTTTACCTGTAGAGGAAGATGAATTTGAGCCTAGAAGATGTAAAAGATTTAGAACTGAAAAATCTTTTGAGCCAGACTTCATAACATGCCTAGCTGAGACTGATCCACAGACTTATAGAGAAGCCATGACTTCTTCTGAAGCTCCATGGTGGAAAGAATCTACCATTAGTGAAATGGATTCCATTATACAGAATGATACTTGGGAGATTGTAGATTTACCTCTAGGGTGTAAACCCATAGGTTGTAAATGGATCTTTAAAAGAAAACGTAAGGTTGATGGAACTGTGAAAAAATACAAAGCTAGATTAGTAGTTAAAGGCTATAAGCAGATAGAAGGTGTATATTTATTTGATACTTATTCACCTGTTACGAGAATTACTTTCATTAGGATGCTAATTGCTATTGCTGTCATTCATAACTTAGAGATACATCAAATGGATGTAACAACTTTTTTAAATGGTGAATTAGATGAAGGAATTTATATGGACCAACCTGAGGGCTTTGTAGTGAAAGGTTGTGAAAACAAAGTTTGTAAACTAAGAAAATCTTTGTATGGTTTGAAACAAGCACCTAAACAGTGGCATGAAAAAATTGATCATGTAATGATTTCTAGTGGTTTTAAAATTAATGAATCTGACAAGTATGTTTATACTAAACTTGTGAATGATGCATGTGTGATTGTATGCTTGTATGTTGATGATATGCTTTTACTTGGTACAAACATGGATGTAATTAATTCCACAAAGAGCATTCTAAATGGGAACTTTGACATGAAAGACTTAGGCCCTGGTGATGTTATCTTAGGGATGAACATTAGAAGAAATTCTAATGGATATAGTCTTAGTCAATCTCATTATGTTGAATCTGTGCTTAGAAAATATAACCAGTTTGATTGTAAACCTGCTTGTACTCCTTATGATCCTTGTTGTAGACTCAAAAAGAATAAGGTAACGAAGTTTCATAACTTGAATATTCACGTGTTATAGGAAGTCTGATGTATTTAATGAACTGTACGAGGCCAGACATTGCTTATGTTGTGAGTAGGTTGAGTATGTATACATGTAATCCGGGACAAGAGCATTGGGATGCACTTATTAGAGTGTTAAGGTACTTAAAGTACACTTTGAACTTTTGTATAAGTTATGAGAGATACCCTGCGGTCCTAAAAGGATTTTGTGACGGAAACTGAATATCGGACTCTGAGGAGTCTAAGTCTATGAGTGGATATGTTTTCACTCTAGCTTGCGGGTTTGTATCTTGGAAGAGTTTCAAACAGACATGTATAGCTCGATCCACTATGGAATCAGAGTTTATTGCGTTAGATAAAGCAGGAGAGGAAGTCGCTTGGCTAAGATTCTTTTTAGAAGACATTCCTCTTTGGCATAGGCCTGTGCCAGCTATATCTATACATTATGATAGTCAAGATGCAATAGCTAATGCTAAATACGGCAACTATAATGGGAAGTCTATACACATTCGTAGAAGACACAATTCCCTAAAACAACTAATCTCAACTGGCGTTATTTCTGTTGACTTTGTGAGGTCTAAGGAAAATATCGCGGACCCTTTGACGAAAGGTTTGTCCAAGGAGATAGTTAGTAATGCATCGATGGGGATGGGGCTTAAGTTCATCAAATAAACTTTCCATGAAGGATACTCAACCTTGCTGACTGGAGATCCCAAGATCAAGGTTTCGAATGAGACAACTAATTTGTGGTGGGTTAAAGGAAACACTATCCCTAGCTCTTTTCCCCTCTTCTCGCTTTGTTTTGCGCAACTGTGTGTTTATTTCCCTTATATCATCTTGTTGTTAAGTTCTTGAGGGTGATTAGTATTGTGCTTATACTAATCATAACGGGCAGTTCTATCCTGGACACATCAGAATACCCGGGGACTATTGTGTTAAGGACAATTTGCTGAGCAGGTGGCTCTGTCCTTGTGTATGCATCAACATCAGAGTGCATATCATTTTAGTGATTTTCTAACGTTAACAATTTTCTCTGTTTAGTGTTATTTCCATTGTTGCAGATCCAACATTCTCATTAGAAACTCGAGAATCATCCAACGATCCAAGTTTTTCGACAGCTTCAAGAACCCAATGATAATAACTCGAGATGAAAACCTCTTTACCAAAATAATCTTCATCTAATCATGATCATGATTAATCACCGATAGTAATGGCAGTAGCCACATAACATTCACTGTCATTAACCTCTAGATTCAGCCACCACTAACATCATCTCTTATTACTCTTCTCTATGTTGTAATCAAACAACAACACCTAACCTCGAGCAACAGATCGATCAACTCACCATCATCTTATTCTCAACTTCCATCGCCTTCGAGCCTTCTTCTCTATCTTTAACTGCAGCGATCAACTATCTAGTATTCGCTACTTTCTCGCTAGCCTCACCATAGACTTTTCTTTATCATCACCGTGATCATCATGATCACCATATATTGGCAGTTGCAGTCGACAGAGAAAGAGATGGTCTGACTTGTTCGTGGAGAAGAAGAAGATGGCAGCTCCAAGTGAACTTGATGGTACTTTCATAAAAATTCAAATAATTGGAAGCCTAAGTTAAAATGCAAGTGCCTTTAGCAATTTTCAACTAAAACTTATTTAACTTTCAGTTCCGTGAATCCGACAAGTTTAACTTCTCTTTTTTCCCATAACTTCTTCATACGAAGTCAAAATGACTTCATTCTTTCATAATTGGCTTTGTTCTCTTCGACATGGTGAGTAGAAATCCTGGAGTTGACTGAGTTCCACTGTGTATATGGATTTTCTTCCTTTGTAAAACTCCATTTCCACTCCTTCTAGAGATGTAACCTAATAAAAGACATAAAATACAAAAGTAATAATAATAAAGGTATTTCAAACAAAATCTAGTAAATAAGTGTAAGAAAACGATACTTAAAATATGTAAATTATGCGCTTATCAGTATGATTTCTGTTTATTGTGTTCTCTTAGAAGATTCATGCTTTCAAACTTTCTCTGAGTTACCTGGGGCCGCAAAATGGTCGGCAACGACTGCTCCTTCCTTACTGGAGAGAGAATACTTGTTATTGAAGAGATTCGTATAGATACTCGTGGGATCAGAAGGCTAGTCAATAAGCAATATACTATCGAAACGCCGATAGGTGCTGTTAGCAACGAGGGAGTCAAGAGGAAAGCTTCATCGCAGCAGTAGTCACAAACCAAGCACTTCTCGTCGGCTCCAGCCACTACCACAGCCCAAAGGTCAGCCCCATCTCATAGCCCGACCAAAAATTCCAGCAACAACAACAATCACAACAACAACATGAACAAGATGTGAAGCCAAATAAATTGTTTCCAGTTTTTTCCTTTCCAATGGAAGAGGTACTTGAGTTGTTGTAAGTATGGATACAAGATGGCGCCATCCAGTTACCACCTGTACGACGACCACCGACGGCTCAGGAAATTTCATATCCAAATTATTTTCGCTTCCACCGGTTCGTCAATCATCCAACCAGTGAACACAATAGCCTGAAACGTATCTTCAAGGAAAATATAGAATCAGGTGAACTACATTTAGGAACTGAAGGTGTCCACCGGAATCCTCTTCTTGTAAGAATCTTCAATCTCTCTGGAAAGACTATCAGCCAAACAGTTCAATCCCTGATGGAGCATATGTGTGAACTTCTCTACCTCTCAAAGGAGTAGCGCAAAGATATCTTCACTTCCCTCAATCGGGTTGTATCCGGTAAACGCTTACTCCTTGCTAAAGATACTCATGTTCAAGTCAATCTTCCTTTGGAGGACATGGTCGACATGAGAGACACAACTGGGGACTGCTCACCACTCCTCACCTCAAAGATGCCAAGTTTCAAAGAAAATTAATCGATGCTGGCATGGATATCAATGTTATCACTATCAAGACTCTCAGGATCGTAGGGATTCATCGACGAGAAGCCCCTCCCTCCCCAACTGTGATTAAAGATTCTGAACGAAAACCCAAAAACGCTTACGGACACGTCACTCTCGAAATAAAGATAGGTGACGCCAGAAGAATGCAAAATTCTACATCATTAGAGAGGATCCAAACTATGATATGATTCTGGGTGCCCATCGATTCATAACAAACAAGACGGGTTCCTCGTTATCGTCAAAGCTTGGGGACTCGGTCAAGAATTTGGGACTTGACCAAGTAAGTTCTCTTCAACATCTCTCTTTGCAACCAATTATCCCACGTCCCATCTAGGCTTGGGGACTTAATCCAGAGATGAACCCCACTATGACTAGACGGTATGAATAGGAGGATGATTGTTTTTAATATTTTATCAAGTGGATATGAGTCTTCTTTGTCGAGAATAATAAGACTAATATAATATTCATGAGTCATGTGGTGTTTAACCATGGGAAAGAGTGTCACGGAAAATCCCCAATTATCCTAAGGAAAGGTCATATAGATGAAACATCGAATTCTAGTCTCTTTCAAGTCGGAGACATGGTTCTAAAAACTATTAAGGATACATGGATATATGTCTCAGTTCCTCAAACCACTGAAGAAGATCCCTGAAACTATATTAGGTAGTTATTGCAAGCTCATCAACAATGACAAACCAGAAGGGGTAGTGATACACGAAAAATGGGTCAAGGATCTCAATGCTTAAATATTCTTTTATTACTTTTCAATATTTCCTTATTTTTATGCAATATTGGTAATTCCTCCAAAATGATTTCAATATCTATGCATTCATACCTAGGATGCCAAGTTTATCAATTAAACAAAATAACATTATCTTAGAAAAAAAAATCTCTTGCAAACCACTTTTCAAAAGCTACCTACTCAAAATCCCAAAAGAAAAGCCATAAAATATTTTATAAGTCATAGAAGTTAAAAATCAGAAATAGTCTAAAATAAGTCTTTGAAGACTGGTTCAGTTCCTTCATAATGTGCTTTCTCCGCTTTCCCAAAAACTTATGTTGCAAGCTTCAACTCCTAAATTAGCCTTTCAACCTCTTTCTATCTTTGGCAACCGCGTCCAAACCAGAAAATGGACCTACTTCATCGAGGTGTTCTCGTATAGCCATCAAATAACGGCGAAGCCATGAAATATCAAGTCTGGAACTCTCATCTTCCCCCAAGGTTTCCTCCCATTTTTTAAGAAAAAGTTTATAAATTTTATTCTTGGGAAGAGAGGTCATCTCCTGTATAGTTGGCAACAAACTAGACACATCCCTCTCCAAAGAACGATAATTCTTGGAATTTCCCATAAATAAGTGACCGAACTTCTTCCATATTTTGGTATATGACTCAGCACAAACATATGGAATAGTAAAGCCTCCAACACACATATCCAGGGTGAATCCTATCAAAGTGGAATTCAAAGCTAACACCCGCATTAGGATGTTCAATCTTTGCATTCTCTATTATACGTTATTATGCGTATCAGTGTCGTTTGGAGCGTCGTCCTCAACAAGTATACAAGAGGGATCTCACCCATGATTTTTATTCAGGAGGAGGGTACTATTAGCAAGCTCATCTCTCTGTTTCGTACCATTCCTCCTCTAAAAGTAGAGATATTACAGGCATAATGGGTCAGAACATCCCAAACATAGAAAATTTGAGCATATATCATAAAATTCCCAACACGCATAAATATATTATACATTCATTACAAAGTGGTTTTGGTAGCAACACATGGTCCGGAGCTATGGCAACACATATAAATAGCTTGTTAGAAATGTTTATTACGTTGCCTCCTACAATCTTGAAAGATTAGGATAATTGGTGAAGAACCTAAGCATGAGTTATATACCAAAAGTTTTGTATGGATGTCTAATACAACATACTAAAATGACACGATAATCAGATGAACGGGACAAGAGTTATGGCCAAAATCGTAGGCGATGCTACAACTGCAAACTGTCAGAATTTTCCTAGATTCTTCCTGAATTTTACTGATAGGTCATTTTGACGCCCCAGATAGGCTCAAAACCTGATTTTTTTTTGCTAAAGTCGTATCAAGATATTATGGTCAACCGTCAAAAACCAACATCGTATGAAAATTCTACAGCGTTTTTTCCAAAGACTATACTTTTAAAATTTTATGACAAAGAAAATCTATAAAGTTCTTCACAAATTTATGTATAGATATGGTTATTCAAGAATCCTACATGTTCTATTATGACCTCAAGGTAAGGAGAACTTACTTGGTATTGGTTTAAGCTGACAGAAGAGCCCGGCATTTTACTTCGTCTCTATCGTTTACTTCGTTATCCATAGAATCAGGGTCGGATTCTTCATAAAGTTCATCGGTGTGGGGACACTTCTTCAAGATCTTCATCTTCGATTTCGTCGTTATTCTCTATACTCATGGTGTCTCCTGAAGCCTCAGAAGCATCAATGTGGTCATCCCGAGTATTCAGACTCGTAAATTACATGAAAGTATCATTGAACAATAAGTATACTCTAACTTAAAATATATACAAGTTCAAAGAATATTATAAACAAGAAACTCGCTTTGTTGCGGGGTCGAACTGAGCTTCCACGAAGAATCATTCGTGGACCTCTCCTCACAGACCGGGTACTGCCATTAGTAACAGGTGGATTCATTCTAGGACGTACTAAACGTACATACTACAAGAAGTAAATCATCAGTTAATTGTAATACCCATACATCTTTTTCTTGACAAGAAGGTTAAATAAGACTGTTATCTGCTTTGTGGCGATAGTAATCAGTTTACGCTTAACTTCAGTGGCCTTCTTCGGACAAAGGGATGAATCTCTATTCTAAGGAGCACCACGCACTACCAAGGGAGATCCTAATATAAACTTCATGAAACGATCTCTCTCCTTGTTCCAGAACTCTATATACATAGCCGACACTCTCGTATATCTACCAAAGGCAGAAAATGGAGGATCTTTCTTTTAATGTTACGTGCATCCAAATTTCTCTTTGATTCTTAGAAAGAATCCGCCTCAATATGACAATGAGGAATCTCTTGGTCAAAACCCATCCGACGAGCCGCATGATCAATTTTATACTCCTGAACTGAATAATCACCCGAGCCAAAAGAGAGAATATAACCCGAAATACAGTTATTCATGAATATAGCCTGACCAACATTAGAATTATTAGCTTTTCCTCTTTGACCAGACCACATGACCATGTACGCAGCTGCAGAGAAGGTGGTCGGCCAAATTATATGCTTCTGCTTTGAGCCTCAAGGCCTGAGATCTACTTTGCTCTCGTCATCAATCAAGTCAACATGGTTCACATAGGTAAACTTCTTCCCGCTCCAGCGAAAAATTCTTACATAGTCAATATCCTTATCTGGATAAGAAGGAACAGTATGAGGAGCATACTCTGGAAAATGCTTCCAAAACCACGTTTAATGAAACACAGTGTGAATGTAAGAATCAATCTTCATGAAACCATCGGAAAGCCTCATGTCACGAGATACAAAATCTAAATGGTAGTATAAAGAGCCAATAAATAAACTTCCAAGAGGAAGGACATCACCATCAGCGAGTACCACAGCAGGATGAACGTATGAAGGCTTTAATCTACCGTCGGGGAAGTGTCCTCAAATACATCTCTAGACAACCAGAATGTCAGAAACGCGGATGCTCAAGGAATGACTAATAGCAAGACCACCAACGCTCTCTTTACCATCCCAACAGTAATCAATCCATCTCACATAATTTACGCTGGCATGGCCCGAGCTTTGATGAAGTTCTTTTATATTCTCTGACAAGATTGCACTTGCACGTTTCCTATCAGCAGACCATTGCGGGATTATTCCCTTAAGTTGGAAGTTGGAACAAGCTAGTTAAATCTTCTAAAGTGATTGTTAAATCACCCCATGCACATAACGTCGAATGAGTTGGTTCACACCAACAGGAAGAAGAATATAGCAAGCCTTTCATGTCCTTGTTAATCCTCAGAATTTCAGATACTCTCACAACATGAAATATTCGGGCATCCTCTAGAACCTTTTTCACTATAAGATCACTCAAAATGACTTTACATCATCCTATTCATTTTGGAAGAGGAATATGGGGTGCCTTAAAGTCGACAAAATAATCCACGTATTATCCTCTCTGCAAAATTGAGTATAGTGACAGCTTCAGCAGTAATTCTCTGGGTAGTAATGGACTTTTTGAAGTTTGGGATAAAATAACCTATGAAACCAGATGGTATGCTAATTTTCCAGTAATATGCTCAAGGAACCTATCATGAGTATGAGGTATATTTTCAAGAGAAACTATATCAGAACTCTCCTCTCTGTTATGGCTAGAGGATGCGCCAATTTCACCTTTGTATTCACTAGTCATCTGCAATGAATTCAAGTTCTCTTCTATGTAAACAACAATGGATTTATACAACACTGATATCCTCATATTATATGAGAAAACAAAATAAGAATAAAAATTACTAAAACCCTGGCTTACCTAGATTGATGGTTCACAAATCGGAGAGAACGATCTTTTTGTCATTTTTTTATGGTGAAAAGCTAGGGTTACAAAGAACAAGTGTTGATTATACCTTCAAGAAAAGAATGAATGCCAAAAGAGGAGAATGTGAACAAAACTTACTTCACAATTAGTGAGAACATGGCGTTGATAAGTCAATTTTTTCTATATTTTTAGTGTCAATTCCATGCACTTATTTGCTTGATCTTTTTTAAATTATTTTATATTACGTTTGTTTTTGTTTATTTGTTTTTAATTAGGTGAAATCATCCAAAATAAGTGCTACAAAAGAAGAATGACCAAAGACCAAGTGAAACTTGTCCAAATCCAGAATTTCTTATCATCATCTCATAGACAACGAAGAAACGAAGCCAACGACGAAAGAACAAGGTATACTCCAACATCGTATGAAAAAGTTATGGAAAAAACAAGAAGCTAGGCTTGTCGGTTCCCCAAAACTGAAAACTTAATGAGACTTATCACATGAAGTTATAAAGGCACCAGACTATTTGCTAAGATCTTCTAGTAAATTTAAAAAGTTACTAAAGGCACCTGAGAATTCTATTCAAGACTGCCAATTTTTAAATAGTACTAAAGGCGCCACTCAGGGCAGCCATCATCTTCAAAGGATTCAAATCGAGAAGTCAGTTTAAGGCTTTTCACGTGAATTAGGGTTTCTTCCATTAATGGTGGTTTACGATTGATATTTATGGATGACTTGAGTAAAGGTTGCTTCCATATTGGTGTGGAAGATTAAAGGTGTTGATGATGTTGTTTCGATGATGAAGGAGCTTGACAGTAATAATCACGACATTAATGGTGGTGATTGTGATCAATAGTGGGAAGAAGAATGGCTGTCGAGTTTTAGATAGAGTCTTTCGAGTGTTAAATGGAGGTTGTCAATGTAGTAGTTGTTGGAAGTGATTATCGAACTAGTCTAAAATAACATAACTTCCACGGCTAAATTCCTTGTACTTGTTCCAAATGCGCGTCAATATTCAAATTTTTATTTGAACAACATCAATATACTACTGTATACACAATGGATATCCCAAGTCTCTCTTGGATGCATCGCTAACCTAGCATTGTCTCTCAAGCAAGCGTTTCATCCATAGCTCAGTTCTTTGAGGACGCGTCATACATTGAAGACCAATCCTTGAGAACGCGTCATGGCTCGAGGACCATTCCTTCTTTTTGTGCTGCTGCTGCGGCTCTTACTCTGGAAGTCTGGAGTGCTAGAGAGAAAAAATAAGGTTTTGATAAAACCTTAGATTTAAAGGGAGATATAAATACGTTTACTTGGCGTCTAACAACACTCCAGTCAACTTGAATGTAACAAAACTAAAACATATTGAACTGAAAGTAATCCAAAAGTTAAGAGAAACAAAGAAACAAGAAAGCTTCTCAACTATAACCAAAATTACGAAGCCCATTCTCGCCAAAACTTCTCAGCTTAATAAAAGGAACCAAGTACTTTACCACCAACATTCTTCCTCATATCCCCTTCATGGTCCATGATACCAGTAGAAGTGGTAAGCACGATGTAACCAAACCGCAGAATTACCATTCAACGGCATAGGAAAAAATAACAAGTATTGCACTATCACATGCAGGTTTTTGTTTATGAAGAATAACTATAAACATTGACACACTATATTAAACATACTATACTAAAAGAAAATTCAGAGGTCTCACTCCTAAGCATAGAGTCAATCATGCATCTACTGCCTAGGAAGAATATATTTTCCTATAGCTCGTCTAGTGTACTGTATTGGTCACCAGTATAATTCTGGGAGTGTTGCTTCCGAATGAAAAGAAAACAAAAAAGGTGAAACTAACCTGTCTAGAAGGAAGCAACCTTGCAGTCCATGGCTCGATCTCCTTCATATCAACATCAAAACAGGGACTGATAACGCCACACTTGTTTAGTCTACCATTCAGTTCAACACAATTTTGCCTGACTGTTGGTCAGCAACATACTCGAACTCACCAATGTAACCTATCAACGAATAAATAGCATACAAATCAAATTAGATAAGAGACATAGCATCATCATAGCTAGTGAAAACAAATAAAGAGAAAGTTAGTTCGCATACCATGCTTCTGGATAACCATGAGGAACTTGATGATAAATTTTGAGGAAGGTCTTATCATGGCCTGTCTCTTTCCTCGCTTCTCAGCATTGTACATGCTTTTAATCGCATCATTTAAAACACTAATCCTCACCATCCTTGTTAACCTTCTTTACTAATAATAGAAACACATTATAGAGTCAGTCCAAGGGCTACTGAATCAAAAAATAACAGAAAGTAAAGAGCCAAACATACAATCATGTCAACCAAGTAATAAGTTGCATCACACAATATCATCAACATAGGAACATACTACAGGGGAGATAGAAACGTTAATGGATTACACATTTTCAGACAGACAAAATCACATAGATCCTACTTCTACGGAATCAACACTAAAAAGATGGATATGGAGTCAGTCCCAACAATTACAATCTCAACCTTAAAGTATAACTAGTTCAACATCAATTAAGCATAAATGGCTACCTAATTCTACCCTCTATATATCGATATCATGGGTCTACAAAAAATCTAAATATCATGGCAACTTGAAATGAACAACAAGGACTAACAATATAACAAAATTACATCCACCTTTCAATTGAAGCTATTAAAATCAAATTAAGAACATATATCAAATTCTAAATAGGTCCAGATTTGAAGGTAGCTCTCATTTGAAAAGATTGGAAGGGAAATGTAAAATTTAGATTCACTGATTACGAATCTGAAATCAATTACAAAATTAGATCAAAAAAATTAAAAGATCAATTAAATCACATTCATAAACCCTAAAATTCGATGATGAAATTTCTTCGAAATGATTCGTAAGTTTTAGTTCAAAATAATGAGAATCATAGCAAGGTGACAAATTAAAACACTGAATGTGAATCAAATAAGACATTCAAAGTGAAATCAAATCTTTTAGGTTTTTGAAAACCTTCAAAAAAAATCTGAAAAATCTTTTCGAAAGATACTTAAAGCTCAAGATCGAATTAAAAAGATATGAAGAAATTGTACTTATCTGTTTCGTTCGTTTTAAATGATGTAATCTTCACATTGATTAGCTGATAACAAATTTCTTTTACTCTTCTGATTGACCGATCGTTTAATTCAAATATTCCTCACTATGAATACATAAGTGTGAAAATAAACCCTGGGTCGATTGAGCAACTTACAAGTTGAAGAAGAACCAACGAGTTCGTTTTTTTGGAAGATAATAAGTGAAGGAGGATGAGGAGGAGCTGGTGGTGGAAGAAAAGAAGATACAAAATCAAGGTTTTCTGTTTGTTTTTTTTGTTGTTTTTCTTGAGATTTGTCTTTTAATAAAATGATAAAATGAGCGTGATAATTCCCGTGTTTTTACATCCCGTCGAAAACACTATCGGAAAAATGGTTATTGTGAGCTACAGTAAATTGATAGCATCCACCTGTCAAAGATGATACCACGGACCATCCCCGTTAATTATGGCCAAGCCCCTCTGTCAAATAAACTCTATTTTGACGTAGTGACATCTTCCCTATTTTGACTCAGATCATAGAGTTATTTTTATTGATCTTGAGCCCAAGAAAAAGTTTAATCCTAGGCCTTGTAGACTTGAGGTTATATGGACGGAGGAGAATAGATTTCTTGATGTAGTTATGGGAGCTTGGCCCACTAATGCTAATAGTTGCTTTCATCAGAACTATTTCAATTGTGTGGAGAAGTTTCAAATTGATTCCAATAAATGAAATAAAGAGGTTTTTGGTAACCTGACAAATAACATTAACAAAGCTTTACAAGAGCCGATTAAAGTTCAATGTGACTCTGAGAATGATCCTTATGAGTTAAATAAATCTAAAATGACTAATTGTTTGTGTGTTTATTTGAATTTCATTAGAATGGAGGAAATCTTATGGAAGCAGAAATCCAGAGTCAGTTGGTTGCTTGAGGGTGATCTAAATACCAAGTTCTTTCATTCTTCTACCTTGGTTATAAGAAATAGGAATAAGATAGTTAGATTAAATGATAATAATGGTTGTTGGCTTGAAAAATAGTCTGGTATTAAAAAGTATGTTGTCGAGCATTTTTGTAATCTTTTTTCTGCTGGTATTGAAAAACAAAAGTCTGGTAATGATTGTGATGATATTGTTATTAATTATCTTTTCCCTGTTGTTATCAATATAATAGTGAATATTAAACTGGTCAGATCTGTTACCTTGAATGAGATCAAAGCAGCCTTAAGACAATTAGGGTCAAATGAATCCCCTGGTCTAGATGGTCTGTAAGGTTTTTTCTTTGGAAAGTATTGGGATCAAGTGTTATACAACTTATTATGGATTTTTTTTCAAAATTTGTATTTGGATGCTATGCTTAATAGGACTTTTATTGCTCTCATACCTAAAAATATTTTTGCTAGTACCATAAAGGAGTATAAACCAATAAGTTTGTGTAACTTCACTATAAAAATCATTACAACAATAATTGTTAATAAACTGAAAACTTTAATGGACAACTTTATTGCTATAAATCAACATGCTTTTGTGTCAGGAAGATCAATATTTGATTATGATGTTATCTGTAATGAAATTCTTCATTATTTTAAGCACAGAAAAGGTATAAAAGGTTGGATGGCTCTTAAAATAGACTTTGAGAAAGCCTATGACATAATCAGTTGGCCTTTTATCCTAAAAATTCTTCATAGTGCAGTATGTGTGTTAACACTGTCTCTTTTCAGGTTTTGATCTATAGTTTTCCTAGTAAAAGCTTTTTACCTTTAAATGGGTTAGACAAGGGGATCCTTTGTCTCCATTTCTTTCTATCATTTTTTTGGAAGCTCTATCTAGATTGATTAACAAGGGAATAAAAGAGAAAGATATTACTCGATTTTTTATTGTTACGGGGATCCTATCATTTTCCACTCTTTAAATGCTGACGGTTGTATTAGTTTTTTTAAGTCCACATACAAAAATGATTGTAATCTTAGAAGAATTCTTGATACTTTTTGCAGGTGGTCTGGGAAGTTAATCAATGGTGCTAAATCATCCCTTTTAACTTCCTCAAATTTGGATAGGAGTTTCTTTAAAGGGATGACAAATGCTTTGAAGGTCCAGATAGCTAAGGATCCAGATACGTATCTTAATATCCCTTTTTAGTGGGGAAGAATCAGTTCAAAAACTTTTGTCAATATCATAGAAAAAATAACAAATATAGTTAGTGGATGGAAATCAAAAACCTTGAATTCTGCTGGCAGGAAAACTTTGATTAGATATGTCTTAGATCTTATTTATAACCACAGTATGTCTATGCTTAAACTTCCTCAAGGAATCATTAATAATTTGAATAGATATATGAGAACTTTTCTTTGGGGAGGGAATAAAGACAAGAGAAGTTTGTGTAAAGTCAGTTGGACTACGATATTCCGACCTTTAAATTATGGGGGTTTAGGGGTTAGAGACTAAGATGTTAATAACCTGGCTCTTTTGGATAAAATAACTTGGTGGGTGTTTTCCAACCATAATTCTGAGGTCTCGAAGCTTTTAAAAGCCAAGTATTACCTTGATTGTGAATTCTGGAATTATGACCCTAAGATAAAAAGCTCTATCAGTTGGGAGAAATATTATCAAAAGGAGAGATGTTGTGACCCTAGTAATTCGGGGTTTAGATTGCTTGTTAATTTTGATAATTAATGAGTCAGGCATGAGCCTAATTTTCCAAATTCATCCCAACCGATAACTACAGTTGACACCCTATTGATAGCCACTTTGACCCTTCTTGTTCGAGAAATGATTTGTTATCCCAGAATGGCTATAAAACTTCAGAAGTGACCACATGATCTTAAATGTACACGGTACCCTTTAAATACCTGGCTAAATTGGGGCCTACGAGAATTATTTTAGCCCTACCACTAAAAGACAAAATAGGGTCATTATGAAGTAAATGCCAAAACCCCATATCCAAATATTTATATTAATGAATAATATGCTTAATTAGTGTAAATTAATCGTGTTAGTTGTGAATTAATTGTTTTATTTGTGAAATTAATTTTTGTTAATGAATAATCAAAACATAAAAATTTTGAGAATTTTTGATTTTTTTTTTTGTAAAAACATCAACCTAGAATCGGTGGATGTTAATGTCCTCGTAAGCCGATTCTAGGTTGATGTTCTTTAATGACGAAGAACATGAGGAATCGGCGTATACAGATGCTTATATCGACCGATTTTAAGAAATCACACTCTAGAATCGGTCGATATTGATATTCTAATCGACCAATTGTTAAAAAAACCTCAAAAACGATAGTTTTTTTTTCATAAACTTTTGCCCAGAATCGGTGGATAATGTTCCCCACGTGTGCCGATTCTAAAAAACCCAAATTCAAGAGTTTTTCTGGATTTTTTTTTTGCCCAGAATCGGTGGATGTTCATGCACTTATCCACCAATTTTAAACTTGATATTTTTTTAATCGTTTTACTCATAACTCCTTCGTCCGACGTCGGAATGACCTTATTATTTTTGCGTTGAACTCGTATTTTCATTCTATGATGGATCTAAGAATTCCTTGATTTAGACGGGTTCTATTTGATGTCTTACTTCCTTGGATGTCTTGTAGTATTACATGCAGAGATGGATGGAAGTAAGATATCAAATGGAACTTGTACAAATCCAGGATTTTTTAGATATATCTTGTATAGAATAAAAATACGAGTTCAACGCAAAAAGAATGAGGTCATTTCGACGTTGGACGAAGGAGTTATGAGCAAAACGGTCAAAAATGTCAAGTTTAGAATCGGTGGATAAGTGCATGAACGTCCACCAATTCTGGACAAAAAAAGAATCCAGAAAAACTTTTGAATTTGGGTTTTTCAGAATCGGCACACGTGGGAACCTTATCCACCGATTCTAGGCAAAAGTTTATGAAAAAAAACTATCGTTTTTGAGGTTTTTTTTAACGGTCGGTCGATTTGAATGTCAATATCGACCGGTTCTATAGTGCGATTTCTTAAAATCGGTCGATATGAGCACCCGTATACGCCGATTACTCATGTTCTTGGTCAATGAAGAACATCTACCTAGAATCGGTTTACGAGGACATGAACATCCACCAATTCTTGGTTGATGTTCCTCATTGACGAAGAACATCAAGAACAATCGGTCATCATGTGAGTGCCTTATTACCCATTTGTTCTTGAACCCAAAAAAATTTAAAAAAATTTGAATAAAAAAATTGAATCGAAAAACAAAAAAATTCTAATTTTTTATTGGTTGTGAGGAAAATATAAATAGATTGGAGTATTAAGGATAAGGATATAATATAATTTTAACTAATGAAGATAATTTAATAGTTTTATCTTTTTTAGACATCATTTATCCTTCATTTAGTTGAGAACAAAATTTAGTAGGACCAAAATAATTTTTATAGATCCCAATCTATCCATGTTTAAATATCATAAAAAATTATGAGGTACGGAGTGGTGGTTTCACCTATTCCAAAAGCAAACAATAAAGTTGTGGAATAGACGAAAGTAGCAAGACAATGAAGATGACTTCATCGTATAATCCCTCTACGTCCTAATATCTCAGTTGGATTGACTGCAAAAAAACAAACAAACAATCTCCTCTTATTTTAGATCTTATTTTAATTCTAACGACAAAGATGTTTTAGGGGTATGGTTTAGGAAATTTGGTAGTTTCGGTTTTCGCCAATTAGCAACTGCAATCATATTGGTTGAGAATTTGCGAACCCCTTGTTGGAAACTTGGAATAAACTAAGCTTTCTCTGATCCAATTCCTCACACCCACTTCACCACCACTATTTGAATCATTCTATCTCCTTTTTAAATCCAGTTTATCAAAAATTGAATGAACTACTTTTGCGAGAAAATAAAATGCACTGTGCGAAAAAGAATTTGGTTGACCGAGTTCTAATTTGATGGACCCACACAAGAGTCAGCAGATCATCCTTTTTTGGTTCATGTATTATTATTTCTATTTTTGACAAAGGTATTGTTAAATCACAAGGCAGAATATATATCTATGTGGGCCGACAAACACTTGTGTTGTCAACGTATTTCTTGTGTTTCGTTTTAGTATGGTAAAATAGTAAATGTCGGCAAGCCGCGCGGAAACTTTGATCCTCAACCTCAAGTCTCAAATCAAGTCACAAAGGAATGGAAAAACTTATTCGGTTTCATCTAATTTTTCTAGACTAGAAATTCATGAATGGATACTTGGTTAAAAAATTTGCCTCATAGGGTATTCTATTAATAAATAAGGGCTCTTCATAGCCTATTCATTCCGTCTTTTTTTTTTCTTGCCTCAATGGTTTTTCTTATGATGGTTAAAAATTTTCACAAAAAATTATACTTGGGAGGAAGCAGTAAAGTGGAATCTGAAGGATCGAAACTTACCAAAAAGATAGTGATGGACAAATATGCGGAAAATTTAGCGATCCACATACTAGAACCTTAACATACACATCTTGGTTGTATCTTGGATTTCATTTCTACTCTACCCCAACTTATTTGGGACTAAAAGCTTTGTTTTGGTTTGGTTTGGTTAAAAATTTACATCCATATCTAACTTAAACATTATGACCTTTGACCCAAGTTTTTATATTTTAGACGGTGCATCAAAACCCCACCATCGAACAAGTGATGATCATGAACGAACACACTAGCAAATAAATACACACAAATAAAAAATGTGGTCGAGAATAATTTACAACTAAGTTGTCGTCAATAATTATACAAAAATTCTAAATAACCTTCTCACCAAAACTCCTGTAAAAGTGGGTAATAACATATTTTTATATTGGTGTTTGAAAAAAAAACTATAATGCGATGACCATTAAAAATATTTTTGAAACTTCCCGGTTTTTAAAAGATGGGGAGAAAGAGATTTTAAAAGTTTCAAACCAAAAATCATGGACCCACAATAATTCTTTCATAGAATTTTCTTGTTATATCCTTATTATATTTTACAAATGAAAAAAATTATCCTTAAATATTTTAGCCATCAATTTTTTACTGTCTATATCATTTTTTTTTTCATATTTCAAATTATATTTTATATTCCATTTTAATCAAAATATTATTTATTATATTCTTAAATAATTTGTATTTTTTTTGATATTCATTCTATAATAATATTATTATTGGTAAATTTAAATTTATATATATATATATATATATAAATTAAAAACTAAATATATACTCACTCTGTTTTTACAAAAGTGTTACTATCACTTTTTTATTTTAGTCTAAATAGGTTAAAATAGAAAAGTGATAGTAACATTTTTCTAGAAACGGAGGAAATATTTAATAGTTAAGAATTTAGTTATTTTTAAACTTCATAAATTAAAATAAACTATTTTGAGATATGTCTGTTTTCGTCATTTTTACAACAACAATAGTTAAGCCTAATATTTACCGAAACACAATTTAATCACTTTATAAAACAACTTTACTTTTTAGTTTATAATTTATTAAACGCTCAACTGTTTTTTTTTACACAACACAACACAACACAACAGAAAGCGCTTTTACAAATGCCACAACAATACCAAACTAAGCCTAAAACCGCTTCTCACAACAACTTTTCTGTTGGGTCTCATAACATTCATTTTGGGACCCATTGCTTCTTAAAAGGGTTCATCATTTCCCTTTTGATGGGTATTTAAGGAAGAATACGGTTTTGGAGTGGTTTTTCGAACAATTCATCTAGAACCGTTGATAATTATAACCTCACCCACGTAATCTCGTGTCCAGCTAACAACTTACGCTTGCATCCTTGGCTTAACCAGTCAGACAGTGTCGTAGTAAACAATTAAAATTCATGTGTGTTTGATGGTTCGATTTGCATTAGCAAGGCCGATAAATAATAAATACCAAAACCTCAATCCTCCATTAATAGCATGAACCAAAAATTACATGGAGATCAAGTATATCAAAAAATAAATAGTCATAAAAACAACATACTTAAAGTAGTACATCGTCTGGTAATCCAACAAGGATTTTCTTTTTCTTCGAAAGAACTACCTAAACCAAACATGATAGAACCACTTAAATTGGAAGAGGGATGATCTTCTAGGTGTAACCCGACTATTTATTAAAAAAATTCTTCATTAAGATTTGCTCCGCTGAGACAATAGTATGCTCAACATTTTGAACGACAATTTAAAAATTTTGGTGACTAAAGATTATCGTCGTACTTAAAAAACTCATGAACCGAGAGTGATTAAAGTAGAGTAAAAGCACCATATAAGTGAAAGTAAAACTCACCATTAAAGTGAAGCGCTAGAAGCACGTTAAATTACAAACTGCAAAAATAAAACCCTAAAATCTAAAAACTAGAAGAAATATAAAAAGATCTTATACTTAAAAGAAACTAAATATCTTTGCTGAGATCTAGTCTCAAATGGACTTGATCTGAGCTAGAGGTTGGTGGAGGCCAGGGTTTTTTATTTTTTCCTATAAAAATAAAGAGATAGAATGTGTTTCTTGGCATATGATTGGAGTAACTAATTTTATTATTTTATTTTTAAATTTTCAAACCACAAAGCAATTTAAAATTTTTATTCAAATATATAAAGGTAGTCTCGTTAAAGTGGTAGGATTCATTGATATGATTGTATTGACATTAACTACAATCCCTACACCATTTTTTTATATAAAACTCAAATGATAATGAATTTGAAGCTCATTTATCGATATACATGTTCATCTTACAATGATGGTCAATAACAAACCTATAAAAATGAGCACAATCTATGATTTATAAACTGTAGATGACAAGCTACATACCGTAAAATGTACTCGTTTTTTATGGTAGTATAATGTTGAATGAGAAGAACATTCTACCAAAAAATAAGCATTTAATTTATTTTCATTAA
This sequence comes from Papaver californicum, assembly GCA_023531435.1. Lineage (NCBI taxonomy): Eukaryota > Viridiplantae > Streptophyta > Magnoliopsida > Ranunculales > Papaveraceae > Papaver > Papaver californicum. The sequence continues at coordinate 799,049 of JAJJMC010003557.1, forward strand.
GTCTCCGAAGAAAAATTTTAGTGTGGAATTTGTAAGATATTATGTCGGTATAACCATGTCAAGATCCTACTTCCTCATTAAATACCACAAATATTATTTTTTTTTTACTTTTTTATAGTTCACCACCAAATTAAAATGGACGCATGACCGATAAACTTATCCTCTCTAATAATCGTTTTCTCTTTTCTAGCACATTTTTGCACTCTCTTGCATTTTTATTCTAAATATGATGGATTTAACCTAAATTTTTTAGATCATCTCGATAGATTTGGTTATAACTAGTAATAGTTTAAAGTATCAAATAAAACTATATTATTATACAATTTTTAGGATTATGTTAATATTAATTATTTTATTTTATTTTATTTAACTATGATCCATTAAGCTTAATAATTAGATGATTTTATAATAGCTTCTTACATCTTTAATAGTGTTTTGTATGATTCTTGCACTCATCTCAAATGTAACTTCTAGAGCATAGCTTGGTTGAGCTCTATAAATGCTGGTATGTCAAGAGTTAAAAGTTGTCAAGTTTATGTGGAAAAATATGTCTTGAGATTATGTAAGCCATCTTCGTTAAGTTTAGGATTTAGAGTCTTAGGTTTATATTTATCATCATCATTGGATATAAATTTTTAAAATTGAAGACGTAAAACTCATGAAAAACACCATTGATCATTGCAATACTTTAAAGGGTATTTGATATTAATTGTGCATATCTTTAAGTGAATTGGTAAGACATACATGCGGTAGAGCCTAATTGATCATACGATATATCATAAGGTTAAAAGGATACGACTTGTTATGTAAGAGAATTGATGATTCAATTCCAGTATACAAAGTACCATGTAATTAGGTATTCAAAACCATTATTGGATGGGTTTCAAAATATTTATATAAGGCAACGTGTTAGGAAAGTCTGACATATAAAAGAAACCAGTTTCGTAAGGTATCTAGGTTTCAACCCCATTCTTCTTTTGGTTTCGAAACCTTCCAAAACTTACACTTTTCCGGTGCACATATCTTTAAGTATAGTTATGTGAATTCTTTATATGTTTGAGTAACTTTTGCTACACGTTTTTGAACTAGACTTAAACTAATCTTAGGGTTAAGCTAGCATAGTAAGTGCATTATTGGGTT